>SJOL01006370.1:1193974-1285289 GCA_004794785.1 Opisthorchis felineus | reverse complement strand
TTCGACCGTATTGAATAATGCGCCGGCGGTCACGGTCAACCGTTGGGCGATCGGAGTGTGCGGTTTTTAGGGCCGACCTTTTCTAACCCGTCCTTCCTCAGGGGAAGGCAGCATCGCTGCTTCCATAGATATGGACATGCTGGTCGCCTGGGGGAAACACCTTACTGCCTTCACACTCCTGTCGCAGAGGACAGTACGACTTTACCTCCAGACCGCCCCGTAATACGATTACTCGCAGTACGGGGACTCGCTGTTCTTCGTCGGGCTGCCCCCCGTTGGCCTTCCTGGCATGGTTGAACCTTTGGGAACTGAGTTCCAGCCAGTATAGCCCGCAGGATCATTGCAGCACAGAAGCCCGACCACCACGACAGGGTGACAGCTTTAGGTCTGGATTTAGTTGAGAGACAACACTCGAATCCCCGTTGTCGTCGAATTGTGCCTGTATAATTCTCGGAATAAACAACGGGTGCATTCATGCAACGAAATTTGTTTGGTCGGAAAGCTTGGATGACCTTATTCTGGATACCAATGAAACCGGTGTTTCACTGCAAACCCCTCGTGCCGTGGTTTGATAAGCGCTTTAAATAACCGAATACCCAGTGTCTCGAATATTAAACGAGTTTTGAGTTTGAGCGCAAAACTGTCCAGCTCTTAGGTCCTTTCATAAAGCCATAGGCCACAGACTAGAATTTACAGATCGTCCCACTTTATGGAAACGCAAATACAAGAATGTGATGTCCACCAGTGATACAGAATGCAGTCTTGATGCTCCAGCTGTCTGGGTTTGCCATTGGCACGGTCTAGAAACGGCACAAAAAATCTGAATAGTCGGAGTCACAACAGAAAGTCTTGTAGTTTAGAATGGATTAGGATAAAGGATACGTGTTCAAACCGGACGTAAAGAATCATGTGCAATTCCTACATCAGGACATTTAGAGACCAGCTCTTTATTTTGACGTAAACATCTATTAGCTTTAGTGAAGATTCAGTTGAGTCTTCCAGTTAACGCCAACCTAATTTACAATTAAGCTTATGACTCTACATGCGTGCAATCTGATGTTCAAATTGGAAACAAGACTGCGGACACTCGGGGATCACGTTCACCCGATGAACCCCAAAAGGGTGAATCCGGTAGTGAACTATCGAAGAGTTTTCATTAACATTACGATTTGTATTATTTCAGGAAAAACGACGTTTCAACACGGTGATGGCTCGATCCGCACTTCTCCACTAACGGGCTAACTTCTGGATTGCCAGATATGGTTGTAAATCTGCACAAAACCATGTGCAGTATAACTGTATTCACAGAGCTCAGACAGGTTCTATGACAATATTGTGGATAGAAAGCAGACGGGAGCCTTTGGTCAATACTGGGAGTTGAGTGGAAAACTTCCGCATAACTAACTGAGAAGTACAATGGATGATAAAGAATATCCTATTCTCTTGAGTGTGCTGGTTTTTGCGGTTAGTTCAGATTGTCCTTATTAGAATTGTGCACCGCTGCTGCACACAACATGATATTTTACTCATTTTGTGCGTACCAGTCAAAGTCGATCACAATATCAATAAATTAAGAAGCGGTAAATATTCCAGGAGATACGTTTGACCTCTTTTTCTCGTAAAGCTGTTATTCAAAGCTGGCTCTGTTGCACAAACGCTAGTTTATCCTGTACCTAGGACTCACTTTGACCTTCGCCGCATCGTCATGCAGCTGACACTTACGTAGATGACACACCCTCTTATTCATAGATTCCATTTTTTATTTCCAGGCTATTTGTAAAGGTTTTTCACGTTGGTTTGCCGGTCTTTGTATTTGAGTTAGCTTTACGTGCCATTTCTCTGTCCTTTTTATTGCTGATTCACTTTTCTTGTGATCCGTCCATATTTTCGGCTGGTAGAATGGCTTAAGCTGCACAGTCGGTATGTTTGCTTATACTTTTAGCATTCAGTCTCCTCGCAGACAACAAAACAGTCGAAATTCTCCTGTTTATCTCTAAACTGTGCTCCGATGCGTCGAAGATCTCCTTCTGATCTAACACCAACTCGTGAGCACGAAAGACTCCCACCCCATCGCAGGCGAACAACAGCTGGCGCAAAATCTTCCACAACTGTTGCACGAAGACAAACAGACACATCAACAACTTTCCCTTTGTCATCAACCTCTCGAGATGATTCCCGATTCTCGCTGCAGTCCAACAACAATGCCTTGAGCCTTTCTGATCCGTCAGCCAAACCGTTTGTGACCACAAGTCACCCCGCAACCATGGCAATCGATTGGCCTAAGGACGCATCTTATCCAGCTGAGCATATTCTGACATCTTCGGAATGGTCAGATATTGGAACGTTAGAAACCGCACTGACCCAGTCAAGTACGGTTTCCATCCCCTGCACTTCAGTACATACGCACTTTGAATCCAGATTACCAACCATGCCAAAGAAACCAAAGAAACGCAAACCTTTACTCGGTCGACTTTTCACTCGAAAGCGTTCGAAGAAGATATAATTCCGTGATTTATTTGGATGACTGTTCAACTTGAATTGTCCACCAACTTCACGCTTAGTCTTTCATTCTTCGATTCACCCGGTTCGCTTTCAACAAGCCCTTTGTCCGCAGACTTCTTCTATACCTCACTTTGTTCGTCGTTTATTCAAAGAAGCGCCAAATGACTGTTATGTGACGAATGATAGAAACTCTACTGAGATTTTTGTCAAAAGTGCCCATTGGGTCTAAGTCAGTCGTATTCTAGACGCGATCTACCCGTTGAATCCATTTAGGTAAAACTGATGTGAATTGTTGTCACAACCCAGCAAACGCCCTGTTTCCTTATTCTCCTTCCATTGACACTTCCCTGTTGCCGTGTTTACCAGTAAATTCGCTGTCTTTTGAAATCACTTCATTTCACTTCATTTCATGCGTTTCTGTGACTTTGAATCGCTGTGATCAGAAAACCACATCCTCATTTGCCTTTCTTTGTTTGCTCTCTTTCTTTCATGCCTTCTCCCTTTTCACCTACATTCTCGTTTTATGTGATGTTCACTCGAATTTGCGCCATTTTGCCACATTTGTGTGCGTGTGTGCCATGTTGACCATGTATAGATTATTATCAACCATACTCATATTAGATCGGAGATTAGTTTGTTTGGACGCCTAACTGTCTTGTGCGGATAAGGTTCAGGAACAAGGCGTTACTAATAGTCAATTCTTCGTCAGCGCTATCCGTAGTATGTTTTCTGACGTAATTTGTGGGTCCGAATTGATCGTTAAAGATATGCACGTTGAATCCATACAAAACAGATATACAGTTACGACACCACGAGAAGCTCTACCCTGAGTAGGCCACGATGGCGTTCCTGATTGGTCAGGATTAAGGTCAAAGGTCATTTGTTTCATCCCCACGGCCCTCATCCTTCAGGCATTTGCTGCACGCAAGCGACTAGGGCTTTGGAGCGGAAAAGTGCATATAAATGGCAAAATATGCAGCAAAAGAAATCCCCTGTGAAAGATGACACGCGCGACAATGCTGCACGAACTTATCCCTAAAGTGCATCACAAGACAAGCAAGTTCCCGATAAAGCGAGTTTGTTTTATAACGGAAACTACTTACAAGGTTGCTGAAAACTCTTCGACAGCCCACGACCGGTTTATACCTTCTTGGGGCTCATCAGGTAGGCGCAGTCCCCGAATTTCTGTCGTGGGGTGTTGAAGAGTTTTCAGCAACGTTGTGAGTAGTTTCCTTTATGAAAATATACTGCGATGTCTCGAATATAGTACGAACTGAAACATGAGGCGGCCTCTGTGCAGCACATTCAGTTGAAGAGCATCATAAACCAGCGATTAAGTTGAGTCTTCCGTGAAAACCAAATTGATTTGCAAACGAGTGTATTTGTTTGGTTTATTTTAGTTTAACAACCGTGGTGAATAAAACCTTAACTTCAAAGGCCCAACGTGTAACCAAAGAGGTTTCCGAATTTGCGAAATGAATTCGAGCTTCCGTTCGTTTTCGCTTAAGATGGCTACATTTCCTCTTCTTCGAAGTGCCTAACTTATAGTGCATTGAAGTATGGTGAAATATACCCCCTTTTTGCACCCTCAGCAAAAGGTGCAGTCGCCGAATAGTGATCAATTAACTTGAAAATGCTAGATGAGTGAAGCTAGCGGATTGGCCTGCTCATATTATATGACAAGACGGATGGTAACATTTGAGTAACTGGCATCGTATGCCTCCGAACTGGATCCCAGTCAAATGCTCTCGACCTACAGCCTTCCTACTGCGCGTTTGTTTCACACAAGTACAATATGTAGGGAGAGTAGCACACAAAATACGTACCCATACTGTCGCTCACTTTATAACTAATGTTTGAACATTTATATAAGGTGATTGAGATGAATGTATGCAAAGCATGAGCGCACACCATTATTTAACCAACTTATATTGCCGAGCAATTGTACAAAGGAAACCGTCTTAGGGTAAAACTACACACGTCACAATTGATCCCATATGTAAGAATCTTTTTCAGCATTCGACTCGTTTGGAGACTATGCAATTGGACAAATTCAGGAGACTGTTGAATGCGTTGTACATACTGTGAGATCGGCATCTCCTAAAAGGTGAAAACAAAACGTTTCTGTATGATTTTATAACCACAGATCGTATTGTCGCAAGTTAGAAGATAAAGCGCACGTGCCATCTATTAAGAATACAGTATCAACACACTAGTAACGCAGTAGTTGGGCCCGAATAAGAGGGTTGTTGCACTGGAGATCGCATTATGAATAGAATGCGCCCGAAGCACACTCGTCACGTGCAGTCTATTCTTAACAAAGCAACTGGAAGATTGAATATTCAGGATGGTAGTTGAAACCATATGACGCAAGCATCAGCTATTCCCTGTGGTAAAAATCGAGAGATTCACTTACATACAGTTATAAAAGTGTTTTTGTCATATTTCTTGTATGGTGATTCTGTACAAAATTATCAGCGTCAATCAAGAGCGTTGTACTCCAGCTAGTGGCGTAGAAACAAAGGTGCTTTATAATACCCGGATCAGTCATTCAGCGGAAACAGGGCAATAAGTGAAATTGTACTCATTCGATAACGATACCATCCAAAACTGGATTTTGACGGGGTCCTCATGGACCGATATAATAATAAAAAACTGTTTTTGTGACCATATTCCTATATTTCTACGTAAGTCAGAGGGCTCAGTTCAACCTGGACAATTTTCTGTGGGGAACCGAAGGGTCCTGTTTTAGGCGTCGTCTTTCAAAACCACTTTCGAGACCACTGGTGGCAAACAGAAATGGGTAAATGTTGACAGTTATGGAACTGATGTAATTCTTTGAAAAAGCAAAGATCCAGCGAGGCAACAACCGGAATAGTGAGACGGATCGAATGTTCTCGTTCTTTTCATTCTGGGGCGGACTAGAGTACTGGAAGTGAGTTCCGCGTGTGCTTTATCTCACTAGCTACTACATTAAAGTTGATTTGTGATCTGTGTGCCCCTTACGAACTTTACCACATTACAATGCAACGTCTGCAGAAAGTTCTGTTGCATACCCGTGCATGTAGCTTGTTCGCAACAAAATTAATAGCCGTGGATACCCAGTGCATTTTCAAGTTGATTTGATTAGGCGCCACAAACTTCTAGTTGATGCTGTGCATCACACTGATTGTACGCTCACGAACTGTATTCCAGACTCAAGCATTCCTAAGGTGTTCCCCGTACCAAAATGAATTGTTCATTGCATTTTCGATCGAAATAAGTTAACATGGAGTAGTTAAGGTCCTGCAAGAGGTCTTCGTATAGCTATTTTCATATGTATCTGACACAGCTCGCCGTTCCGTCTTACGTTATTCGGATCCGACACGTAGCTGTATTCCAATGATACCCACCCGACTATTCCGAATAATGTTTGTTCGTCAAAAAAGATGCATAGAGAATATCAAATGGTGTGCAATACGGACTGGTTGGTTGAAAATTCTGTTATAAAGACTCAAAAACAGAACACAACTAACGATAGGCTGTTCAGGTTTCGGTATAGCTGAGTCGTTTGTGCCACTTTACAACGTTGTCAAGACCAAATTTCAGATACACGTACTATCCTTTTTAGATGTTTACGGGATTTGCGGAAATCACATTCACCTCAGTCTCGTTTGAACAGATCTCCCGCTGTCCTGGCGCACTTATTATGACGAGTCCACACTAAAATGGGGAATCACTGGATTCGAGTTATTCTCTCTTATTCACTCTTATTAGAGCTCATCAGTAGTGCATATACTTGGCCGTGCCGAGGTTTGGACTCCGCACGTGCGAGGCGAGCGTGTTATCACTACTTTATCAGCGCACGCAGAACATATTTCAATTTTTGCGTCTGAACATGTGAACGTGTTCACCCCTGAGTGACCTGATTGGTTTGCTGGACGCCTCGAATGATGACCCAGTAACTGAACTAGTTGTATTCATCGAGTGACCAACCTGTCGGGACTTCCAAATCAGGTAGCCCCCCGGGCACCATGAAACCTGGTAGACAATTTTTTATTAGTTGGTGGTGGTTGCGGGATTTGTAGAATTCACGTTTACCTTACTCTTGTTCGAATAGTCATTCTCCTGTCCTGGGCCAATCGTTCTGTTGAGTCCACAACAAAGGGGGGCAAGCACTGGACTCGAGTTTCGCTGTTATTAAAGCTCATCAGAATAAATGCGCAAGAATAGGAAAAGGACTGCTCAGATGAGAGTGATATTAACGTGAACTCGTAAATCGCCTTCGGATGGCCGTTGTTGACCATCAGGAATTATTTTTACCCGTCGACCATAATTTCCTTGTTGCCGAAGTCCCCACACTCCGCCGGCTTATTAAGCCTCCAGCGGACGTACATGGGCGCTGAGCATGTTTTCTGCATATTTGTCGGAGAATTATTCAGTAACTGATTGTAGGCCTGCTCACCCCACAAGTTCCCACCGCTAAAAATGAATATCACAGAGTTTGCATTCAGTAGGGCTTGCTAATAGCATTAGCAGGAAATGGAAGATCAATTGGGGGGAGGGGGTAAACATTGAACTCCATATACGCAGTTACCCTAGGATAGTCAGCTTCATCATTGTAACGAGATTTAAACATTAGAAATGTCCACTTTTGATGACGGGTCGGTAAATCGTGCTCTAACAACAAGTAGTCTCCTTGGGAGGTTCAGTTGAAAAATATATATCTCCATAATTGACACTGATGGAGATTCCCATGACTTACACTTCACTGAATGAACCGATTCGAATAAGCTGACAGGTTAATGTCCACCTGGTTGGGCCGAATTTCCGGACGGACCACATTTCTATGTCACATGCAGATTCCGTTCCGAACATATCAGACCCAATATACATCAAAAATACTTCAGTGTGACTTACACACCGTTTTATATAGACCTGCATATAGGGTTCCCGCATTTGCACAAGTAGTTCATTCCCAAACTGATGCCCAAATATTATCAAAAACCGAAAGCACCATGTGTCACGCCGGTTCCGATAATAATCAGCATTTCATATCTCATCAATCTCCAGAGTGATTCGTAGCCACCCTCATCGAACAACTAGGTGAGTGACCAGCCAAATTCAGTCCGAACAACTTTACATAAACAATATCTAGCGCCACTCATCAGTCAACCATCCAGTTCACATCAAGTGATCGACCCTTGACTTGCTCCTCGGCTGATCATTTCTCACACGGAAGACAAGCAAAACTCGTAGAAATTTCCAAAAACCACTTTGCCATGCTTACCCACGGTTTATTTAGTATTAACTGTGATGAGATTTACTCACCATTTTGATCGTTCCCGCTCGTTTATGAATGCTCGAGAGGGAGGAAGAAGTACCCAGGAGGATTAACTTCGATCGCGTGTTGTTCTTCTGTGCTGTTCAGGTGTTCCCAACAAACATATTGTTATACTTATTAGCTGTTGTTCGAATGTACAAGTACGGTGCAGGTTTTCAGTCGATTTTTCAATGAAATATCTCATTAAAACTCATTAATTTTGTGACAGTCTCTCTAATAAGGACTACCTATGGGGCCTGGTCAGGGTGTTACTTTCTAACGGGAAGGTTGCTCTACGGTAGAAGGGTCGATCAAGTCCTTCGTTTGACATGATATCCGAGTTCTTCCTAGGTCGTATATTTGATTTTTCTGACGGAATTTTTTATGTCTGCTTACGTTTCATTTCCTTCTACTTACTTGACCTAGTCTCAAATATTCTAACACAGTGGCAACTAATCCATAAGACTAACAGGGATCAAACTACAGGCTTTTATTCCGAATTCTCAGTAACTGAAGCAAGCATTGTGCGGATTTTTCTGTGATCACAAATTGCGTTTGTTTTCGCTTGATGCTTACATCATGTTCGTTCTGCGTTGGCCGGAAGCCTGGAAAAATTTCCTAATTAACGTTTGATCGTTGAGTTTTATTGGGCTGAGCACTGATATAGTTGTACTGCCATGTCCTACTTATTTCTGTTCCCTGTGGCTTTCCCATCCTCAGGTAGGCGTTCCTTCTGTGTTACATTTGGGATTTTATCTCACTGGTTTATTTCATACCTAGGAACTAATCAATAGATAATCCTGAAAACCGGGACAACTAACAACGCTGCTCCTGAAGTTGAAAGTTATGAACTTTTACTTGAGGTGGCGTTGGTCCCAGTACTTTTAGAGTAAAATGTTCAGCAAGCTTATCTGACTTAATTTTAAGGATGACTTTTCAAAGTTAGCCCTCTCTAATACTGGATGATGAGAGTAACTATTTGTAAGAACACAGATGGGTTGACGAACATGTTTTCGGCAAGGTCTTTTCAAATCATACAGTTGCAAAGGTTAAGAGAGCAGTATTTAACATATTTGAATGAGCATGGTGTAAATGAACAGGAAATCGAGTGAGAGACGACCTGGGCAACCTATCAAAGAACAACTAGTTCAGGTCACCAATAGGGTGACTTGAGTTTGTCAGTGCGGGTAGTGCTGTGGTTGTGTGTTCAGCACAGAGTGTATGTGTGGAGGGAGGTGAGTAAGACCATGGCAAGTACAACACACGAATAAAGCGTTTTTGCCGACAAAGGATCGGGTCGCGATGTCGTATGGCGATAGCTTCAGCCACTGCGGTTGTGCGTTGCTGTACTGATCTGGGTTGATTAGCTGGCGCCTTGTAAACAATGCGGAAGCTTTGGCTGGGTATCACTTTGTGTGCCGTGTCTGCTAGATGTTGTACTCCTGAGCTGGTTATCGTCCTCCTAGTTCCAGAAGCTAGCCAGGGTGGAATGTGTTCCTTCATTCTTTGGCTGAGTTGCCTAGTCGTGCGTCCGATGTATTCCGCTGCACAGAAGCAGGAGAATGAGTACACTAACATATTTTGGGCGTGGACAGGCACTCCAACTCACCTCTCCCCACAGTTACACCCTGCGCTGAACACACAACCACAGCACTACCCGCACTGACAAACTCAAGTCACCCTATTGGTGACCTGAACTAGTTGTTCTTTGATAGGTTGCCCAGGTCGTCTCTCACTCGATTTCCTGTTCATTTACACCATGCTCATTCAAATATGTTAAATACTGCTCTCTTAACCTTTGCAACTGTATGACTTGAAAAGACCTTGCCGAAAACATGTTCGTCAACCCATCTGTGTTCTTATTATAAATGGTAATTTTCGGAATATTAAGTAACTATTTGATTTTGATACAATTCTCCATGGACAACCAGCAGAGTGCACGCGCGGAAGTTTCGTTATTGTTTGCTTAATCATGGTTCTACTCTACCTTCATCTCCTTTGCTATTTTGGGACTAAAATCTCTAAGCCTAAGGCCTACATGTCCTTTACTGTGTGTGCTCTAGCCGCCGATCGGGTTCTCCTTGACACACGTACGGAGATTTACCAATACCTTTGTTATCTCCACCGCACTTATAAAGGGATAGGCAGCCAAAGCATCAAAGCTGTTGACTATGAATAAGTTGGTGAACACCCGAAGCCACATTCTTCATGCATTTTTTTGATCTCAAAAGGCGACTACTCTCTGTGTGACTGTGATATGCGCGAGTAGAGACTACTGGTAGGGTGGATTTAGACAATTTCGCACACACAATGGTCTTTCTAAATGGGGACTATCTCTGGTGGGTATTTCTTGCATTACCTGATGAGCTCAAAAACAGAATCTTTCGTACTTATGGTTGTTCCTATGACTCACATGTAATACAGTGAACCATAAGATATTCCATGGAGCGTGAGCTCAGCGGTTCACCTAGTTTATTCCTTAGAGGACAAGAATCACTCAGGAGCTCGACAATTGCCAGTTTGTGATCTGTAGTAGTCTATGTCCTCAGGCGAACAAGTCGTGAGAATTGAGATGCCAAGGACCCTCAAAGTTGAATACTGGTCTCTAAGCTCATTCGAAAAACGTCGCGGTTCACTGTCCAACCAATGCTAGGCTATTAGCGGTTGTCCATATGAGCGTCGGTAGTGCCAAAAAATGAAGACACGTGTCTTTTCACATGTTGTTTCTTGAACACTCATCCGTAGAATATGTGGGTTTCAGTTCACGCCCATAAATGCAGAGTGAATGATTCTGCCCGCGAATGCATGTCCCAGCTTCATGGTACCACGCACATAAAGTCTGTCCTATAAAAGTCTACTGCAGTTTCCACTCAAAGACCAGTTGTCAAATAGGTTCTATAGTCATAGTAAATATAAATAAGTGAACAATCGCCAAGGTGTTAATGATTCAGCCGGGTTTCATCCCATTTGGCTCCCCATATACACGTCACAGGAGCACATGATCACAAGTTAACCGCTTGTAGTTTAACTACGTTCGACTACAGAGGCAACAGTAGATAAACTTGGCAGAATTCGTTCAATAAAAAATTTATATCTACTTCCTAACTGCAGATTTTCTTCTAGAGACGGCAAATCAGACAGCTCGGGGATAAATGAAACGGTAAGCATCAAGTGAAAACAAACGAATTTATGATTACAGAAAAATCTCCACAATGCTGGCTTCGGTTACTGAGAATTCGGAATAAAAGCCTGTAGTTTGATCCCTGTTAGTCTTATGGATTAGTTGCCCACTGCGTTAGAATCTTCGAGAATAGGTCAAGTCAATAGAAGGACATGAGTTGAAGTGCCTGTTCACGCCCAAAATATGTTAGTGTACTCATTCTCCTGCTTCTGTGCAGCGGAATACATCGGACGCACGACTAGGCAACTCAGCCAAAGAATGAAGGAACACATTCCACCCTGGCTAGCTTCTGGAACTAGGAGGACGATAACCAGCTCAGGAGTACAACATCTAGCAGACACGGCACACAAAGTGATACCCAGCCAAAGCTTCCGCATTGTTTACAAGGCGCCAGCTAATCAACCCAGATCAGTACAGCAACGCACAACCGCAGTGGCTGAAGCTATCGCCATACGACATCGCGACCCGATCCTTTGTCGGCAAAAACGCTTTATTCGTGTGTTGTACTTGCCATGGTCTTACTCACCTCCCTCCACACATACACTCTGTGCTGAACACACAACCACAGCACTACCCGCACTGACAAACTCAAGTCACCCTATTGGTGACCTGAACTAGTTGTTCTTTGATAGGTTGCCCAGGTCGTCTCTCACTCGATTTCCTGTTCATTTACACCATGCTCATTCAAATATGTTAAATATTGCTCTCTTAACCTTTGCAACTGTATGACTTGAAAAGACCTTGCCGAAAACATGTTCGTCAACCCATCTGTGTTCTTACAAATAGTTACTCTCATCATCCAGTATTAGAGAGGGCTAACTTTGAAAAGTCATCCTTAAAATTAAGTCAGATAAGCTTGCTGAACATTTTACTCTAAAAGTACTGGGACCAACGCCACCTCAAGTAAAAGTTCATAACTTTCGACTTCAGGAGCAGCGTTGTTAGTTGTCCCGGTTTTCAGGATTAGCTATTGATTAGTTCCTAGGTATGAAATAAACCAGTGAGATAAAATCCCAAATGTAACACAGAAGGAACGCCTACCTGAGGGATGGGAAAGCCACAGGGAACAGAAATAAGTAGGACATGGCAGTACAACTATAACAGTGCTCAGCCCAATAAAACTCAACGATCAAACGTTAATTAGGAAATTTTTCCAGGCTGCCGGCCAACGCAGAACGAACATGATGTAAGCATCAAGCGAAAACAAACGCAATTTGTGATCACAGAAAAATCCGCACAATGCTTGCTTCAGTTACTGAGAATTCGGAATAAAAGCCTGTAGTTTGATCCCTGTTAGTCTTATGGATTAGTTGCCACTGTGTTAGAATATTTGAGACTAGGTCAAGTAAGTAGAAGGAAATGAAACGTAAGCAGACATAAAAAATTCCGTCAGGAAAATCAAATATACGACCTAGGAAGAACTCGGATATCATGTCAAACGAAGGACTTGATCGACCCTTCTACCGTAGAGCAACCTTCCCGTTAGAAAGTAACACCCTGACCAGGCCCCATAGGTAGTCCTTATTAGAGAGACTGTCACAAAATTAATGAGTTTTAATGAGATGTTTCATTGAAAAATCGACTGAAAACCTGCACCGTACTTGTACATTCGAACAACAGCTAATAAGTATAACAATATGTTTGTTGCGAACACCTGAACAGCACAGAAGAACAACACGCGATCGAAGTTAATCCTCCTGGGTACTTCTTCCTCCCTCTCGAGCATTCATACACGAGCGGGAACGATCAAAATGGTGAGTAAATCTCATTACAGTTAATACTAAATAAGCGTGTAGTTTTGAACTTAATACCTCACACCCAACTGAAATTTTTTGTGATACACACATTTGCATACCCATTTGATTTTGACTGGTGAGTTTTCCGCAACCTTACGAGTATTGTATTACGTCTATGAGATTTATTGTACTTGTGGCCATGGGTTTAACTTGGGGTGACGTTCCCCATCCTTCTCAACCCACTTATTGAGCTCCAGTAAGAGTGAACGTACTTTGGTTCTTGAGCTTTTCTGCATCTCATCACATTCGTAACGTAGTTATTGAGCCGTTCAATGAAGTGTCCATTTAGGAGGTGGTTGAATTTACATGGCATCCATGGTAAATGGACAGTGACGCCCACTTAATTTTCAGATGACTTAATTTTCGACAGTGATTACTATACTCAATACAACCTCGTCAGATGCAAACGGTGGATGATACAAATAGACAAGTCTAACGGGGTGTGTGGCCAGGGTTCCATATACATGCAAGCTTCGGGATACCGTCGGCTGTTCAATTATGCATATATATTCGGAAGCCTTGGCACATGCCTTGTAAACTCAAGTTCACTGGCACAGTTGGGTTGTTATGGTGATGTGACTGACGCCGGCACTTGAACGACTGTGGGATGTAAGAGATTCCGGCACTACATTATGTGACCTGTCAACCATATTCTGGACAATCTTTTCAGTACACCGTTAATATTTACATCCAGGTTTAGAGTTATTGTCAACCTTTTCCCTATAGTTCGCTGGAAAACTACTCGCAAGCACTTTAAGGCTAGTCGTTAGGGTAGACATATTGCGAGTAAGGGTAACAAAGACATGAAGGTTTCAAAATCTGTCGGATAGTTCACTTATGTTTCGGAAGTACTGCACAATTAAATTCAGAAGTTTGAACTCGTTAAAATAGCCGTACTTCAAACGGAAAATTACAGAACGGATAGAAACCACTTCTTCCGCTAGAGTGGGCCGATTTGAGCAACAAACCACAATGACGAATGGCTTTTGTCAAGGGACATTCCTTATCTACTTGAAAATAGGATCACTTCCCAGCCTATATTATAGTTGTAGATAACTTGTAAAAAGGACATGAACACAAAAGATATAAAGTGTGCACTCTCTCATGGAATCTTACTGAAACGATACTTGGACAACGTTATAAGAACATCGGTATTCCACGTGACTCGGGTTCATTTTTTCGTGTATCTTTTAGGTCATTCTGTATGCACTCATAATCCGTACCTGAAAATCCACCGAAGCCCCATATACCTTCTCAGGATCTCAAGCGAACACTAGCGTAGGCATGGTAATGTCACTTCCATTGTATAACCTTTTTACTAATGCCACCACTGCTTCTGAACATTAAAACATTTGTGGATAATGAATATAGTGTTATGATGGACGGTCTCCAATCCACGTAATTTCAGAGCGGTTGTATTGATGCTGATGCAGTATTTACTTTAAAGAACTGTGCATTAGCAAGTATTCTTCTTTCTTCCACTGAACGTGCAAAACTATGTGTTGTTTAGGCGTTCAAAATTGTGACCCCTGCTTCCCAAGCACAGTTCGGTTTAAGGGATTGGTACTCAGTTTGCGTCCAAAAATGCTTTCGACCTGGTTCACTTAGGACATCAAATGCTAAATTTCAAGCATACTTTTGAGGTTCTCCCGACATATATATATATATATATATATATATATGTGGAAGGTAAAATCGGTAAGATGTAATATGATGTCAAACTAAAGGTCACTTTTCTAGGGTGAGCATGTGATCCAGTCATGGCCTACTTGCCATCTGAACGCTGTTGAACGTGAAGTCCCGGCTGGTGAATTCGCATAGACATGGCTTCTGTGGTGGCTAGAACTTTTGTTATAACAGACTTCAGCAAGTCCATCAGTGCTTTGTAGGCTGTTGAAACCTTCAAGTGATGTACCTTGTCTGGCAAATAAGATAAAGGCACTTGTGTATTGTTCTGCCGACTGGTGAGGAGATGTCCGTTTGTCCGTTTGGTGAGGTGTTCAGTTGCGCAACCAATGTAGCTCGTCCCACAGGAACAGACAGACTGATAGGCGCATACCAGTTTGCTCTGACGAAGTGATTCATCTTCCAGTGTTGTCTCCAGCGTCCCGAGAAGGACAAGAAAGCCGGCTGGTAATATATCGGAATGTTGGTAGCTTATTCGGGTTTATCAGTTGTAGATCTGGTGGCCGTTGATCTGTTCGCCAAGCAAGCAAGTTGCCAAGCTCGTTGAACCAGGTCAGCAGTCACCTGAACAACAATTGAAGCCCTTTTTCCTGAAATGTCTGATAGAAGTTTTAGCAGGGAGAGTGCTAGAAAAATTCCGTTTTATTTCTAATGGCAGAAAGCTGAAGCTAGCCGGCCTATGCCGATTCACGAAAAATGCATCAGTATCTGCACTCGGTAGCACCTCCGCTTCATGCACTTGTTTATAAAACTTACTGGACAGTGAGTGTGCATTCGTCGTACATTGTGAGATTAGTTCTCTTCGCTTATCTGCAGGAAACTTTTGACACCTTGCGTTCTTTCAGGATATTCTTTCAATCTTGATGGCAAGATATCCTCCGCTGAAATGAACTACATCTGATGCTTTATTTGTTTTCGTCCCTGTCATTCCAACGCTGTCAGTATTTCTTGCGATAACTTCCTGTAGATATCGGCAACAAATATTAACGACGTCCTGCTTTATTCTACTCATTCAGAGTCTGTGAATACACGTGTGCAAATTGTCCTATTAGCTAGCCAATTACCCCTGGTTTCTAGCCGAAAGAAAGCACTGGCAGGAACCGCTCGCCCAAAATTCGCATCACTTAAATTGGGAAACTATCAACTCAAGAGATTCGGAAGGCGGATCTGCGGTTCTGGATCATCCAGATACCGTTTGCAGTGTCTTCTATGTTTCGAGAATGCATTTCACCAATTTGTGTGACATACCTCACGTTGCTTTCGTAATCTCGTAAGAGTATCATCTCCAGCTGCTATATTTTGGGGGAGATTTGTGGTACGACAGACACCGATATATATATATATATATATATATACTGACACACGCACGGTGACCACTTAATTACGTGAAGTTGTTCTATCAACGATTACGATCCATACAATCACGCATGAAATCCATGGCATACTTCGCTGCCGTGAATTAGACGCCACGCAAAAGTTGGGCGGTGAAATTACTCATCGTCTCAGGATAATTTAGACGGCTCATTCGAGGATTCTCGTAATGTAATTCATAGCAACACAACGCCAATGAATGCAATTCATTTATTCAGATATACAAATGAGGGTTACGTATGTCAGGTTTCATTTCTCTAATAATGTCGGATAAGGATAGGACTAGTAAGCATATGAAATCAAATGCATATCTCTCACAGTGGTGTTCATTGCAAGCCGAGTCCACATTTACTTCTTGCTTTGAAACCAGTACTTGACTCCCGTTTGCTAAAACTTAGGAACATTATTTCACCCTATTTTCTATTTAGGCTGTCCTGCATCGTTCAGAAACCATAATGGATCCGTTTCACAATGTTAGGGCAGTGCGCGCGTTATCGCTCCAGCCATCCAGTAGAATTTCACCTTAGAGTAATCTGCGTTTCAAATGAAACATATCTTCAATTTCGCTACGGTTAGTGAAAAAACAGGTGTGCAGCATACATCCCCTCTCCGACAAAGCTGTAGGAATAGCTTGGTTTGCCGCCAAACATCCACTAGATGCGGCCGGGAGAAAGCTAATTTTTGTCATTAGGTAGCTGATGCCCAAAGGTTACCAAAGTGTACTTCGAAGGAACTTTAACAGAATTAACAAAAAGGCGAAATTGAACGTGACTATATTAAAGGATCACTCCAAGGTAACTTAAAATGGGGGTGTTTCACTAACAAACGTTAATGAGTTTGCTTCAAAATCCCACAAGTCATTTTTGGTGCTAGAAAATGCCTCGTTGAAGATTTGACAGGTTTTTCACAATACAGTTCTGCTTTACCACAAACCTCCCATGTTTTGCGGTTGAAGAATTCTTCAACCTATTTGATTCAGCGTTGTTCTTTGATTCGGTTGCTCTCATTGGGACGGAATGAAGGACGTTGACCGAATTGATAAGTGTTGCTTGCTGATGTGCATCGCTGAATTATCCAATATTTCTGCTACTTCGTCAAAGTGAGTGGCAACAGCAAGCGTCTCATTATCCAACCAGAATCGTAAATGCACGTTACTGTTACCAAATAGCTCGTACTACGGGCTAAGAAGACCTTCGAAATCAGGAATTGTCTACTGATGAGATTTATTCTTTGTCATACTCGTTCTATTCCCCCTGCCTTTGATCCAACGTTATGCATTTCTCCTTAGTCTTTGATGGTGATACAGCTCCATTGCTGACCCCGTGTGAAATTAATCAGTTCAACAGAAGCGGTGCTAAACTTGGATCACTAGCACACACCACCTCATCACTTTGCCACACTCGAAGATTGCTGTGGCATTTCCGGTTTTCCGGTCGGTCTTATCGAAATTGCACTAGCTAACCTACAGTCCCCATCGAACACAGATGGAAACCGCGTGGATCTTACTGACAGACCGTGAGAACAACATAGTTAGTGTCCTCAAAATTATGCAAGTGGTTGCTATGAAGCGAGAATTAGGAAGCATTGATTCAAGACACTTAAACACTAACAGCACGGGAAAAACTCAAATAGTATGCTCCTTAGATAGATCTGTGTTATAGCGAACGCTGTGCATTTTTGGTGCTCCAGTTTTTTACTTCCGTAAGTTTAACTTAATTATCTTAAAAACACATCCCTGTGAAATCGGGATTGCACTTCAAGTGACACCTTACATCGGATGACCGAAAATAGCTTCACTTTGGCCACTGTAATTAGATCGGGCTATTGACAATACACGGTCAATTTTGGTCTACTATTCCAACTAAAATTCCGCAATTCTAGCTGAACTGGAGTCCAATTAGATCAGTTGTTCGAGGACATTGAAACCTATGGCCCATTGGAAACATTAATAATCAAAGTGTAAATAGATTGCATACATTCGTGATGCCTCTGGAGATGAGCAATCCAATTAAATGCTGAGTGAATGAAGAGGACACTGCGCTTGTTCGGCCGTGGTAGAATGATATAACTTGACCATCATAAACACAAAAACAATATATAGCCCACAATTGCTCAGGTCATTTGAAGATCAGCTCCCCCATACGAAGGCTATCCCTAGATAAAGGCCACTTTTGAGTTTTCCATGAGTGCATCTATACGAAGGATCACTGTACCAAGAGCATGACAGCTGGTACAAATAGCAGTACAGTCCTTCATCGAATGACCACCAAATCAAACCAGCAAAAGTACGTCTGCTTCAGCCAACCAAAATTCTTTGCTAAATTGATTTCTGTTCATCACCTGGAACGAGGAAGTATCGATCGACAGATGAGAAAAAACCAGAGGTTCGAATTTTTGCAGCAAAACAGGCGGGGTGGAATTTCGGTTATAAACAATCTGCCGGAAGGAATTTTTTCTTAACAAGTGTCATCGTTTGTGGCGTTTTAGGTCTATCTGAACCTGAGAGTGAGCCTTTTACAGTTCAGTTTGTATCCTGGCAGGTGTAAATTTCCCAGTATAGGATGTGAAACTTCACACCGTAAAAAAGTTCAGTTGTGAAATTGGCAAGGCACACAATCGGAGACAGTCTAAAAATGTCGTTCACCCCGATTGCATGATACCCCCGGAAATATGACTTTGAAGGGGCGCGACGATGTTATGAGGTTTAGATTTTTGAAATGTCTCGTGGACAACTGGCGAAAAGTTTAAACGACTACTTTAAGGATCGTGATATTTTACAGTGCTCCAATGCCAGTATTGGTTTTCATTTAGTTTTCGAAAACCTTTTGTAAGCTTCCGAAAAGAGCAGTGTTTCTCATGTTATTGGATTCATCAATTTCGAAAATCAGCACTGTCACCCCTGTCTTTGTTCGCCTTGCTTACTCTTGATTGAAAT
Source organism: Opisthorchis felineus (assembly GCA_004794785.1). Lineage (NCBI taxonomy): Eukaryota > Metazoa > Platyhelminthes > Trematoda > Opisthorchiida > Opisthorchiidae > Opisthorchis > Opisthorchis felineus. Next base: position 1,266,516 of record SJOL01006370.1, on the reverse strand, counting down.
AATGAGGCCTTGATCTGAGCTATCTCCTCTGGTTCCCAGTGTTGTATCTTCTTTATAGAAATGCCGATGTCAGTCTGTATCCTTGAAATTGGAGGGTTGTTTTTTTGAGCCGTACTGGAACTACCCAATGCACCCTCAATGATTCATCAGGTGAATATGCAACTGTGGCTCCAGTTGCCAGGATACGATATGTCTCATCCCTCTCACCTCCCCATCTACTTTTCCTGCAAGCAACCAACATTCGCAATGGAAGTGCACAAATTCAGATCCTTCCAATATTTTATTGTTGCTGAATCGGCATATGGTTATGCTTTGGTAGAATCCCACTGAACAATTGGGCTTTAATCAAGGTTACATTAGTTGCTGCATGTGCGTACAAGTCGGTTCCTCCTAATTTAGCGAGGAGAGTGACCTTCAGATCATACTGTTTGTTTTGACTCTTTGAAATGCAACCAAAAAATTAGCTTAAATATTGGAGAAATGCCTACCACCATGGCGATCACTATAACGTAACGTGATTTGCACTTCCTGGTATACTTCGATTGGATTTCATATTTACTTCCGGGTCCTGGTGCTCACTGGGACACTGGTTTGGGGCTCACACTGCCGACAACACTACTCCCCATCTGTTGAGCTGCAGCACGGGGGCTTTGTATGGTATACATTGGTAACAGAATCAGTAGTTGTTCGAGCTCAGATTTCATCTTTGGACACTGTCGGCCGTATTTCTTCCCTCGGAATGGTCAGAATTTCCCTCACCCAGTGGGTTGCATTTCCTTCTTGTGCCCTGGCTTGTTTATTTGGCTACGACTCTAGCACACCAGGACATTGTCAGATTTTCACCCCAAACAGTTGTACCACTAGTAGTGGTTGGAAACATGCTCCAGCGGGTATGGTCAAACGAGTCCACTCACCATAAGTGATTCGACAAAATTAACAACAGCATATGCATTCTTTCTGTACCACAGTGGTTAGAGCTCGAATTTACTGACCGGAAGATCCGTGGTTCGAACCCGACCTCTGCCTTTCGACTTCTCCTGTCTAGGCTTGGGCAACCAGGCAGTATCCCAGCCCTCGTGCTTCCTTTTGGTGGCATGGCAGCTAGGCACCAAAAGGGTGTTACAGCTGAAGGACTATCCATCTCTCTATCATAGCCACAATCGCAGTACCGCACACCAAAACATTCTTACGGATTTGTTTGACGAATGGCGGATATTTTGCATTGAACTATATTGATTAATGCGATAGGATGACCATGAGCATAAGCCAATACCAGGCGAAGTTCCCCTAATTACCAGAGGTGGCAAGCGATACCATAATACCCCCTCCTAATGAATACAAGCACGGGCTGAACATCTTGTAAGACTTTTACATATACGAGGGACTAAAAAATGAAACAACCCAGGTACCTGTTTTTGGGAAAAGTTTTTCCTGATACCAGCTACTCAGATTCGGTTGGGTAGTGATCCGTATTCGCAGGTCACGCACTCAAAATTAAGCTCTCACGGAGTCATGTGGGGTTAACAAGATAAGTAGAACATAGAAGCCAAACAGGCTTCCACCATCGGGCAAGTCAACATCATATATACTTCACGTCTAGGCGATTCCAGCGCGCCTCTGCAAACAAATAATCAGCACGTTAAGTTGGAAGAAAAGTTTGTAACATTGGTTGGATATATTGCAAACGTTATTCATCTAATCAAGTTCGACCAATTGTCATTCTGATGATACTCCTTTGTTTCGCTATAGACTGACTTGTAATCAGCATTTTCTTGTTGGGATCGAACATAACCATGCTACTCGTCCCACAAGCTTTCAGAAGAAAAGTTGGCGATAGATCAACTTTGCAGATACGGGCCTGTTCACAACTTACGCTGATGTTCGGCAGTCCCTGTACATTGCCTTCTATTTATGAAATTATTTTTGGCTTCGGTCTACTGTTCACGTCGATATAATACTGTTGCGCAATGAGTCGAGAATGACTTTCAACACGTGAAAGTTTACTGATCACTGGGCACAAGTTGAAGTTCACATAGTTGCTGGTTCTTCTCCAGTTTGTGGAGAAATGATATACACTTTCGTCAGAAACGCTGATAGACTACTCACCTAATGGCGTACTTGAGGAGGTTGGTCGTCCATTTGAAAGTAGATCTGAACGATATATGATCTCCTACATAAATTGGCCTCTTTATTCAGGCGCATCTGAAACCTAGTCAACCTAAAAAAAATAGTATTCTTAAATAAGGTTTATTGTGCTCAGCCTAAGAGGCCAAATAATGCACTCCACGTAATTTTACTTTTTTGCAATGAGGTCCCACTGAAAGTTTCTGCTCAAGGTTCAGTCGTAACACAGCAGCAAACCAATAAGTTGAAATAATGAATTTAAGCATGTGAAATAACGAATTTGAACAACATGTTGCGTGATGTCCGTAGTAACGGTACACACCGAGCTCAAACCTCCATTTACGAAGTAATGCCGCCACTACTGTCAGCTACCTATAACACTGCTACCTACTGATCATACAGATCGGCATGCACCGTTGTCCCTTAACCTTAACTAACCGCGCTCTTAGGCTACGCCGGTGGACACTGAACGCTCTGATCACGCATTTTATCGGATTTCGTACGACCTAGGAACCCAAATATAAGATATCCTCCATAACAACTAGTCAGCTGAGACCTCTGCATTCATTAATTTACCGTCTTTCCTGATATCTTAAGACCAAGAAAATCTTCTATTGGTTTTCTCCAATTGTCATACACCAAAAAGGCGTCATACTCGTTGTACCCTGTCGTTCTTGTCATGGTGATTAGTGTCACAAACTTACCGCCCACCCATGAAAACGGGCATTTCAACAGCGTGCGACTGCAGCTAGCTGCAAGGCTCGATCAGTTTGAGTGAGTGGGTCGGGAAAGGTAGGTGCCAGATGTGGTGCAGAGCCCAAAAGCAAAAGTATACTCTGGATGGTATTTGCAGGAAAATAGTCAAACTTTCCGGGTTGGCATTCCGGCACATACGTTCAGTTCAGTTTCCAGGACTAGACAACCCACGACTTGTACGTGCAGCTGTTGTGTGACGAATGAAGTTTTTCACACAGGCTTACGTAACGAATGTGAGTGTACGTAGGTTGGCACATTTGGATTGAAAACCTGCCCTTTGTTGGTGCGTATGTCTCCTTGTTTGTTCGGGTGTAGAACCCGTTTTACCATCTCCACTTAAACAATTATTCGTGTTTAGTTTGTTTACCATTTTTAGAATGTCATGAATTTTTACTTAGGTTGAGCAACAGTCACACTGTAAAACGGACCTAGACGATCCAAAAACCAGTTACAGGCCGAGTTGGCTCGTGTGACCCCAGAATCATACGTTTTTTCGCATAGCGTTTGTGCCAGCTACCTAACTGCGTAAATCTAGTTTAACTGTGGATCAACTACGCAACTGAGTAAGCTATCTAAATGGAATGCGTTCGAAATTCATGTCATACTTCAGACGGGACAAGATAATTCTCGCTCCGTAATTCCATCGATGGTATAATCTAATATCACTGCGGAGCACACATGGAAATCCCAATCACTTTCCCACTTTCCCATTCGATATTTGGAATTGGATGTATGGTCGTCCCTGTAGAATGCACCCTAACGTAATAAGTCACTACCTAGAAAGCAAGGTATGACTGTGATTTGCACTGATTTCCAGTCAATTCACATTAAAGAGGAGCGTTCCACACACCAGAAATGTGGTGGAATTAGACTGATTCAGTGGTATTACATAACTCTTTTGAGCAATTACCCGGTCAGTCCAGTCTTCGTGGATGAGAATGGCACAGGGTAAGTTTGAGAGACAAATCTGTATATATAGAGGCGCCTTCGTTATTACACCTCCAAACGCACTTCCTATGGATCAGTTTCATTGACTGTGTGGTACTTTCGTCAAGTGACTGTAATTTTGGTGTGGAATTTGGGGGTGGGGTTGCAGGTTGATATGATTCGGCCTTAATCGCAAAAGAGCCACAAAATTATCAACAAAATAACAGTAATTTCCTTTTGGTTTTCCATACAATGGCTTACTTAATGAAGCCAAACCCATGCAGTTCGTTTACTCTGTGTTCTCTATTAACCACCACTGTCGTTCGTTTTCTTATCCACCAACAGCAATAAATACTCTTCAGCGGTGTTGCAAGCCATCAGTATCGTCGGTCGATCCCTTGGTTTTTTCATCCCCACGTACTAACAAGATTCTTTGTGTAGTTGGCTCGAAAGTAAACACCCGTATGGCCAACAGTTTAAACCCCTTGTTCCGTAGCCTTCAAATAATGGCTGCTGAATATGCCTTAGCTATTCTTGCAACGCAGACCATGTAATGGCATATTTTCTCGGCGCGTTTTCGGAAGCCACTTCGGCACTGATACACTCAGATACAATTGTTCTTCTGTTTACTTTCATTCTGATATCAGAAACTTCCGTGGCATGCTACTGGCCTACATGCTGCTTGCTTTGGCTATTGTAACACAAATGGATTCACTGATTCCTAGGTTTACGGGCGATTACTCGGCCCTTCTTTTTTTAATCCCTCAATACTGGCTTTGCTTACAAAGGTAGGGAACTCCTGACTCGTTCAAGCCGTGGCTTTCATCAGGCCGGCGTTAAAAGTGAGAAGGAAGTGCACTCACACATACTGCTAGAGGCGCCGGGTTCAATTGGGAATCTCACCTAGGAACTCGACGTATATGTATGCGCACAGAAACTTGCTAGTGTAGAACGCACTGGGACGACACCGTGATTCAACAGTGTTAAACAGACACGGACTGGAGCTGGTCAGCTGTTGCCAATAGATGGGGCCGAATTCTCTCAACAAACCTAAGGTTCAGCCGAACGTGGATACAATGACACCTATTGGTGTGTGCAAAGGTAACTTCCACGACGAACTGTCTGCCAAGTATCTCACTCCTCGAACCATTAGAAGTTGATGCCTGTGTATGAAATATTTAAACCGGCAGCACTCTTCTTTATAGCATCCCCTTGAGGGGGACACCTTGTCTCTTTAAACGCGGGTAATTTCGGAAAAGGAAAATTGCGCTCTCTTTATACAAACAAAAGACTCTTTCTTAAGGGGGTCACTGTAGTGAACATAGCCTGAAAGAGAAGTAGTCATCAATTTAATGTGCAGAGCTATTCTTCGAAGGTCATTAGTTAAGTTCGTTAAAAAACTTGAAATGTTCCCAAGCCCTTTAACAGGCAGATAGAAACAGTAAATTTGATGGACCATATGAAAGGAACGGAAATAAAGAGTATTCTTGAATTTATGAAGTGACATACAAATGCTCTTCCATGTCCGGGTGTTAATATCGGTTACTTACTTTCTCTTTTGCTGCTCATTGTGGTTCGCTGATGTTTTCTTTGAGTAAGCTATCGAATAAATCCGTGACGGAGTTATTGGGCTAATACTCAGATAATCTTTCTTCAAGCGGCTCTTAACAACATATCGACCAGGGACAGGATGATGGAATTCATCAGCTGTCTCAACCTTCTTTTTATGCATTGAAGATGAAAAATTTTCCTTTCATTCTAAGTTGTAACCTGAGAAAATTCAGTTCTGGTGTATGACTTGGTGGCGGCTGTACCATTAAAAATAGAGTTAAAGTAAACAGTGTAAAGATGACAGCAAAGCTCGGAAGTTTGCATAGCTCATAGCATCAAAAAACTGACTGTTATTCTTCTCAATTAAAATCTAAAATACCTTTGAGCTTTGTAAGTGCTACTCGAAATTCTGTTCACCTATCTATAGAGACAAATAAACTTATAAGGTTGGAACGCCCAGAGCGCGCGCTACTCAAGTCCATCCACAGTTTCTTTAGTTTGGAAATTGTTTACACTAAACGGGCTGTGAAACACCGACGTGAAATGAAAACGAAGTGTGCCTTAATGGAGTCTGTGTTATCTCTGCGTCTTTCCGTTTCTTGTATTCTCCATGCATGCCTTTGAAACCCTACGGGAAACTATACCTAACCAGCTCATGGAGGAGCGTCACATGGCAACTGGACTATCTAGCTCTGTAGTTCACAACCTGTTTTCAATCATGCTAAGTTTTACTGCACCATGCTAAGCCTTCCCTCTAGTTTAACGAACAGGACTTGAAAGCAACAAACGTGATTTGCCAAGTTCACCTCAATAGTCTTTTGAAAACTAAATCCAGTGGCGGAAAAGTTCATGTCGGTATGCAATAAGGTTACTTACTTTGAATGTAACGTTAGGTAATGGAAAGCTTCTGGTAGTTTATCGTTGGCTAGTTTCGGGGCCAGTCCCATGTATTGGACTTGCCTAGTGTAGCCTAAGAAATCTAACTTACAAGTAGACTTTGTCTAGAATGACAGAACAGCCGTAAAGTTTCAGAAAGTTGAACAAACTAAGCCCTAGGACATCAACTCAGACCTCTAGCCCATCTCTATGTGCACATTGGTGATTAACGACCTACACGCGATGTTCTGATGTTCTGAAAATTTTAGGAGCTGCACAGCAAATCAATACCGTGTGTGTGATTGTTTGGTTAGTGTGAGTGAAGGAAATCACCAAGGAATTAGAACAGCTAATACACTTATAGACGTAATGCGCCACTCATAAGGCTGCTGAAAACTCTCCGGCAGGTAACGACCGGTTTCGCCTTCTTGGGGCTTATCACGTAGGCGCAGTCCCCGAATTTCCCTTCAGGCAACCTTATGTTCTACTTGAACCCAAATAACACGAAATTAGCGAAGTACACTCATTTACATACCAATTTGGTTTTGACGGGAGACTCACCTGGAACCCAGCTGAAATTCTCGCTCATGATGTTTTAAGCAGCTGAGTGTGCTGCACCAGGCCGCCTCATGTTTCAGTTGGTACGATATTTGAGATACCGCGATACGTTGTATAGACGTAATGCACTTCTCATCAGGTTGCTTAAAACTCTTCGGTAGCCCACGACCGGTTACGCCCTTCCTGGAGATCATGAGCGAGAGATTCAGCTGGGTTCCAGGTGAGTCTCCCGTCAAAACCAAATTGGTATGCAAATGAGTGCTTTTAGCTAATACACTTACTAGAGCTCGTCTGTTTCGCATACGAGAAACTGATAAGATAGATACCAACTTATAGAGTTGACTACACCTTGATACAGAGCCCAAGTTCTCGTGAACTTGCCTTTATTATATCATTCACTACTCTTCCGATTCTGTCCTCCGTTATGCTCGCATTACCTTGTACGGCAGTGCACAGCTTGTTTTCGTAGGGTTGTATTTGTGCTTTTAGTCTGTTTGAGCAGCTTTAATACCAATGGCTAAAAAAGCTTCGTGATATTCATGCTCCGTAAAATGAGACACCCGTCCCGTTCGGAGCTATCCGAATGGTTGAGCTGGAGCTTGAAATATTTGCCGAGGTACGCTACCATCCTGTGAAATTTGATCTGGTGAACATCAGGACACCTTATTAAAAACCAACTCCTCGATACTTTCCGTATTTTTCAATATTTCACAAAAAAGTACTAAACCACTCTATTGCGAAACTCCATTAAGTGAACCAAATCTTAGTGAAAATCCTATCACCTATTCTACAGAGATAACTGAACATTTTATACTTAGCCTAAAAGGAGTTTTTGGAAAATTGGCATGCATCTTTGTGATTGGTAGCTAAACTCGCACTTTCACACGATTTCCCACTGTCGAAATGACTCATAAAAAGTAAGGCTTGTTTGTTTTGCTGAGTCTGTGAAGATGAGGAAGAAATATGTCTTTAATACACAGAAATCAGAGTACCATTTGTAATGACTTCGCAAACATTCTTCATGCACTTGTAGCACATCAGAAGATTGCTGGTTAAGCATGGTGTGAAACCCAAAACTGCCGAAACTCCCACTACATTAATTATGCAAAAAGCGAGCAAAATGGTACCTACCGCAACTAAGGCATAAACTGACTGTTTGAACATTTCCGACAATAAAATCCGATAGTGTTTGCGTTCCTCAGATTTTCGTAGACAGTAACACCACGAACTTTTCGGTTCCATTTTGTGATTGGTAATTGTGGGGAGCTTGGTGGGAAGGCTTACGAAACACTGAAACGATCCAAGGGTTTTATTTACCTGACTAACAAGAAATGTACAACCACGGCTGAGCTACTAAATGACATACATCTTAACCACTAGCGTTATCTTTTGTTTCGCAATCAACAATTGCTTTGGGTTAGTCAACACTAGCCCCGATGAATGAATGTCCACAGTGAATTATCACCACTGGATTGGATGACTCACTCTAATGATATTACCCTGGTTTTGGTACCAAGGCTTTTTCCGCAAGCGATTCATTGGACCAAAATTCCACTGTACGTTAATTTAGCAACTGCCACTCACTAATCACTGACCAACACGTCATGTATTTTAGCCAGCAATTTGGGAGTACTCGAGTCTTTTAATGAACTCGCTAATTATTCGTCCGCAAGGCCTAGAAGTTTTGGTACTAAGAGGTACCGCAAACTGGTGCCATTGGCTGAACTGGAGTGGACAGTGATGCAAAATGTGACATGAGCAAAGGCTCCGGAATCTTGACGGCAGCAACCCTTTAGTTTAGTCCCCTTCGCTCCTTTGCCATGGAGCACCAGTATGCATGTATCGGGTTCGACATACAACCCGGAATGTTATTTCGATTTGCACATCTGAACAAATCCGTTAGAAGAAGCTTTTTATTGTATCATTTTCATAACCCAGTAGTTGCACAAATTTCACAATATCTATGCTGTCGCAGATCAGTCAATCAGTAGTTTAATACAGTCAGGATGGTCCTGATTTGAGAAAATGCCAGCGAGTTAAGCAGGGTTGGAACTCCGATTTGAAATGATACAGCTGTTCGAAATGAGAGAAAAAGTGACTCAGACTATTTAAGGTCAACTCTACCATTCCTTAATAACACCTTGCCGGCAGACTTAGTCGAATTGATGCTGGTGACTGGTCAACCGGAAACCACATGACACGCCCTACCCAGCGATATTATCCGCTTTAAGTCAAGTTCGCCTGATCAACATCGAACTAACGGTGATTCATGATTGACATTCGCCTTAGGTGGTGATAAGTGTGAAAGTGCAAATAACAAGATTTTTATTGTGCCACAAAATAAGGAACCAATAAACGTCACAGTTAGTGAGATCGATTGATGTGACAGTTCCAATTATGTGATAAATCTGGGCAAAATGGGTGAGCCACTGGTAGCCTCCACTTTCAGCCGACAAATTCGCATCACAATAATGCATTTTCGAAAATTGGAAAATTTCCATTCTTAGGGGGTGTCTCCGCGCTAAATCTTGATCGCGGGAAAAATATTCATCATTTGTGCTTCTACCTGACCTTTGGTTTGCTAAGCACGTTCTGCACTTTTGATTCACCGCCCACTGATTGAACTCGACCACCAGCCAACCACAGTGCTGAGTGCACTGATGTATGCCTTGAACGCAACGTCTAAATCCGTCGTCACCCAAGGCTGACAGTGTCGCTCCATTAAGACCAATTTCACTTCCCCCAAATGCAAATGTGCTGACAAGTTAGAATTATTTGAAACCACTCCTCGGCCACTACTTGGCCACTCCTCGGCTACTTCTCGGCTTTGAGGCCTACCAAAAATCCATAAACCAAATGTCTCTGTGAGACCTATAGTGGACGAAATAAGTTCCCACCCCATGAACTGGCCAGATTCTTGGCAGGTATTCTGGAACTCCTCCCCGTTAAATCAAGTACTTGTATTGGGAGTTCATATGACTACCAACGAAATAGCGGGTGTCACCGTGGAACCAGATGACATTCTCGTAAGTTTCTATGTCGATTAGTTATAAACAAGTTGCTAAAAGGGGGCACTTTAGAGATAGCCAAACGACTGCTACTAGCAAACACCACCCTTTCAGAACGGACATAACTTACGGTAGATGAAATAGTGGAAGGTATAAAAGCATGTCTGAATATCACTCACTTCATTTTTGATTCCGAGGTTTACACTCAAGAACAAGGTCTAGCAATAGAATCTCTAATATCGCCGGCTTTCGAAAATATTTTTACTGAAGATTTTGGACAGAAAGCTTTGGCCGAATTCCCGTACTCACCCAAGATATTCTGGCATTATGTAGATGACACTTTCGTCGTGCTGAAACGAGACAAGTTTAGTGAGTTTTGCAATAGTCTGAATGACCTGAATCCACACATCGAATTTAGTATGGAGATAGAGTCAGCTTCGGGTACACTGGCCTTTTTAGACTGCATCACACACAGTCTTGGGGAAACTAAAGAAGCCAACCGACAGTGGGGCAATTTTGAACTACTCGTCTGCCCCACCGAAATCGGTATCCGCTAGTATGGCCTCATCAATGTTTAGGCGTGTAAGGGCCCCGTGCAAAGAAGTTGGTTGGACAGCTGCCCAAACTGAAGTAAAGAACAAACTTCGGGGTAGTAGATATCCGGCTAGTTTAATTAGGCGTCAGTTACGAAGGGTGTTGGTACTGGTGACGAAACCCTACAGGGAATGGATTGGGACTGCTGTCGTTCCATACAAACCAGGGACATCGGAGCTCATTCGAAGAATTCTAAACAAGAGTAGCTTTCCTGAATGGAAACATTGCACTCTACATTGGTGCAATTGGACCGAATCAGGGACTGTGTCTACAAAATTAAATGCAACGACTGCACTAAGGTCTATATAGGACAGACGGACAGGGAACTTTACACCAGAATCGGAGAGCACAGGAGGAAAATAAACAGGCCGAGAAGAAATGCGTATGAAAGTCGAGTGTTACTGAGAGATTCAGCAACGACGGAACATGCGCTAGACAGGCGACACAAAATAGATTTAAAAAATGTTAAGGATTTGAGGCGCGGACTACGGTCCACGCCACACAGACTGAAAGCCTGGGCGGTGGAAATCGCCAAGCATCCCAGTGTCAATAGACTAGAAGACCCAGAAATGATTAGCGTGTGGAGAGCGGTTTTAGATCAGTCGAGCTGACAAGTGGTGGTGTGCCGTAACAATAATGTGGAGCCATCAATAGAAGTAGCGTAGATCTCAACTCACTCATCCTCCCCTACATCCCCCAACAAATAGATTGTCGTAGCACTTACAAACCCACAGTTCAACGAAATCCACCAGTGGCACCCCGCCAGTTGCAGCACCTTGAACCGGGCGATTAAGGAACCAAACCCAGAAATAAATTGAGAAATTTCCCCAGCCTATCAACCGTAAGATTTAGGCAGCCATACTAACCGACAAGACCCTTTAACTGACATTCAACACTGATCTAGTGTGCCAATCTGAAGGTGTCTTATTGATTGGTCCTCTTTTTGCCTTAAAATCCGGCCAAATTGGTGACCGGCTAACTTGGTCTGATGAAGCTTTTGTGTCAAATGCGAAACGTTGCCGAGATTTGTTGGCACACATAAAAACAATACCTAGATTGGTTTCGCCAACTGCTTTCGAAACCTAGTTTTTCTCTGAATGTAGAGAACGTGTGGATAAATTTAAACATTGATGTGGACGGTAAGACGTCTGAACCACCTACATATGGTTTACAGCCGATGTTGACGATGATGATGTTCAAACAGCTTAACGGTTTGCTGGGTGGCTTTCAGTAGATGTAGCGTTTGCCGCTACAGTTTATACTGTGAGGGTAATAAAACCGCCCACATCCCGTAGCAGTTTCATAAACAACAGAGTAACTGCTGTTAAAACGTGGGGTAGTGTAAGCCGTGGATGGTATAAACACGTAGAACTCCTCCGAGCTTAATGAGGACACCGTCCCAAAATACAGGTAGCACACGCAACAGTAAAATCATCGGGGAAGGATGCGTGACGTACGGGCTGTTGGTCGGGTGGTGATACTGGCACTGTCCGGCATGAATACTTCCTACTGCATACTAAGCTGTCGGGTTTTATATCCTCACTTCCAGGACGCCTAAATGCAACCACAACTTACATCCCTTCCAGTCAGATGGCTGCTTGCAGGTCGTACCTCCTTCTGTTTAGGGTGATGATAAGGCGACGAAAACGGAAAATTGATGAAACCTTTTTAAATTCTTCTCCATCTATGTGCAATGGGGCCGCAAAAGTGTTTGAGCCCAAAAGACTGTTCGGGCCTCTCAAGGTACAATACTAGAAGCAACCTAACAGGACCACGTGCTGCAGTGTTGGTACACATACAAAGCGAAAGCAATTTCCCCTTATTTTGAGCTTGTCGAATTTCACTGATAAACAGCACATACAGTGTAACGCGTCACACATTGCTAGCGCACATGACCTGATTACATGTAGTCTACAAGTTGCGGGATGGAAATAGTAATAGTCCAATTTGGTTCAAAAATCAACTGAGTCTGGCCCAAAACTCTTATTTTGTTTGTGTGAATCATCATACCTGGAACCATTAACCTCTAAAAGAATCTTGGCAATTCTCCTGAGGCTAGAGTGGCTTTGCCCGACTGAGAACCACTAGTATAGAGCTATGACAAGAATGTATGTACTAACTATACTAATGCCGTATGTAATTGCAGATGAATTAGTTACCAAAAGATATGGAACGTCTGCATCAAACGATCTACATGTGAACTTGCCAAAACCCTTCCGACGGTTTACGTTTTTCACACAGTAGACAGTGCAGTAGAGAAAACATCTGTAGCCCTAAAATTGGACAGTGTGCACGACGATGTTCTCCAATATGATGTGCCCTCTTCTGGGACAGTACTGCACATAATGACGTAACAACTAATTAACAGTGTGACGACCAATCACAGAATGCAAAAGATCACTTGTTGAATTGAATGAATGGACTTGTAGTTAGTGTAATAGTCCAGTAACCCTGTCATTTTTGTTGCGGATGGCTACTTAACAAATGCAATCGTACTAATTCTGGCTAGAGTCTTGGGGAGGTATAATTTCTCAGAGTGAGGCTAATAAGAAACCTAAGTCATACAACGCCACTTAAGTCCACGCGTTCATGCGCCAAGACTGCAGTGTGCGTATGAGAGTAATCGTACGCAAATCTTCGGAGGTATGACGATGTGAATTGCAGAGAAGTGGCACGTAAAATCGTTGATGGATTATGGCAACTGCGTAAAGTACCGTGTATGCTTACAAATGATCTACATTTTTCTGCTGATTTTGGGCTGACCTATATACAAAACATTAGATTTGCATTTATTCGAATTGAACGCACTCCCACAAAAATGTTCTCATAGAAATATCAACCTTGGAGAACAGAAATAAAGTAGAAAAATGAAGACATACAGTCCCCTTAATGAACTTTTGAAGCCTGGATGCCTGGAATACCGTTTGCCGAAGTTATTACTTATGACTGAGCCTCCACCTCCCGGTGCAATCCTAGCGAGAACTCCGTAGGAAATAGAGGTTCATCCGCTCGCGGTAGGCGTCGCTACCCAGAGTACCAAACTTGGAAACAGTAGTAAGGGTCTGATGGCCGATTACAGGATGAGATTGATGGTGGTATCAGCAGGAATGTGTTCTTTTGGTAATTATCACGCGTCTGTCTTATAAATGCGATTCTACCATCAGTCCCGGCCGACCATGTCTAATTTTAAGCAGGTTCAGCCATTTTTATGTTACATGGAAGATTAAAATGTATCTTATGGAGTCCGAGTTAGTTTAATGAATTCCCCAGAGCCGGATTTCGTTACAAACTACGTAGATCTCAGGTTAGAAAAAACGGAATAGAAATCGGTACTTAGAATATTGAAGGCCCGCAATATCTGCATAACATGGACAAAAGGACTTGGACAGTGGATGGAACCATGGGTATGGTTCTAAAACAAGTCACTTCAAGTATAACATAACAGAACAGAACAGAACAGAACATACGATCAGTAATAGCAAACTGCAGCAATCCAGGGAGTTGTAAAGGGCAGCTATAACAGTTATAACAGTTCTCTAGGAAATCCGGTGACAGGTCAGCACATTTAAATCAACTCACAGAAAGCACGAAACGCTATACAGCGGAGACAGAGGATAGAGAATGTCCGCGGGCGTCGGACTATGAAGGGGGACAACTGAGCATTTGCTAATGAACGTACACTTGCCGAATTACTAGAAGGGATCGCGGTTAGCGGGCACATGCCGAGAGAGTGAGTGAGTGCCATACCTCAAGTTGTGGGTGAACTGCGTCATAGTCAGATTCAGGAACACAAGGAAACAAAGACTAACATGCAGAGTGAAACTATCTTCAATACCTTCTGGGAGAGCGACCTTGGTCATATGCCTATCGGCCGAATGGTACTGGGCCGAAATTCTGTGCTGACCGGCCACGTTCAATTGCAGGGATATGTACAACGGTACTCATGTATAACGGCGGCGGACATAAGCAGTGGGGAGTGAACATACGCACACCCAGTAGCAATGACTGAGAGAAGCAGCTGTTTAACCATCCCTCGGATAATCCCCAAGGAAACCCGTGTCCAAGGCAGGAAGGGAAGAGGGACAACAGGATGTCGGAAACCACGAGAAAGTCAGATTAGTTAGCAGCAAGCCCAATTAATGAAAAATTGGATCATTTCAATTGCCTTAAGGAATCAACATAGCTCTCGCAAAAACTTCAGCAATGCGGCTAATAACACAGAAGGAGGAATACGTCATGGAAACCAGGCCAATGTTATAATCATTCCAGTTATTTAAAGCAGTTGTAATGCTTTCAGCTCTTCCTAACCACATTAGCTAGTTTTTTAACTCTTTTGGTTTCCAGTTTTATTTCTGCTTGAGTAACGCATGAATCATCCGAAATTTTGACAAAGTTTATGGTACGAACTGTGGCCCAACGTCTTCCCCAAAAGCAGAAAACCAAGGAAGTGATACAATACTCATAAGGTTACTGAAAACTCTTCGACAGCCCGCGACCGGTTTTACCCTTCTTGGGGCTCATCAGGTAGGCGCAGTCCCCGAGTTTCCGTCAACCTTATGTTCTCCTTGAACCCAAATTGGACAGATTTCGACAAATACCCTCAGCTGCATATCAATTTGGTTTTGACGGGAGACTCACCTGGAACCCAGCTCAATCTCTCGTGTATGGTGTTTTTAAGCAACATGAGGCTGCCGGGTGCAGCACATTCAGTTACTTAAAAACACCATAAACGAGAGATTCAGCTGGGTTCCAGGTGAGTCTCCCATCAACACCAAATTGGTATGCTGATGAGTGTATTTCGATGAAATCACAATGTTTATCGGCCAGCTCGCCTGGGCAGAACAAAACACGAAAGCACCTGCTGCCTGAATCAGGTCCTGAGGAATATGTGGCAAACCGGAACAGAGTTATTTGACTACTGAATATGAACCTCACTCATCAGAGTTCACAACAGCGAGGTGTGCGTATCTAAGACAGTGACAGCGCACACAAACTCACTCGAATTACCCGAGTGGCGAGAATGTGGAAACAATTTCCGCAAACACCTATAACCAATGCAAATGTCAGCACTGGTGTCAGTCTGGTCAGCGGTGGCGCTACAAATCACAGTTCATTGTTCTACCACTATTAGGCGTTTGTTACTTATCAGTAAAATACTTAAAAATACTTATCAATAAAAATACTTATCAACAAAATGTCCCCGACTACAGTGGACCACGGAACAATTCCTTTCATCTCTAAATTTTTCCCTTCTGGCCTTCCAAAAACAGAGCGAAAAATGCTTAGCTAAAGTTCTGGCGAAGTGATGATAAAGCAGGAGTGAAAGAAGTATCCTCAGACATAAATTATCATAGGCTTCCAGGCTCTCTGCGTGAAAAACAGGACTGTGTTGATGCAGTAGTTATCCTGTCATTGTTGGCCGAAAATTTTGACGTCGTTGTCTGGAATTCGACCGGGTAGATAATCAAAAATGGGCGCTGGATCGTCTGAATTGGAGACTATTACTCGGCAGAATTGCGGTGTATGCTTGGGTGGCGTAATATGTGACTCATCGATATAACCCTGAACAAGAACTTCCATGCATGCTCAATCCGACCACACCTATTTGTTGTTGCGTCCAAGCTGAGTATCACACATCACTGCAAATGGTACCACCTGACTAGTGACGGCAACAATGTTAATCAACGCACTTACGAAAATCCAAATAAGTTAAAAGTGTGCTTTACATCTCGAAACAAGTTGTTATTGGTAGGTTGACAACTTCAAGCAACAGTAACGTTGCCATCTTGTGAAGTCGTACGTCAGTTGTATTTCGCATGGTTTCATGTGACCAACTAATGTATTGTCTCATTTCATTAGAAGCACATTACATAATATAGGTTACACGTTACACAACTTGGGTGAATAAACAACCGATGAGCAAATTGGCATCATATAAGGTAGTTATCAACCATGTGTAAATAACAACGGAGAGTCTAAATGCAACGCAATTTGCCCTTCGTACTTTGTACATTGGTTCACCAAGACGACACACCATGAGTAAGAGTACTAACTGTTAATTTATGGACTATGCGTCTTTCAGACGTGAAGTTATGCATACTACGGTGTTCAAACGCTATTTCTCACGTCAGGGAAAGCCTACACTGAACATACTTCACACTTATTTTTTGCTTGCCATTTGGTTTTAATCCCCGCTACTTTGTAGAACGGTTTTGCCATTATTACCCAACATGCACACAGCTTCTGATTGTATCCGACAACTGTCAGAACAAAAAAAACTGGCAGACGGGAGATCGAAGCTCATCCTCGTCAGTCTTGGGAAATTGACTAACTGACAAACAGAACTAGGTGAGCAAACCCAACACGGCCGGTTGGCTGGCATGTGCAACAACATACCATAAGGGTGCTCGGTCAACTTTCAGCATCTTGATTGGCTAAGTAGTTGAGTTGAGTGTGACATATAAGTGAACTTCAGCTATTATTTCGTCGTTATTTGCCGTCTACTAACTGAATCCCAATTCAAGAATTTATTTGCATGCAAATGAAAGTTATGTTGAGCTTTTTAACATATTGCTGAATTTCCAAGAGAAGTTGACTATCCAGGATGAGAGTGGGTACAAGACTTTCTAGACAAGAGTGGCTTTCAACGGTTTGGGTAACCTACCACCAGTCTGCGTGTTCTCATTGTGTTGTTCAAACTTCCAATAGCTGTTAAAGTGGTCTACCTTAATCTGAGCTTTTTCCCGCCTGGCAATTATATGCTAGTATGACCTTTTCAAGGACCATCTTAGAATTGGAATTGTCTTGTCCACCTTGTAAACGTGGTTTAGAACAGCTAACAAAATACATATATTTTCTTTCAAAATGACGTATATCACAAGCACATATCACTTACACCTGAAGCTGCAAAGTCTATTCACATGTTGTATGGTAAGCCATACTATTTCCTATAGACAGCTGACTCGCGGTAATATACGATATAGACCCACTGTATCTACATCAGTTTTCATACTGCACTCCTTAACCAACGAATGTATCCGCACTTGACGTTTGATATTCCCCTACAAAACTAGCGTCTCTCTTTGGGATTGCCTGTTCCATTGCCTCTCAGAAGGTATTACGTACTATATGATTTCCGGGATATTCAGACGAGCTGGCTTTTTGTAGTGGTTTTCTCATTATACAACCAAGTAATGGAATGTTTCACTTAACGGTGCAGGAGAAAGTCCATAACTTGTCACCGAACAAGTTCTCAAAACTTAGTTGCGGATGATCGGGTTCCATACGTACTCTAATACCAATGAAAGAAACTGTCTTAATGTTTGGAACATTGACCAAACACAAATTCTGAGACAGCCTTTGCACTGCGCATAACGTTGAGAAGTAACAAGTAACGAAGAAGTAACAAGCAACTGATTCATTCAAAATCAGTGACTGAGTAAACAACCAGTGTGTTACAGGAATCAGTGGGACGGGGCCGATTGCAGCTGATGCGTTAATTTAGTGTCATGGGAGCTAGACGACACTCCTCCCCGGACTCGAGTATTATGGGAAGAGAATTAAGAATGCAGCGAAATACACTCATTTGTGTATCATTTTGGTTTTGATGTTTTTAAACAACTGAATGTGCTGCTAATTTCGTGCAACTTGGGTTCAAGTAGAACATAAGGTTGCCTGAACGGAAACTCGGGGACCGCGCCTGCCTAATGAGCCCCAAGAAGGTCGAAACCGGTCGATGGCTGTCGAAGAGTGTTCAACAACCCAATGAGTAGCGTATTACGTCTATAAATGAAGAATACACTTTAATTAAGTGAAACAAAGTTGCATGATCGTAGTCAGTGTGCACATATCGCTAGCCATTCTTCTTTCAACCCATTCGTCATAGAAAAGCCTCTGACCCATTACCCTACTCCTGTTTCTCTGAGATTTAATCGTGACACAACGAAAGCATTTTATCCCAGGAATGGATCAGGTGAGTTTTGGTGAGTTTTGTTATGAACACGAGAACAACATGAAATAATTTCACATCAACTTTTGCTGTTTTTCATCCAACCTCTTTATGTACAGACAGCAGCTAAACTCAACAGGGTCCTTAGAAAACCCCTTAATTTAGGTTCTACTCACGCATAACACACAAGACGACATTTCGCAATGAGAAATAGATTTCCCTGACAGGTTACCCTGCGCGTCACAGTTAAAGTAAACCTTGTTCATAAAGGAAACTACTCACAAGGCTGCTGAAAACTCTTCGACAGCCCACAAACGGTTTCGCCCTTCTTGGGGCTCATAAGGTAGGCGAAGTCCCCACGAGATTCAGTTGAGTCTCTCGTGAAAACCAAATTGATTTGCTAATGAGTGTATTTCTCGTAAACCTTGTTCATTTTTTTGTATGGAGGAGCCAGTGTAGCCATAGTAGCTGAGCCTGCATGCGTCCCGCACACAATCCAAACAACGAAAGAATGTCGGCTGAATCATCAAAACGTAGGGGATCAATAAATCTCAGTCGTGATTGATCAGGCTATTTGGTAAACTGCTCGACATGTTGCACACAACGAACCGCGGCAAGACAGAGAGTTAATTTAGTACTGCGCAAGTATGCACGAATTCCATTTTCACAACCACATGACTCAAGATATGTGAAAGTGCTTCCATGAGGAACAATCATTTTCCTACCGCTTTCGGTACCAAGCTTTTCGGCCTGTGATTTTATACTTTCGACACACATTCGCTATTTAGTAAAAAAACAGTCAACGGTATATGTCCAGTGTTCTGTATGACACCCAGATGCTACCTCGGACACAAGCTTCACTCTGTCTTTTTTCCAAAGTGTGGAATTATCTCAAACGAATGTTCAGGATAAACTTCCGTGGCAAATGATCTACTGCAACTGTTGTAGCACTCCAGTAACCAAATGCAGTAGTACCAGTAACCCCTATTGCACCAGAAGGCACTTATTCAAAAATGGCTTTGGTGAAAATATTCGACTGACACGGAGATAGAACGTTAGAAGACACAGATAAAACCCTCGTTGGCGACTGTTGAAGAAGTTGTAGAACCTGATCTTGCTGTGTATTATTCTACATAAAAACAAAAATAACGGATGTAAAGCATAAGTTGCCAGTCCTGGAAAATAATTCGTTTTGATTGCGACTCCTCAGGCAGATGTAGCGGGACTCAGGTGTTTGATGTTCAGTTTATAGCCTCAAAGCCCAAGACAAAATAGCTGACCTCGTTTGTTTGTGCAACATATGTAAATTCAAGTGCTGTTTAACGAGCAAAACAGGTGGAATTCCCCTAGGGTGATCGAAACAAGCCCGAGTTATCAAAATGGGACCCGTTTGCTTCGTTCCAGTTTACGGGGTTTGCTTGACATTCCTTCACTTCTGAATAAAGGAAATTCTTGAATGTAGTAGGTGCAAATAAGTGGACCATTCTCCTTCGACGTAAATCGGGAGTAAAGCCGTTTCGAACCTGTAATTACCTGCATTATGTGGAAAAACTTTGTGTCCATCGATCATGTCACAAGCATTTACAGTAAGCTATAAGTCACATGAAGCAGCCAAGACGCAATGGGTTTACCTATACTTCGTCCACGAGGTCAGGCAAACATTAAATTTGGTAACAGAGGGTACAGGATGAATTTGGCTTCGAAGTAAGTCACGTGACATCGTGGTTTCTTTCAGTTTGGTGTCAACTGATACAACAAACCGATTTTCCAACTTTTCGTTCATCTCAGTAATGGAGAGACGTTCTAAGATGCGGCATCTATTTGTTGGCGTTGCAAAGGTATAAATCACAGAGAACGTTAACCTACAATATCCCGCTGCAAAAAGGAAGCACAGATCGTACTTACGATCAATACACCAACGTTCAAGAACACCGCACAACATTAAAACCGTTCGTGTTGTAGGTTTCCTGCATTTCCGCTTTGGGTGTGTCTGTGAACCAAGTTGGTTATGCTAACGATTCTTTACAAAAATCGATTCGGCAAATCGATTGTGGCTTGCATATGGATGCCAACGGAAAAGAATTGTCTGTTTAGAAAATGTGACGTTCAATGGGAGACAGGATAACAACACTCACGGGCTCCTATGGGCCCGTCTCAGTCAACTGTGTTCTCTCAATTCAGCATACAATTCAGATATTTTGTAACGCTAGAAACTTATATAAGACAAAGAAAAACTCAGACTTTTTGATAAAATAATAAAGAAATTACGAGGCGGAAGTTGCGTCTAATCTGCTTGCCCAATGAAAAAAGTAATCCAAACGAATCCTGATGTTTGCGAGCTCGACATTTCCAACATTCCTTTTAAACATTCCACTTTTCTGCCACAATGAGTGATTTCCTTATATCCGTATTTGTTTATCAATCATCTCCTGGAGTCACACTACCATATGATTCCCCCCCCCCTCCCGAGAGAGATATCCACAGTCACCACGACTCGGGATGGGAATCACTGGAGGTCACTGGTTTCTAACAGCTTTACGACAAGAGTGTGCGTACGATCGCAAATTCTTGTATTACCCAAACCTTCTCTCGCTGCACGATGGTGTGAACGACTGAATCCAGTTGGCTTGTTCGAGGTCTACCTATTGTATGGTATTTCGGCAACAGGTTACATAGAACGGAGCAGCGATGAAGCAGGATGAATGAGATGACCTGCAAACCTATTTGCCAATGTTCTATTTTACCCTAATATGAGGCGCCACGCTCATTGCATTACGTTGAACGTTTTCGCAAAACCTATCCATGTCTTTGTCGACGTCTAGCACATAGTGTAGGGTCAAAATAAGGTTTGAGCACCACACTATCTCAAGAAAGTTTGCTCCTCTACGTAACCCGCTTCCTCATGTAAACAGTAGTTCTCCTTGGCTGATTCCAGATAAAAGACTTCACTATACAAGAGGATCCACAACAAACAAGCAATGTCCGATAAAACGTCTCATTCACAAAGAGACTGTTCCAATCCCCCTAGAGTTGTTTTTGTTACTCAATGAGTGACTTGTAGACATAGAATGACCACGGGGCTGCTCAACCACCACCACAACAATAAAACCGTAGCGTTTTGCTCTCGCTTTGCCGACAACGGAGCCTTGTGTTTGCCACCGTCAACACTCACATTCCTCCTTTTAGCACGGTCCCCAGAGTACTCATTTGGGACAATCATTGCAATGCAGCATACAAAGTTAAACGAAAATATTCCACATGTTCTGAACGCTGTACTATCATCAAGCCTGTTCGAATGATGGTCATACTTCAGTGAAACCACTGTGGCCTAGCAAAACTGTCTTCATTCCCATATTTCTACTTTTCCAGTCTGGTCCCAGTTTTCTCGTAAGATGAACTATCCCAGCTGTGGAGTTCAGTGTTTAAAGTGCGTCGTTTAGTGTATCGTTAGGGAAATATGACGACATCAGAAACGCTCTTCTTAGTAAAAACCATTATCGAAGGTGCATGATACCTCCACAGTTGGTCTCTAAATTAGCTGGGATAAAGATTTCTCGATGCACTCAATCGATTCTGGTTGCTACGTTTCTTTCTGACGAGCACGTCAATGCAACTTATCTTCGGAGAGTTAGACAAGTAGTTTAAAATTGCCGAGGCGTCGGTCTGTCTTATCTAAGAAGAAAACATTAACTGTACCACGCAAGTAATTGTCATACTCGGTACCTGTTCGCTGGGTATATTGAAAGCGTGTAACAACAGGTCTAGATTAACCTCCAACGTTTTTTGCAGGTTTTCACACAGCTGAAACCCAGTACCAATGTTCTGTTTTTTCTGACCAGCCGAAAGTATGGGTTTTGGTATCCTGACATAGAAGGATGGACTATTCATGCTAACCTATTGCGATAGGTCCCGGTTATTTGGCGGGTGAATAGCTCACTTGTCGATATTACCACAGCAAGCCTGCTGAATCAGCGCTGTCGTTCGTTCGAACAAGAAGCGTTTGCCAGGTTAGTTAGGCTTCACACATCATTCACACAATCGACTATCTTCTCCTGCCAGCCAACTTAGGCCATAGCAGTGGGAATGTGCCAGGGAGATCTTGTGGAGCCTAGGCCTAGCAGAGCCGCAACTAGTCCATCGGTCAATGCCCCAGGCGCGGCTGATGTGTACGACACTGTGCAATTTGACAAGTGAGGTGGTAGCAACATTGGTTTACAACCCACAAAAGCGTCTTATTGTGGGCGTATGAACAAAAGCAACGTGGAAGATTTTTCAACTGGTTGTGGCACACAGTAATTTTGCCCCTGTGTTATTAAGTAACAACCAATCCAGGAATTCTGATGAAATGGGGTGACGTACAGGGGTATTATTTTCAGGAAAAGCAATTGGGTGTAGGACGCTTCACACTAGAATTCAAAGGGCTAAATGTTACCTGAAACCGAAAACTCAGCTGAGTAGGTCGTCCAGTTTGCCAGTTTTTCTAACGTTATGACGAGGGAGGAATAACCAGTTTGATTGGTTCGGTTATTAAGGGGTTACATTTACGTCATTAAGTTGAGACCAATTAACCAAATTATAAAGGTAATGAGCTCGAAAAAATGAGCGAGCTAGCATCGGCTTACACTTAAAAGAATTTCCTTGGGGTATCGATCCTCAAAAAAGTTTAAGCTAATAGCTTTTCATCGATGGTGCTCACCTCGAGCCTGGCCGCTTTGTGTCTGATGAATGAGTTTCCAGTCAGATGGTGAATGAATGTGTACAAAAACGTTTAGTGACAGAATAGTCAAGCTGACTAGAGATTCATGGTGTCACACTTCCACACAAAAATACCCCGAAATTGAAAAAGAAATTTAGACAGTTCTACGTCGTTTTGAAAACACAAAAAAGGAGGGATTACCTCCAAAAACATTCGCTACCAAGTGCTGATCAAGCTATCTTTTGACCTATAAGCACAGATGGTATGAATTGCCTTTGGTAGAGTTCGGTTCCGATCTACATGTGAGCAACTTCACATTCGCAGAACACCGTGTATACTACAAAACTACAGCTTTCTTTCGTGAGCCCTCTTTAGTGAAAATTGTGTTCTTTACCAAGCGCAGCAGCTCTTAGTATGACCTTTTTTCAAAAATACCAAATGCGTCCGCTTCCTGCGGTAGTCAGAATAAGGACACAACACCTCTGCTCGTAGTAGGCGATGCCAGAAGTTTTGTACCCCTCTAGAGTTGTTAATAAAGAACAAAAAGTACAAGGGGTTAGTTTTTATGTGGTTGCCTAATGTTCCAATGTTTAATAATACTCAGTTCTATCTTGAGGAGCCTCAAACGGAAAGTCAAATCAATTCAATTTTTGCAGCATCAGTTGACAAATTTTTAGCATAGATACATGTCCATAACAAAAAAATCCTTACACAACTATCGTAGCACTAGCCCATTAACACAGTCGGACGAAAAGTGCAAACGACGTTCATGAGGGATCATCACGTGAACCAGAAGCACTTGACCCTAAGCTGGACCCAAATCCATTTAGGTTTCCCCATCAACTTAACACTTGGTGACACACTCTAACACACAAATCCCTTGGCCGACACCTAAGACAGATTTAGCTTGACTTAGCTGATTGGTTCTCCTTCCGCCTTAAATCTCGACCAACCTCGTAACCTAGTCACTTGGCCTGACGAAGCATTTGTGTCAGAAGCAAAATGTATAAAAAAGCCCAGCAATAAGTCTACCTATTATTACCAAACTTTTCCGAAAAATCGAGTCACTTTCTTGACATTTTTGTTTTAAAATATCAACTTCAATGTCTTCATACCCGACAGCTTCCGATGGGTTTCCAGATCCGATGTGCAAGTAGACTGACCACTGCGTTTATCTTAATCAGCTCATAAACGATGCTTAATTACATCCGTTAAATTTGACTCTAAGTGAATCCCTAAAGAACCTTCAAGCTATGCTTTCTGATATTTTGGCAAAATTATAGTCCGAGAAGGACACTCCGGTTTGTGTAGACTACTTTGGAAGTACCTTTACGTGCTTACTGATGAAACAAGGCGTGCATAACACTTCAAAGCGGAAGCTAACAACCAACTTGAGTGATCCCGTTTACGGATACGGATGCGAGTCTTCAAGACTTAAATTCACATAGACGAAACACACTACACACAGGGTTGCCGAAACCTCTTCGAGAGCCCACAACCAGTTTCGGCCTTCTCGGCTCCCATCAGTTAGGTACATTTAATGAATTTCTGTCGACCTCAAGTTCTACAGCTTGTACACAGTTGTCGGATTACACTCCTTTCTAAACTAATTTGCTCTCGATGAATGGTTCAGCTGTGTTCCGCCAAGAAAATATACTTTGACATCCCGAATATCGTGCCAACTAAAACACGAGAAGGCCTCTCTGTATCACATTTAGTTGGAAAATTCAAACGAGAAATTCGTCTGGGATTCATTTGACTCTCCCGCTGAAACCGAATTAGTTTGAAAATGAGTTTATTTCGTAAAGTCACACAGTTATCCCTTTGGAAATCCAGCCATAATCCCTTGTGGTTACTCGATAAACTTATTTTTTAATCTAAACTTCGTACCACATGCGTAGCCAATCTATACCGGAAGGACAAGGAACATTGTACAGTTTTTCTAGTAATCACCAACTGTGCACATTTAACGAAACTCCAGGGTTAGTGGAACTAGCGAACTCTAGGATAGTAGTTAAGGTCTTAATCATCCGGCCACCAGTAGTGACTAGAAGCGCTATTAATTTGTACTTGGAGGTGTTGGCTGGCGTGAGGTGACTCCCATGACCAAAGAATGAGTGGCGCTACACCCTGTCCAATCAAATTGCAGTTCACTTGCTCGAGGCCGTGGGGTCTGTGGGCTTGTGCCAAGTTGGTAACTCCCTAACGTAGTTATCAGTTAAAGGATTCGGCTTGTCTTAACCTCCCAGCATAGGAAACCAAATGACTAAATAGATGGCGTACTCAGCTTTACCTAGGGCCAAACGAATTAGTACACCACCGTGCTCGTACAGATTCACCGAACCAAGTGAGCGTCAAGTCTTACGGCGTGACAATTGTAAAGAACAAAGCGTAATAAACACAGGTACAAAGGAATTCTTGGGTTTTTGAAGCGGATGGAGTCGTCAGTAGATGGAGTACGCACCGATACACACAAGGGACAAAATGGCTGTAGGACTTTAGTGGCAGGCGATTTAAGCTGCACTACAGGTCTCAGTACTGTCCCACAGGTCGTGGGTTTGAATCTCCCTGGAGCTGCGCGGTGTTAGTGATTCCCACTAGGGATGAGACAGCCGCTCGGTGTTCCTCTGTTTCAGCATAGAATGACTACCTGCAGGAAGAAAGTTCGAGTGAATCCTAGTTACAATTGCTCTGCTACATGTAAGGCGGAGTTAATCGCTGTTTTGCTAAATTTAGGCAAATTACCCATCGTTTTTCTGGCTTCTGATCTAATGAGTCGCTTTCGTGCTTTCGTTTTTACCCATAGATAAAACTACCTGGTGTTAGCAGGTGCCCTGGTCGCTGAGAATGTAAAGTAACCCTAGAATTCATGGCCTACAGGAAGAGCACTGCACGCCGGAAAGCTGGTTGTTTTTCTCGATGTTGAAGCATTAAGCAGTTGAAGCGGAACACACTGACTAACTAATTCACCTTCTGTTGTTCACCGACCATCCTCACTGGCAACAAAAAGTGGAGTCGATATCCAGTTGGCTGTTGAAGGACGTAAAGCGACCCTTGTATCTTCTGGCGCAAGATTCTTGACCATTGTTCGCATTTGTTGTCAAATCAGTCACCTCCTTCTACCATATCCACTGTAACATTTCTTCGTGCAAGGAAGCTATCCAGACTCACTGCTTAGATATTCCGGGAGTAGTATACGGATAGGACTGAAAGGGAGAACACGGTGCGTTAGGTGGATATATCGTCAAGCTTCCAACCTTCGCTAACCATTAACGGAGGAGCACCAAGACACAGTTGAACAGTTTATTATCGGAACACGAGGACAGAGGGGATGGCTGGAAGAAGAAGTGCGCGGGGCTACATCCCACATACAAGGGTCTCGGTTATTGGGAGTGCTCTCGATCACTTCTTGAGGATGTTCAAATGTGCCTTCATATTTCAGCTTCATTACCGCCGCTGATTCTGAAAGTACATCAGAGAGTTTGTGGTGCGCAGTATGGCTTCTGTCGGCACAGCACACTTTATTTGCATGGCCATCGCTATCACACGAGTTGCTGACCAACCAACCGGCGGTATGTTCTCCCAGCGTCGGTCAGTCAGTCAACCGTAAAACGTCCCTCCAGCGATAACTTTACTTGGCCATGTTCTTAAGTACCAAATGCTAAACATACTTTTCATCACAAAGAGACTTCATAAAGCTGTTCACTGGAAAATGCACATGGACGCCACACAAAAGCTGCGCCAAAGCAGCTGGCTTGTCAGAGGTGGGATTCGAACCCACGCCCACAGAGTGGACTGCGACCTGAACGCAGCGCCTTAGACCGCTCGGCCACCCTGACATGGTGCACCAAGCAAACAGCGGCACATCCTTTGTCACTATGTTCAACCCAGAGTGCATGCGTGCTAAGTGAGAGTTCATTCAAACTAGCCACTTGTAGAAACTTTACATGATGTTGCTGTTCAATCAAGGTTTACGAATCATGAGGCGCTAAGCAACGTGTGAAGCACAAGATATGAAGACACCTACGCACGCGATTCAGTCTACGTGTGAAACCAAGTCAAAGTTAATTAATCAATTCAATTTGTCAGCTATAAACCATGTATTGGCAATGTTGTGGAATATAGGTAGCTCGGGTACGCTGCTTGCATGTTGGTCTGTTCGCCGAGCTTGACAGCTGGATTGCAAACGTTTCCTCACCAATCGAGTTGTCACCTCGACGATGTCACCTCGATTGGCGAGGAAACGTTTGCAATCCAACTGCCAAGCTCGGCGAACAGATCAACATCCATAAACCATGTATCATAGGCACACTGGTTCCGGCTGCTACATTTTCGATCACCGGAAAACGGGAGAGTATGGGATATACAGCCCAACCTTGGACGCAATGGCACGTCTGGTTAGTTCGGGAACTGGGTAGCTACGCACTGAAGGCGATAGCTTTGAAGCATGGGCGCCATTGACTGCGCGATTAGGCCATTTCTGTCAGTCATTAACCATTGATGAGTTGAGTCTCAGGGTCTCCATCCAGGAAAGTGGCAGCTGCCGACCCGACTAAGCTTACTGGTTAGTGTTTTCGTACTTCGTTGCCAGGTCATACACTGTCTACCTCTCTGTTGCTTCCACTCAGCTCAGGGCTGGGCAAAAGAGCTCTGTGAGGCAGACGGTCTTCTGGCATGCGTCACGTCCTAACAAGCGTAACCTATGAACATGAGTAATTCATCTATTGCGGGAGAGTTCCTTTTTCCTAAGATCATGTGCTGTATCGCAACATTGCTAATCCGATGTTCACACTAGACCTGGCTAATGCTGCGGAAACACCGATGGTCAAACACTGACATCTTTTGTATATCCTCTGCACGTAGGGCCATGTTTCTGATGCATAAAGCAGTGTGGATCGCACCACCGCAGTGTAAACTCTGCCCTTGACAGACTAACTGACGTCACGTCGGCGCCATAGGTGTGTTAAGGTTTGCAAAAGCTGCCCTGGCCTTTCCGATTCGAGAAATAATCACATCCGCAGTCAGTCTACCGGAATTTATACAGCTTCCCAGGTAAACAGATTTATCTACCACGTCGATTGGCCCACATGCAAGCACGAGGTGCGGGTTTGATCCCACCCAGTCTTGTAGCGGCACTTTACACTTTGCAGGTGTGAAGCGCATGCCAAACCGTGCGGCAGAGTTATTTAGGCCATTTAAAATCATCTGCATTTGGGAAGGATCTGAACCAAGCAGAGCAATATCGTCTGCATACTCGGTGTCTTTAAGGGAACGTCCCGGGAGCACTTCGGCTCCCGAGGTTTCAGAGGCAGGCAGAGCATTTTCAAGCACCATATCAATAACAAAGTTGAAGAGGAAAGGTTAGAGAGGGCAGCCTTGTCTTACACCACTGGACGTGGTGAACTCAGACGAAAGCTATCTATATACTCGTGCACATCCACAGAACTTCGTCAACAGTGCCCTCATAAGGGATATAAATTTGGAAGGAACACCTTTGATTGCCAGACACTGTCAAAATAAGAAAAGCAAAGGGTATTATTTATCTTCCATTATTAAATAGACATAAGAAGGAGAGGTTGACAACTACTGCTCTCAGATCAGCCTCAAAATGAGAGAACATCAGGGAAGGATGGTTTGCTCGCAAAGTTGTTTTATTGAGAAAGGCAGGCGCTATGAATAGAACTTCATCTACCATGCCCGGTTTGGGCCTGGATGCTTCGCAAGATTTCAACGGTGAAAAGGTTATTCCCTTATAAAAAAAAGTTCATAGAAGACGGAAAATGCCGTGTAGTCTTTGTCTATGGAGATAAATTCTGACTCGTGTACTGCTCCATTGATTAGTCGCCAACACTTGAGCGAGAAGGACCCCTGGAAGGCTTTATGGAATTCAAAGTTGCCAGAATCACGTGATATAACTTGGAGCATAGGCGCAAAGCTGGTCAGATTGGCTGTTCTGCACACCGCTCCGCATAGTTGAAGGTGATGGTCAGCTAAGCCACTCAGGGATGGGTGGACTCAGGATGAATGGATAATAGCCGTCAGTGATCAAGTCATGAGAAACCAGATGTTCCTGGTCCATAAAGGTCAACTGCAGGTCAATCTGCAGAGTAGAAAAACGCCATGGGAATAATGCAATTTTTTTGAAATCAAGTAACATTTAAGTTAGTGTGTCGTAAACATAGTATGTTACATACTTTCCACCTGCCTTTCTGACGGTAGCTGCGTGGATTATGTGCAGCTTGGAATGCCGGTAGCCGTTGAAGACCACGAATAAGTTGGTTAATAGGTATAACGACAGTACCGGCGGGATGTGTAAGTCTAGCTATTGGTCACCAAAATCTAAAGTTGTGGTTGTCGAATTTAGCTCAGAAGGGCAAACTGCAACACAGGGGCCTATAACTGGGTGGTATCTTACGTGATATCCTCTGCAGGGTTCACAGTGGCCAAACCATTAGCATTCATTGCGCGGCAGTGCGTTGAGATATTTCATTTTGGTAAGCCAGAGCAATGCCAAGAGTACAAGGTCTCAAATAGTAGAAAGCAAAACAAGGGAAGGAGCCCAACAGCACGCAGACGGAATTTGTGCGTCGTGTACAGTATGGGTGTTCAGGAAGTTGAATAACTACCAGTCAATCTATTATCCTGGAGGACGTCGTCAGTTCTAGGGGTTCTGACACAGGGAATTTCGAAGGCTACTAAAGAATACAAGACAACTCGCGGTACGAGGTTTTATTGCAAATCACAGTATTTGATACACGGCTAATTAATATATAGTTATGGGAATCGGGGTTATGGGTGAATGAACGATGACAGTAATAAATCTATGAAACATGTAGGTGTATAGTACCTACGAATTCTACCTGATGACTCAGCTTGATTTCCAACGACTAACAATGTGGTTCAGACAAGCTAGATATCTCAGATACGGCGCTTCAGCTTTTTGACGAAATTTCCTTATGACGCGGACTCATTCAATGACTTTGCCTGGACTCACTTAACTAGACTTATACCTCTGAGGTTTTATAAGTTTACAATAAGCTCAAAGGAAGAATAACTTCACAAGATGAGTGAAACTTCCATCTGAGAATCCTACACTCATGCAACCAGGCAGTACGTGAAGAGGTGGTGTCGTTACTATGATTCAAGGATGAGTGGCGCTCTATCCTGTCTAACTGAGAGCTAATAACAATGCCGATCAGTCGCTGGTGGCCGAACGGTTAAGTATTCAAACTACTAACCGGGAAGTTGCAGGTTCTAAACTGGAGTGATAATTTACTAAAGCAACCGAATTAAAGACAGATCTGCTAGCACTCACATACCTGTAATTAGCCTATTCTAGAGGAGCCTCTTTGTTCCTTTGTTTCATGAGGTACGAAATACCCAGAACTGTAAGATGCTAGATATCGTAGAAAATATATCGCAAGTCGTCGTTTGCTATGAAGCACGTGCCTGTCTCTGTTCAGTTTAAGATGAGAATGATACCGTGTGCATGAAGGTTAAAAAATAATGTTGTTGGCGAAATACACTCTTTTGCAAACAAATTTGTTTTTTCGAGAGACTCACCTGGAACCAAGCTGAATCTATCGTTTGTGATGTTTCCAGGCGACTGAATGTGCTGCACCAGGCCGCCTCATGTTTCAGTTGCTACGATATTCGAGATATCGGGACAGGTGTATATTCGTAATGTACTACTCATAAGGTTGCTGAAAATTCTTCGACAGCCGACGACCGGTTTCGCCCTTCTTGGGGCTCATCAGGTAGGCGCAGTCCCCGAGTTTCCATCAACCTCATGTTCTACTTGAACCCAAATAGGACTGGAAACATCACAAATGAGAGATTCAGCTGGGTTCCAGATGATTCTCTCGAAAAACCAAATTTGTTTGCAAATGAGTGTATTTCGCTAATTCCGTGCAATTTGGTTTCAAGTAGAACATAAGGTTGATGGAAACTCGGGGACTGCGCCTGCCTGATGAGTCCCAAGAAGGGCGAAACCGGTCGTGGGCTGTCGAAGAATTTTCAGCAACCTTATGAGTAGAATGTTGTTGTTTCTATGGACAAGGAATCGTGGAGTGATAAATTCTCTTGCAGTCAGTTTATCCCAGGCACTGAGAAATTTGTATAACTCGTGAAACAGTTTGTTTTGTTGCTGTTGAAAGTGAACTGTGTTCCCCGCCCATAGTGGTCTGGTCCAAACTCCCAAGTTTTACTTTTGCAGTAACCAAAATGAAGAACTCGAAATATATGCATAAACTCGATGGTGCTGTTTTCGACAGATTTGTTTATCTGGGATGTCTCACATCCTCTAACGTTAACATCGAAATCGATGAGAATCGCTTTGCCGTTAATCACGCGACTACTCTAGGTAGCGGCATGCCGTTAGTTCGTGAATGAAAGATAGCAGTGCCAACGATGCAAAAGTCTCTTTTTGATTTAAAGCTGTCTCTCGGTAATTGTAGAGGAAAGACAAAAATAGCGGTAAAGAGTGATGTTCCGTGCAAACTCCGCCTACTCATCATGGTGTCAGTCATTGTACAGTGCATTTTCATACCCGGCCAAACTTGGAGGGGTCCGTTGTTGGTGTGAAGCGAGCATTAGTTTAGTCTATTCAAGTCTCTATGGAAAAGTGGGACAAGTGAGTGTACACGGTCACGTTCAGGAACAATGACGGTTTGCGAGCAGCCTCATGTACGGTTTCTTATCAGACGTTTTATGACCAAAGTCTGTTTCGACATTCTTAAACTTGCTGCCTATTTGCTGCCTACGCTTGGACCGTCGAGCATGCTAAATGAATTGGACAATTAATACTGCATTGTTTTGGAAGATCGACGTTGGCAAAACGTTGCTGGAACCTGACGTACAACGTTCCAGTATCTTCGTGTGGTGAGTTTTACCTACGTAAAACTTGGGCACTCCACCCAACGGGATGATTTCAAGTACACCCCGCTTAGCTGCGCTTCTGCACAAGCAATCAACCCAGTTTTCATGCCGGTTACCAAACAGTTTTCGTCTTAATAAAAAACTAGTATGATAATACGAAATCAAAAGAACCGACTGTCAACTAGTTTGAAATCAATGCTCTACAGTTCATCAGCGTACAGGACTGTGAGGTTGAAAACAACCTCCTCCTAATTAGTGACGCCTGGTGTCGTGGGAATGACAGGCGATCAGTAAATCAAGGCCAGACACCCAGTAGATGCTGACATTTACATAATGGATATATCTGGGGGCTATCAAAAACCAGAACAGTGAGACAGCAAATAATTCACAGCAGTGGATTGGATGCCATGGAAATTTCATGCTCGTGGTAATCAATGATACTTTGATAAAACCATGGACACCGGCTAATTGTGACTTCCTGTATTCTGTGCTCTTATTAAGAAAATCATGCTACGAACAGGCACAAATGAAGTGATAAAAAGTTTAACTGCAAACTTGCATCATCTAGTCCTCTTTTAAAGAAACTAACCTTCTCATTAACCAACAATATGAAGTAAACGCTATACGCTGAGGACTCACTTGTCGCAACACTCACCCAGAAAAGGCTGTGGGAAGTTACAGGGAATCCGTCCTTTTATGTACATCACGTGACTAGTTTATTTGGGCAGCCTACGGTTCAGGTTGCTCTCAGTTATTAAGGATCTAATTATTCAGACCTTGTCAAATTTGCAAGACAACAATATCCTATATAACGAGGAGTCTATAGTTTTCTTGTACAGCCTGGCCCAATATTGATAGAATTAAATTCTGAATTAAAAAGTTCTTTTCATTGCAGCTGAAGACGGATGCTGTCTCAGTACACCCTTGCCGTGCGAAGCATGCTCAGCGGACACCAATTTTCTACTTACTGGCGGTGAGGTCTCTTGGGGGGATTAAACTTCAAGAAAGATGAAATTTTGCTCTCATCGGGGTACCTCACCTAGAAGGGTGCGATGAACGTATCCGCCTTCCCGGAGGGAATATATACAATTATTCAACGGTACTGGGTATCTGTAAATGAAGCAAGTTAACGCAAACGTACAAAACCTTCATGACGCTTGTCAAATATAGTTACCGTCATAAGGAATAAACTGGTTTTTGCGCCGTATGTCTACACTAGAATAAGAAGCACGTATTATTGCTCATTGAGTTGATAAGCCCTTGGAATCACAACCGTCGAATAAACTCATCATATGGCTCAGATGCGAATGAGCCTACCCGTTCAGATGTAACATTCCGCCTTGTATATCCATTGCTAGAGACCTTGGTGGGAGTAAAACTCCCATCTGTCCACCCTGGCATAAACTCAGCGGAATGTATCGTGACAAGATGAAGGCTTTTCACACAACATTTGTCAACTATGTGCGTTCAGTTCATCCCAGGGGTAACCTGAGTTAATTTAGGGTAACACTTACTTGCAGTTATTTATGGTCTTTGCCCTTTTTCTGAGGTATACGGCAGCTCACAACCTGTTCTACATATGTACAGTTAACTATCGGGTGGCCTGGACTAACCAGACCAAACTGGTATCTAATTTTACTGAAATGTCACGTGTGTTCGGGACACACCAAACTTGTCGGGCTTGATACATAAGATCGTTCGGATTCCTTTTCCGGCCAGAGCAGAACAAAAAAATGTCTGTGAAACCTACGTAAATGTCTAACGTTTTGCGGTCATATATTAAGGTAGTAAACAAAGTCCCCTGGTGTCTGAATATTTGCGTCTGTTTCTTGATTGCGCAGCATTCTTCTCACGCGTCACACGGGTTTATAATGAACAACCATTGCACCGATGTCTGATGGTCGTTTGAAGCCGCTCCTGCTGGTGTTGGTGAGTCACCCGAATTAGAAGAAAAATGTTTCCAAGAAATACACTCATTTGCAAATCAATTTGGTTTTGCGAAGGACTCACCTGGAACCAAGCTGAATCTATCGTTTGTGATGTTTCCATGAAACTGAATGTGCTGCACCAGGCCGACTCATTTTCCAGTTGATACGATATGTTTCCACTTAAGTTAGAAAACAAAACGATCAGTCTGGTTGGATGACACTCAGTAACATTGATCCACGCGCTTCGTGGAATTTGACAGAAAGATGACTCAAAATGTTGAACGACACAAAGATTTCGTATGACCTTTAAGCACTTGGATACCGTTAATCAAATTACTCTAACAGGGACAAGCTTTCTCCTCTAGATCGGATAGTTAAATACTAGATGTTCGAAATGACCCTAATGACCTGAGTTACTGCAAACATCATACGAAACTGTATAGACGCAAAATTGTAAGAGAAAAATCAGTTGGGATTCAGGTGAATTTCCCGTGAAAACCAAGCTAGTATGCAAATGAGTGTATTTTTTTACATTAAAATGTCTCTTCGGAAGATTCTCTGGGGATTGTGACCTTTCGATGTGACAATTTACGGAAGAATTACAGCACAAATTGGATGTTTCTAGACGGTAATCAAACCTAAAAACTACTGAATATCTTGCAACGTTCTCAAAGTTTTTTTACCAACTATTGACTACAATAACTTCGTCTGATATTCTGCGCTGAAGATAAAAAGTTCAATGGCACTGAGCCTTCCGAAGTTTACTCACAGTTAATTTAACGCAAACTGCCTTTTTCAAAACGACGTGCTGTAGTGGCATAGAAGTAGGTATCCATCTCGGGAAAGTTAGATTGTAGCTCACTGTTCCTAGGAATTGTAGACAAGTCCTATACTTTATTGCTATTTCAGTGGTTTAGCTCAGAGTTGATTCCCACTACACAGAAGACCGAAAGATTGCAGCTGACAAGATCGATGATGACCATTTGTTAGTGCACGCTTGATTCCCGTAGTCTATGTTTAGGAAGCGTCTTCCATTTTTCTGAGGCTTCTCGTCAGTTGGCATTGCATCACAACTCATGACTGATTGGACGCCAACAATATGGAATATATCCGATGCAATCCAAACCGTTGCAAGGATTTCGAAGCGATTTGAGACTGAAACGCTGGGAGGCACTGTACAGCTACTTTGTCCTTGTTGGGGTCCATTAGCAGTGCGCATCCCATTCGGACCTGCTCTCTCCAGTCTTTTAGCCGAAGGCTATACAGTCCGGCCATGTTCACCTTTTGAGTGTGTGACGCGCTGATATGTACGCCAGTAAGTTGTCTTTGACGTGACTCCTGTTGCTAGAAATGTATGTTTATTTCTAATGAATAACACTGCATGTTGTGAGCAAACAAAACTGCTAAATTAAGAACAGTCTCCGTACCATCTACGACTGACCATATTACAGTTGGTCCGAATTCATTACTGGCCATGGGTTGTGAATGACAAACTGCAGGATGCCAGCTGTAGCGTCAGAAACGGGGCTTTTCCACATATTGATGGTAGTTCACGCATAAGCAAGCAAAGCCCTGATTCTTCGTCGTGTCTTAGACTAACCTCCGACATTCATCGTCTACGAGCACAAGCGACTAGCAGACTCATTCAGAATTCTGGCTAGTGTCATTGCTGCTACCGGGTTAGTGGCTAATGTAACCTGGTGCTCAGCGAAATTTCGTGATAGCCTTGCGTAGAGTTCGTCCCTTATTCAGTTGGTACCGCATGAGCCAGCGCATATAAAGAGCTAAAAAAATTGACGCAAAATAGATTACCAGAGTTTAATTAAAAAATGATGCTAGGGTCAAAAATATTCTTATTGACTCACGCAGATCTTCCGACTACGATATTTTTGTAAAGTAACTCTACTATGCTAATCTTAGTTTTTATTGCATTTGACTAGTGTATTCCAGACAGAAGCGGCAGTCTTTCTAAATGGTTTTCCTCCACTCAGAAGGCTACTGAATGTTTCGGAGAAGTCATCAGAGACAAAATCAATATCTAATATGTATGGAAGAGTAAAAAGAAGTGAAGCAACCACCGAAGTCAAATCGAGCACTATGAAGCCATCATCTGCGTCTGCTGTCATGAACCGTCAGTAAGTGGACTAGTTAATCCATGCGGATAGACTAAGCATAATCAGTTGGTTTGTTGTACTGATGGGCAATGACGGGCAATGCCCTAGTAAGGATAGCGTGAGACTTGTGGTAGCAAAGCGTGTATACTAAGTGTGTATCTCGGAAGCTAACACTCGATTTGGAGGCGGAAGCAGTGAAACTCTGATTTAGTCTCCTGATAGAGTCTGTAGCTGCCGCAGGCACGTTTGTCTGACCTGGTGACGACGATCCAAAAACGAAGGAGGGAGCAATGGAATGGTATCACATTTACATAGAGTGTAGAAAATCTAAGACACAGTTATGAGCACAGAAAACCATGGTGGCCGGTTTTGCGGATGATAAAGTTGCACGAAGTCGCACACTTGAATTTCTTCAAAGAGAGTGCAACGGCTGCGTTCAACGCCAGCGCGAATGCATCACTTCTGGTGGGGACCATATTGAGTAGTACCTTTGCACTGAGAACAGGACGTCCCATCATAGGGCAGAGAGCGAACAGCAAAAAAGGTACTGCCAGCTTTTTTACTTTTCGTGCATTGAAATTAGGCGAGAGAAAAACCTCCTCTTTGGAACTGTTTCAATTGGACAATTTTATTTTCACTTCTAATTACTAACATGCGTCAAAGCCATGCGGTACGATGCTGTACGCTGAGGACTCACTTGTCGCAACACTCACCCAGAAAAGGCTGTGGGAAGTTACAGGGAATCCGTCCTTTTATGCACTTCATGTGACTGGTCTATTTGAGCAACCTACGGTTCAGGTTTCTCTCAGTTATTAAGGACCTGATTATTCAGACCTTGTCAAATTTGCAGGCTTTCTGGTGAAGCCGGTCGGGAAGTGAAATGTGATCCCTTTTCAAATTTCACCCCAAACACCACAAAATCAGTGAGTACGTGAAACCTTGTGGCCGGCCGCTGATTCTGATGGTTGCGTAAATATTTTTAGTTCAGCCGACTGTGGCTTTGGAATTCCTGGACTCACACTCCTCTCAAGTGTCCGACCAGTAGTTAAGATACCGCAATGGTTATGTTTGTTAATAGTTCCACCAGGCGAGCTCAATAGAATACATCATTAAACACGGAAATTTAGTGTCAAATCCGTCGGTGAACATTGGAATCCCGTTCCAGAATGTAGTAGTGTAGCACCGTCATCGAAAGGCAAAAATGTTCTCTTGCTGCCCTTACTTCTACTTAGAAGATTATGTAACTTCTGGTAGGGTTCAAACAGTGTTATGTCGGAAACACTAATCATGTGATTAATGAAAATTCAATGACATTCCACGACCGGATTTGTCCTTCTTGGGGTTCATCAGGTGGATTCAGTCTCCGAGCTTCTGTCAACACTGTGTTCCCCTTGAGCCCGAATCGCACGCATTTAGCGAAGTGAAATCGTTTCCAAACGAATTTGGTTTTCAAAATCTAGGTTCAAGCAGATCATAGGGTTAACGGAGACTGAGAGATAGTTTCTGCCAGATCAGCCTCAAAACAAGTGGAAGCGGTCATGGGCTGTCGAAGAGTTTTCAGCAACCTTGTGAGTAGTGTTCCTTAAAAAATGTACTGCGACATCTCAAGCTTAGTACCAACTGAGAAATGAGGTGCCCTTTGTGCAACACATTTATTTAAAGAATATGATAACACAGAGGTCCAGTCAGAGATTCAGCTATTGGAGCGTACAGAAGTTTAACGTCAGAGTTCTGGCAGCTCAGTTTTGCATACACCATGCAAGGAAAACAAAAGATGCCAGTAAGAATTTAAAACAAGAGCAGAATAGGTGGAAATACACACTATGTAGCGCACTGGTGCTGTCTTGTTGAACGAACTTCAACGATACCGTTTGATTGGCATTTTATCTTATTTTGTAGGCCTCGGGTGGCTAAATTCGAGAAATTTTCACTTTGAACGGTGTTTTTCTGCCTCGCAATATGAATTACAGTAAACACTGTTCGCACAGACCCAGTAGGACTCAGTTTCGAGAATAACCTATGAGCAGACCGAACTGCTCATAGTTGGAGAATTCGGATAATAAAGACAATCGGATTACGAACTATCTGTGTAGGGAGATTTTCATTCAAGCATGCCACGGTAAAGGGTTTCTTTCTAACAGGTGTTTTACAAAAGTGAAAGGATAGATGATGGCTCTTTTGTGTGGGGATTTCAGTCTGAAAGACTGCCGTCCAAAGTGGGACCAACATGTAGGTTTCTTACCTGTATTGTTTCATGCTGGCAGACGTCCACACATATGACTGTGAAACATTCGGTAAAGTTTCAGCATTATTACACGACAAAGCTCAGACAAACTATTTTAGCGGGCTATTATGGCTGAGAGATAGGACAGCACGAAAGAAGAGTGCTTTAGGCCATATCGTGGAACATGTTCATAAAATCCTGGATCACGAGAGAGAGGCTGTCAAGCGTACTTCTGAGGTCAGTTTGACACTGACCCTCTCAACTCAAACTTCACGTCCATTCTTAATCTTTCAGTGCGAAAGTTTAACGACAAACGATACATGCCGCGGTGTCAGTTCATCCCGTCTTATCAACTATGAACTTTAAAGTACTATAATACACAGTTAATCATTTCCGGTGAGCATGAAACTAGAAAGCTGTCAGCTAAGCAATCAATGCGAAATGATGATGGACAGCCATCGGTCAAAAGTAATCAGAGGTTAACCGGGCGCCACCAGTTAAAGTCAATCAACACATTACAGTGAGCTCAAATTTTGAGATTATGAGCCCCTACTAAATGTGCACTCACCCAATCAATGACAGATTGACCGGTACTTATTTTGGGACGGACGGGGCCAATTGAATACGGCTTAAGGCAACCCTATCAACGATCAAATTGTTCTTTTTCGTTGGACACTGAGTTGGTATCGGCAGAAAGATTACGAAACGGGTGGATTTGACTTTCCACTTTTGAAAACCATTACGTAATAGAGAAAACATTTTGGTATCGATACAACAAAGTCCTTGGACCATGTTTAGACTTTATATCTTTCGTGGTGTGCCTGATCGAAGAAGAAGGACTTCAAGTTCTCCTTCTCAGTTGGTGTTTTGTACCCATGAACGTGTAATTTTCAAGTACACAATTTTAAATAAGGTTTGTTTGTTCACGCATCTCAGTAATAATGATCCTAAATGCTCCCACCTTATCTTCGAACAATCACAAAACGGCACCAAACCACAACAGCTGGTGTTGCTGGTGCCTGCTTGTTTGCCGAAACCTACGCAAATTTTCGTAACACGTAAGGAAAGCGTCTGTGCGTAGAAGATAACCAGTTGGTCACCTTTTTCACCTAAAGACTGTTTAACTGCTTGCTACTCACCGGGATAAAACCATAACAATGGTTTATATAACATGAGATTACTTCACAGGAAAACAGTAAAGGAATCTACTTATGTCTACATGTTTGATGTTATAACAACGTTATTTATAAATAGGCTATTTCATCTTGCTTCCTGGCGACTATTTGTGCTATCATTTTTAGAGCTGACACAGATTTTCTCGTATCTAGTTGTAAAGGGGGACAGTGTCATTTGATATACCGCCAGTCTTCACTGTGTGACTGTTTCGCGGTGGTTTACGTGCTACAAAAATTGAGCCTGTATTCTTGCACTTCCCGATTGTTCGTTATTTTCACGTGACTGCCACTTGTATAAATAGATCTCTATAGCGTGCAGTTTTGGTGGCACCACAAGGCGTACATTAGTGGAGTCTGAGGGGCGAATGCAGTATGGCGATATGCAATTCCGGTCTCGCTTCCGTGCATGCATTCTCTAAAGACCATACGCTTGTTTCTAACCCCATCAAAATCATATGAACTGTGATATATTTAATGAAGCTTCAAGTATTCCAACTGAGTGTTTTTCATTGGTATACTGGATTTCTTGCACGCGTTCCCATTTCACGGGCACAGCAAAGAGAACAAAAAAGGTTGCAGGATTTCCTGCAAATTATGACACAACTGAAAAGACCACATTGCTCTGTCATACAGTTGTGGGTTTCTAGTCCGTGGACGTGTTGCAAATATGGGTGGAATTCTTGTTGTAACTTGCATTCCAGTTGTTTACAATCGGCCGAAAAACGCATATCACCATGCACTGTAATCTACTTATCAAGTAGAAAGTAGACGGAGCTAAGTTTTGGGCGAGTAGTCAAATTGCTCTTACGGTTAGATTTCTTTTACTATTTTAAGCAAGCCATTCTTTTTTCCTAAAATCGTCTCTGGGTGACGGTGGTCAGTGTATCACCGTTAGTTTCATGTGTTACATGACATACTTGGTTTTCCACTCTCAAGAGAATGTGGTTCTTCGCAGGTGTTTTGGGTTGGGGATGAAGCATTTGGGCCTAATCGTGTTCTAGTAAAGAAGCTAAGCACAAAATCTGTTACACTGTAAATATTTGCACCAGAACATTACATGTAAGTAGAGACAGGTAAAATGAGTTTCATCTGGTGTTAACAGATAAATCCTAACTGAATCTCTCGTCAGTGATATTCTTTAGCTAAAAAGTATTGCACAAAGTCAGCCTCTTTTTCATTTGGCGCAGTATGCAAGACAACATAGTGCGCTTTTTTGCCAGTACTACTTATAAGGTATCTGGAAGCACTCCGACAGTCCTTGGTCGGTTTCACGTTCCTTGGGGCTCAGCAGATAGGTGTAGTCTCCAAGTTTACATAAACCTTACGTTCCACTTGAACACAAAATTGGAAGCAACTGGTGAAGTACACTCACGTGCCATCATATACATAAGGAAATCTCTGTGTAGCCCATTTATCTGAGGAATTTTATGAACGACTAATTTGGCTGGAACTTAGTTGAGTCTCCAGCCCAAGTTGCAAATGGGTGTAGTCAGTCAGTTGCGTACAATTTCGTGTTCATGGAAAGCCGAAGAATACTCTCATGTGCTGAGCCCCAAGAAGGGTAGTTATCGAGCCTCCGGAGAGGTTGCAGTAACTTCGCAAATAATGTTATGGCAATAAATTAAGTATCTCTAGCTTGGACCAAAATTGAACACAAAAATCACAAAGTTCACTTATATTCTACAGGCACCTTCAAATAAATAATTTGCTTGATTTTTCTTTAGCGTGGCAAGCTACCCATTCCGCAAAATTTCCTCAGGGTTTCGCGAGGAGCAGAGAAAGTGCGTTTACATTTCAGCAATGCCTTGGTCCATAAGAGATCCTGATATAACGAAATATTACCTAAGACTGAAAAAGATAACAGTCGATATATGTGAGGTGAATATAGGCCTACATACTAGAATTTGTGTCCTCCCAGCGCCGTAACTCAGTTCTCCTCCTCGCAGTTTCACTTTGATTGCATAAATTTACATATACACGTAGAGTGGGACACGTCGCCCAAAAGGTTAGAATTTTGGATCGGGTCTCTAAGGTTCATACACTATGAACTATAGTATCCGAAAATGGAATACCAGATGCTGATATTTTGTTCGTAGTGTAAGGGGATTTTGGAATTTTCAACCGAGATTTTGTTCCATAGGTGAAGTTAATCTAAGATAAAAGGCTGAGAAGTACCGTACAACTGTTTAGTCCTTACTGGGAATAATCAACCGCAGATCGCGAAACTTCACGGTGGTTTGAGCCCGTGATCTCCTGGTCAGTGGTTGAACACGTGAGCGTCCTACCAAGAATATGATTGGCTTGAACCTAGACAGGATACAGCAGAGCTTATACAGTGATAATTCGAGTGATCTGTCAACAGATGACCACGTGATGTGGCCTAATGATGAGTGGCGCTATAACCCGTTTAGGTGCGAGTTAATCACACTGTGATCAACCACTCGTTGCCATGTTCAAACCACTAGCTGGGAAGCCGCGGGTTCGAAACCCACTGCAGTTTCCTGAGATGCGCACTACTGATGAAAAAGCTGTACAGAGCAACTCAGCTTTTCAGCATAGAATGGTTTTACCAACTGAACTTGCCATTCTGCCGGTACCAACTCAGTTTTCCAGATTATTTAGTGTCCAACGAAAAAGAACAAGTTGATCGATGAAGGGGTTGCCTTAAGCCGTCTTCAATTGATCCTGTCCGTCCCAAAATAAGTATCGGTCAATCTGTCATTGATTGAGTGAGTGCACATTTAGTAGGGGCCCACAATCTCGAAATTGTCATTTTCTGTAACATTTTTTCGACTTCTTCTGTTTTACTTCAGTTTCATCAGATTCATCATCACCAGCTCATCCATTCTTCACTGTAATGTGTCAATTGACTTTAACCGGCAGAACCCTGTCAACCTCTGATTACTTTTGACCGATGGCTGATTATCATCATTTCGCATTGATCGCTTAGCTGAAAGCTTTCCAGTTTTATGACGACCGGAAATGATTATCTGTGTATTCTCATACTTTCACGTTCGCCGATGACGCAGTTTGTCGAAATCTCATTGGAACCCCTGTTTTGTGCAGTGGCTCTTGTATGTTTTCTTTTAAACCTCATTGGCTTTATTCTGCGTTTCGATCACAGCTGCCTTTTTACAGCATAATTATCCATTAAGTCTTCTTGTAAGTAATAATAGCCCCCCCCCCCCCCCCCCCCCCCCGCCATATCCATCTGGAAACCAAAGTGTTATCATGTTTCACCCACCAACGTGGGCAAATACACAGTTGCAGTAGACGAGCGACTTTAAACTTAACCTGTTAAACATGTCGAAATGCGGAGAATTATATGGAGGGGGCAAGGTGTCTAGGGTGGTTAGAGCGCGAATCGATCGATTGGGAATTATGGGACAATTGGACGCAGTAATATTTCCATCATCCTGTGATGCCCAGTTATGTTGTTAGTAGTACACGCAAGCTTTCCTGTTCACTGTATAGCTTGACCTGTCAACTTCAAGTTGACTAGAGGCGGTATAACTAGCTTATAGTGGTGAATCGCGTGATCAATTTCTTAAGAGAGTAGTGTGTTTTACAGTCGTGTGTGCATACAGTTCACAACGAAACCTGCCGACCAAATGGTCTAGGTGATTGACGCTTGCATTCGCATTGATCGCAAGCGCGTATGCGCTACACCACCAATCCACTTGTTGTATCGATCGTCAAAAACAGTTACTAGCCCGATGGTGTTCTCTGGCTAATCAGAAAGGATTTTACACGCCTAAACAGTTTCAAGTTATATGCACACAAGTTTTGTCACAAACCAGTGCTCTTTGCTTGACAAAAGCCAGATTTAAATAATTCTATCTTGGTCATGCTAAACGCTTCGACCTAACCGGAAGATGTATTAAAATTTTAAACTTTGAGGTTAGTATAAAATAGTCTGTATAGAATCTTACTTCTTATCTCTTAGCAAGACTTTTGTGATAAGTGGTTTGGATGAAAAAACAAGTAGGAAGTACGGTAAAGTTTTGCCATTTAATCCCCTTCATTCTAACTAAAAAATGTCTCTGGAACGAATGAAAATAAGCACACATTTTTACTGGAAAACTATACCCGACACGTTCAATGATATACACTGCCAGTAAGC
Organism: Opisthorchis felineus; assembly: GCA_004794785.1. NCBI lineage: Eukaryota > Metazoa > Platyhelminthes > Trematoda > Opisthorchiida > Opisthorchiidae > Opisthorchis > Opisthorchis felineus. Next base: position 1,223,037 of record SJOL01006370.1, on the reverse strand, counting down.
TTTACTAAGAGAGAAACTCGAGTTCACTGTTGCCCTCTTTGTAGTGGAATCAAGGCAATGATTGAGCTAGTACAATCGAAGGATTGTTCAAGCGGGAGTGACATGAATGTGACAGCTAGTCCGCGGAAAGAGTTTATTTATTTGCCTACACCAAATGACCTTCATAAGCTACGCAACTGAGCGTGTTCAAGTGTTTAGTTCCCACGAAATTCTAACCTCATTTCACTAGCAAGACACGAATAACTTCCCGGCAGTATGAAAAGATTTCCTGAGTGACGTTTAGTTCACATACACCTGAGGTCTTATTCTACAGACCACAGCTCGTAATTCAGTATCGGCTGGTTCAAGTTCAGCACCCTATTCCCCAAGGCTGCTGAAATTCAGATTGCTCTGAATCAGTCAATTTTAGACACCAAGTATAAAGTATAGTTGTAAACGGTGAGGTGGTCTTCTTGCATTTAGTACATGTAGTTGACGTGAATGTTTGAGATTTACTGATAAGTCAAGCGATACTGGGATGCCCTCCCTTTACCACAATTCTTAACACTAAAACTGGGCGCATATCACTATAACGTTTGGTTTGTTGGTGTTCACACTGTTTACTCCTAGTCTCATTCAGACTGATCACTCATCTAAATAAATTGAATGTACGAGAACAGCGAAGTTTTGATGTAAATAAACCGCATTCCCCTGTGAGCGAAAAACCACAAGAGAGAAGGATAATACTTTGTACAAAAAACCTTTCTCTATAAAATGATAGCTAACAGTAAGCTGTTGGGAGTTGCTGGTACCGAATTAAGTACAAGATTTTAAGGTCCATGAAAAGAGTATCCGGAAGGTTACATGAGACTTTTTTCAGAGAAGCCACCGACTTAGGGATTTGACAAAGCCCATTTCACCTTGAATTCCGGATCCGTATCTGGAACAGTATAGTTTCGAGCTGGACTGCTTACTATCGTAAACTCTCTGTTTTTATCCGAAAACCTGACCAACACAGGCTGTTTGAATCTCGCTAATAACTGTGGTTACCGGATATGCTGCAAAACTGATACTGTGAGGATTTGTGCAAGAACTGAGTAGCTGAAATTATTTAGCGTAAAGTTCGCAGAACTGTTTTGTTCACCTTTACACATGAGAACATCTCTTAACCTAGTAAGCCGTAAGCTGATCCTCTTTGGTAAAATGGTGAGAACAACACAGGCTTTGCTCCAGTCGACCAGTACTGAACTTGCCGGTCCTGTATCCAAAGCCACCTTCAGTTCCTCCAGAGTAGTCCTCGCTATTTTTGCACCAGGAAAAGCTGTCCACTTCTGTTGAACCTTTGACACTTTATTGCCTAGTCTTTTTCGAGAGATGTTATCGAAATCTTCAAGTCCATGAACTGGGATTTCAGAATGCCGATCCAAGCTGTCCAAGCTCCGTTGGAATATGTGTCGACAGAATCTGGGAACACCTGTTGAATGCGCACATAACTCACACTTAAGAACCGCTGCCAGGATACTACGATCTGTCCTTCTGACCAACCAGCGGCAGTAAACTGTACAGTTCATCCATCTTCAAGCAAAACTAGCTGCTTTTGAAGAAGCGTAATAACCAAGGTTTCCGGCACAATTAAACCGATTTAGTGGAGAGTAACGTCCTTAAACCATTACCATCATTCCTTGTATCTTATATCTTATGTAATCAGAAATGCGGACCTGATTATTATCCTGAGAGATTCAAATTTGTAACCTCCTGGCACACAGTTAAAGACTAAACCGTCTGACCACGGGCTTCTGATCAACAGTGCGAAAACCCGCATTTAGACGGCCACTGTTCACCATTCAGCCAGGGAATCCGCACAACGTGGCCGCTGGCTTCTCGCATTAATTTTCCGACTGAAGTTTCCCTCGTTACGTGGGTAATCCTCGCTTCCTAGCAACTTATAGCTTCTTTATAACATAAGGAGATTAGTTTTTTCAGTTTCCCGTCATCATCCATATTAGTGACTGCCTCTTCGGCAGACGAAACTCACTGTTCCAATTGCCACATTTAGGTTTGTAAACTTATCGTTTTTCATTAGGCCCGGATGGGGCTTTTGACCATACTTGTTAGGAGGCGATAAAACTGATTAGGGTCATTACCAGATAGATATTGGCCTCAGTGAGGCTCAGTGCAAAGAGATTTCTTGGTCTTCTATGGCGATATGAAGTAGTACAAAATCGGGCAGACCACTAAAGCTTGTCTTTAGAATAGACAATATCTTTCTGTACTGACGCATGAGAAGGTTGCACCAGTCATCCTCCGCTAGTTTAAGTTAGGCGGTCATATTCAGTAAAAAATACTCTTCAAGTATATCCTACAGCGGGATTGGATCCTGATTAGAGGTAGCAATTTAAGTTCTCGAGTTTATTGCAGTGATTACCAGCTGCAGCCGCGCACACCCAGTGTTGGAGCATCCAATAATTCGTCAATTTTTCCAGCTTACTGGATTATGGGCCAAAGTAGCCAAACTTCCGTACACCGGATGTGCTGCAGCCCCTCCGGCTAAAAATCACTTACTCATGCGGTGTGTGGGTCCCTACATTGTAGGTCTGGTGTCTGGTGTCATATAGAGAAAAAATCTCTTACAGAGTTTGCAGCACAAGGCTTTTGCGGAAGCCTGCAGGCGCCCTAGACGAGGATTTCGTCACAACGAACGCCGGAAAAATGAGCATGTACTATGTTAGCACTTTACATTAGCAGTACAGCCATTTTCACGTCAAAGTGTTAAGTCATCAGCACACAACGAACCACACCTGGCCACATTAATCAAATCCTGACTAGTAACCCGTTGGGGGCAACCTTTCGAGAACTTGGGAGTCGATGGCTGTGAGGCAAGAAACATCAGCAGTCGGTATTACATCCCCAAAAAGTGATTGACAGAGCCAAAATATGCTTCAACAATCCAATATTCAATGTATATTGAAAGTAACAGGATAGGTGAATTGGCTGAATCCTCTAAAGCGGTTCGTCAAGTTTTTCCTCTTATAAGCCATGAAATGAAGAAATAGGTAAAAGATATCAAGTTGCTGAAACTTCAACAGAAATACATAGTTCAAGTAAATTGGGGGCTAGACTTGTGGACCCCAAACAACCTTGCCCGGCTGAACCAAAACGGAACATGTCAGTGTACATGCGTATGATACGCAGTCAAGCCTAGTCGGTCCTTATGCTACCCCTCCTGCATAATACTATATCTAGGTTAGCAAAGTTATGGTGAGTCCTAAGAAGAGGAGATTTTGTTTGATTGGAATGCAGTCTGAAGCGAAACAAGCTTCACCAGTTAAGTCGCTTAAAACGAATGGACGAAACTCGCACCATGCAACAACTTGTCTAGGGTCGGCTGAAGAACAGAGTTCGAAATTGAGAACTCCCGGACTTCCGCCATTTCGGAAAACGTCAGGTAAGTTTGGAAAACTGGGTCTCGGGAGGGCCTGAGACTAAAGAGAGCGGTGGAAAAAACCGCTGTACAAGCAGGCCTGAGAAGCTTTGAGACGCTACACTTTGCAAGGCTACAGAACGAGCAAGCCGTTACAAAGTAGATGAATCCCCTAAAAGCAGTCTCAATCGTGTGAAAGCACGCCTTCGTAGGATCGGCCTTGTGGGTCACCAGCATAATTACTCGTCCACCTAAAGAACATCTCCTGGAAAACACGCAAGTTTATTCCATTTCCTAATGGGCAACCACCCGACAGTGTCATCCTGAGGATAACAACATCATTAACGTAGATTTAATGGGTATCTACTGCCACCTAAACAAGGTGTAGACGGGCTCCTCCCAGTAACACTTACATAGTGCTATACTGAGGAGACGTGCATACCAACGAGCCCAATGCAATGAATATGCTCAAATGCCTGCAGGTCTGTGGGAGAGTTACGTTTGGTCCTCCCCTTATCCATAGGTTTCGGAATTGGGAATCTGGCGTGAGGTTTATTGTCTGATAGTCTGTCCGATCTGTTCAGTCGAACGTCTTGAGCAAGGAATTCCTTAAACACAATGCATGCAGTGTTGTGGAGCGATAAGATCCTTTTGGATCTTCCTGATTCTTTACACTTATATCACATCATAAAACTCAGGAAGTTCAATTAGATATCAGAGGTCTTTTAATGTCAATACCCGTTCATGTGATAAGCATTGCACGGTTGACGAATGAGCAACACTACGTTCTGTCTGGGTGAAATGCAACTACACTGCTGGACAGCAACTCCTTTAGCCTCCATCTTGAAAACCATGGTTTCTATTCTCCTTAGATATTAGTGAAACAAACACTGTTGGGTATAGCGGGAAAGAACGAAACAGCTGTGAATTTGGATATACTTTGAAGAATTAAACCTAAATATGTACGGAAGCATGTCTAGATTTCATTCATACATGCATCCGTAGAGGTTAGATTATTTCAATTGATGTCAAACTGTACTTCACATGGCCTTATGTTGCTAACATCACAGCAGGTGATAGCCGATCCGTAGGCAGTAGGGAGACAAGGTAATGCTCAACATTCAAGTAGCTAGTTGCTGGTGGCCACCAAACTTTCAATCGATATTCTTCTTCCCTTGGATCGCTTCTCAATGGTATCATCGCTTTAGTACATCATTAAATGTAAGTAATCTGGTAATTTGTCATAAAATGATCAACTCTGGTCTGCTTATGAAACTGGTGTAAAGGAAGAACTCAGAAAATGTTTCTTAAAATCAGAATCGATAATTGCAGCCAAGTGCAAATTTATAATAGCACAACAACTATTTGCATTGTATTCCACATGCTGCTGTTTATGTAGTGTTTACTGCACAGATGGTGAACTGAATGTCTCTCCCTCATCAGTATTTCTCAGCCATTTTCCGACACCGATGCCCGTGGTCCCCTGATTGCTTGGCCGATTCATCAAGATTTCCATTCATGCCTATTCAGTCACCTTTATTAACCTAACATTTGGCGTCGGTAGTGTAAAAATATTACTAGGATGATAACTTAAATGGCTATCTGTTTGCTCGCTCAGCTGGGAAATTTGAACGCAAACGTTTCAGGTGAATCCATCAGTGAATCGTTTTGCGGAGAAGCGCTGCGGTAGGTCAGCGGGCGTGCTGAGTAGTGGTGTCGGACTGAGCCTTAGTAGTGATCGGTCACTCACCACAGTGAACCCATTGGTTGGATCGTGATTCTGTGCTCCGATTGGTCATCATTCATGTGGCGAGTGTAGCCCGTTTTGATGTCGTCCACTGGCCGAAGCTGGGGCAGCTATTGACTTTGAGACCTTCATGTCTTATACTGACGTAATTCCAGTGCAGGAATGCTGCCTCTCGGTTTACTGGTCCCCAATTCGGCTGTAACTGGGCACTCTGGTTGAATCGCTTGACCTTGTCACGAAGTTCTGCGTAGGTTGGCTCTAGTTCGCCACACCGAATTTTCCTTGTACTACTGTGCCCCCAAGAATTTATCTACTTGCCTTGTATTGCCGCTTTTCAAGGTTTTACCACTCACCAAAATGGATTTTTGGTTTTCTTGATCCTTCTCTGTGGAAATCATGGGTAGTGGATCATTATTTTGGATGGACGCATCGTGTTTCCTAATTTGCATACATAGTTTTCTCCCAAGCGTCCAACATAAAATCTGTTGCAGTCACTACAGTTACCAAAGATACCACACTCTTCTGTTGTACTTGTCGGTCTCCAATCGAACTGAGATTGTGCTCTTTTTAAATTCGGCTCCGGTCTGTTCGTGTGCATTTTAGACAGAATTCCGCATCTTAATGACGCATATATAGTCTGCGCAGCAGATCCATGGCTTGCGGTTAAACATTGGCGGTTTGTGTATCCATGACGAACTGCTACAGCCTCTTCATTCCAGTTGCCCTCAGATTTTTCTGAAATAATTCTACTCCCGTAACATTTGCCTCTGTTTTGATATTTTGTAGCTTGCTTGGGAAATGACCAGCACTGTGACCCAGAAATTAAATTTTTCACTCAATTCCATAGATATTTTGCTAATTTATACGATGAGTGGAGCTCCTTTACGTGGTTTTGATGACCCCGGCTTTCACCCTCTACCATTACTGACTGGGTACCCCAACCTACCTTCAGCTTTGGACTGCGCAGATCTGAAGAGGGGCCGCGATCGACTGGTCTATGGGCGGTGGTATCATCAAATGGCTGTTCGAGATTCTCAGTGTAGTCCAGCATGTGTTATGCGCCCTTTGTATGTCTTGGCCATTTTCTGGGGTTTTGTAAGTGAGTCTACTCTTACTGACAAAAGTTTGGTTCATTTTCCTTGCAGTATTAACATGTATGGTGTTTTTTGTCAAAATTACTGATGAACCTCCTCAGATATCCCATTTATTCTACACTGTTAAAGTAGTCTGGATGACAAGCTTCCTTGAAATTGAAGCTGTCTCGTTCGCTTAGAAGCCACTAATACTTCGTACTGGAGGGGGGTAGATGAGGTTTGGACTCAGCCGTCGATATTGGTGGACTCACTCTCTCATTCACCTGCGTAGCTTGATTTCAATTGCTGCGCTACGCTTGGTTTACCCACTCTCGATTTTGGACTCAAACTCTGTCACCTTTTGGGACCTATGACGTCCAGGCGATTTGTCTTGCCGGCCCTGGTGACTTTGATATAGTTTCGAAAACACTTATGAGCGCCCGCTCTCATTCATTTAACCATTTCCCTCTCACGCCGTCGTGCAACACCCCAGACATCCGGGTGGCTTAACGTCGGTCCGCGTTAGTACTTGGAGGCAGCGCTTTACTTCACGGGATTTCATGCAGTTCAGATAACATTTCATAAGGTGAAAACCAATCCGCTGCGCCTTCATTTGGGTAAATATTTTGCGCAAAACAACATGGATAACGATAGGTGTGACTGTTGAGGAGGCAGGCAGTCAAATACACTTATTACGACAAAAACTACAAATCTCCTTTCAGCTATTTAGTAAGTCACCCGAACTTTGTGTAATATACTAAGTTACACGAAGACACAATTTTTTCCAGCTTGATGTTCATTCCATGAACATCGAGCAATAAAAACTGCTGAGATTGGAAAGCCCCCAACCAAACAGCGCCCGCACTTAATTAAGTCCATTACTTTTCTTCAGCACTGAAGCACAGAAATAGCATAAAACACTGTTCTTGGAAGATATGGGGTTACTGTTTTAAGTGCTATCGGGGGTGGACATGAATGTATCATGTTAGAAGTACCGAAGATAGAACCCCCGAGAAAGAAATGTCGTTTCCCTGCAACCCAAGTGAACTCATAATAGAAAGGTTCACATGCGCTTCGAATTCTCTAATTTTGTGGTTTGCGTGCCTGTGACCCTGTAGGAAAGAGTCTGTAGGTATTAAAAATAAGGCTGGTAGCACTAATGAAGACAAAATAGTTCGTTTTGATAGGCTTCTAGAGAGCCGACCATGTGTTTACATGGGGTTCACTGTCGAAAGTTGTACGGATAAAAAGTTCACGAGCATTGGGACAACTGTCTAAGAAAGCATTTGCAACAATGCCCTGGACAAAATCTGGTTAAAACCATAACTTCCGCACCCACCTGGTTACGTATGAATTTCGGATGAGGGAAAAGGCTTGCTTCTAATCAAGACTGCTTTTGATCGGCTACCCGCAGTATTATGTTGACGCACCTGTCGGGAGGTCATGGGGTTCAGTCATCTCTTTGTTCCACAACACAAATGAAAAAACCGTATAGTGCTTCTTGGATTTTCTTTGTTCATTGATTTCATTTGCAGCAGGAGGATTCAACTGGGACTTCTCAATGGTTCTGCAATGACACCCAGCTTTTCCACTAGTCCAGGGCAGAGTCTGCTGGGACAGTGTCATGACCTTGAAGTATTAAGAAGCATCCTCCTATAGAGTGCTAAGACCTGCCTCCATAAATGCATGCACGTGTTTCGCCTCCAGTATAGCTTTCTAACTGAAGCCTCTTCCTAAAAAACATCTGAGATTTAATCCGCTTTATTCTAGTTGATTGGCGCTCATCCTCATTATAAAGGAATGAGACGGAAGAAGGCAGTCTCGCTAAGCTGGTGGTATTTTGCTGACTCCTTGAGCTTACTATGAAGTAACCTTTGTTATTTCATCTCGAATACGGAAATCAGGCCCGTGAGATTTGACAAAGCCACGAAGAACTAACACTGATTTGCGGTCATGCTATATCTATCCATGATTAAGAGGATTTTTCAAAGTAGGACGTTGTCACAGGACGTAGCTTGTTGGTCTCAGTGTTTATTGTCAATCTCACAGGTCTTCCGAATTTCGGTTAACTTTTCCCAGAAATAGACTCATTTTCAAATCAATTTGGTTTTCACGAGTGACTCAACTAAATCTCTCGTTTATGATATTCTTCAACTGAATGTGCTGGACACAGGCCGCCTCATGTTTCAGTTGGCACGATATTCGAGATATCGCGGTACATTTTCATAAAGGAAACTACTCCCAAGGTTGCTGAAATCTCTTCGGTTAACTTTGTTCTGGAACATTAATTCCGGAAATGAAGCATTATTACTCTCAAACCCATTCATCCGTTCTGCCTTTCCATATAAGCGTTATCTATCAACCCTCGCCAATGACTATTAAACAGTCCCAGTGACAGGTCGTTTATTCAGCTTACTGTGCTTTGAACCTTCTAGGTAGGGGGGCATAAAACTAGCTTGCGTTTTCTGTTTCCATCCCATAATAATCAGTCAAAGTAAGTATGAATGAGTGTTCCGGATTTAAATGCAAACAGTTTTAGGATTTCATTTATTCGCAACTGACAGAATTTTACTGGAAGTGTATTACAGAAAGTCTATGAGGTCGAGTCCTTAGTTTCTGGTGGTAGAAGTGAGTTGTTTAACCGAAGTGGAAAATGACCCCATCCTTCTTTTTGGCAGCGTACGTATCTATACTGGGAGATGAGAATTCTTTTCGACTGCGATTCACGGAAGATAATACGATTCTTTTTTCATCCAAACCTTCTGAATCGCAGGCCAAGCAAGTTAGCTGCAGGCAATGCCAAACAAGTTGATCAATCAGTAAACCTGAGCTTAATGAGTAACGTGACTGGTTAATTCAACCTCTAAGACTGCCTACTATGGCTGCGCAAACTCTATTCCACCACCAAATAACGCTTCGAGGCTGCAAAATATTGCCGATGTTTTCGATTGACCAAATGTTCAGTACGAAAATGCAAGCAGGCAGCTATTCAGGAGTCAATCACATCACCTGCCATATTAATTTTTGTTTCAGTATTCTCGCAGGTTGTGGTAAAAATATTTATTTTCACAAAATTGGATAAAACTGAACTGTATATGATAAATTATTCTGATTATTCGCTCAACTCTTATGAGTTCATTTTCTCTTTCTATTCCACTTGACAGAAACTTTTACTGAAAGAAACTTGTGATGTCAAACAAACGATAAATGTTAATTAGGTAAAGCCATAGTCCACAAAACCAAAGTTTGGATACAGAAAATCTTGTCGCGCGCAACTGTACACTTCACTTTTTAGCAATCGCGACAAACGGACAGACCAAGCAAGCCATTAAACCAATCTTATGAGTAACCGAGCTGCTTGCTTAAACTTTAGGTGGCACATCCTCATTTGTGTGTGCGTGCGTTGAAGTCGATCCGTGGCTAGGATAAAGGGTGATTGAACGTGTTGTCTCTGAATTCAGATAATTGGACCTCACATTTTGACAACTCATCGCATCCATAGTGCTAGTTATTTAAATAGGGGAATAAGGTTTCCGCGTTAATTATATTCTGTGTCAGTTATCTTTGCAGGCAAGTGGAGCTACTTAACATAATACGGAGGCATATATTACTTCATCTGTCTTTGTATTCGGCAGGATAGGGATTAATTTCCTCATGTATTTTATCCATTCTTTCCCTTAGTTGTTCGATTTTCACTAGGCTTGCTGATCACATTGTAGATGAAACTAGGTGAACGCACGGACACAATAAATACACTAATTGGACTCTAAAAGATGGCTATAAAAGGATGTATAAAAAGGACATAAAATAAGATGGGCCACCTGTGGAATTTGACTCACCCAATGTAGCAACAGTTTGGTATTGAACTACTGAAGGAAAAAGCAGTAGTCAAAAGTTACCTCATATGAGCTCAAAATACTGGTGTCACTTACGATTACTTTCAGTTCTAAGTTTGATTCATTAGGGTTTTCCATGTTCTGAAACAAAGGCGGAATCAGATATGCACTCTGATGATTCACTAAATCTTACCTAACAGTGGTTATCAATATATGAAGGAAAGGTCGCATGAAGGAATCCAGTCCGTATTTCGAACATCGTTTCGATTGAGATACGAGACCAATTTTGTGCAGCAAATCTAACTGGAGAATATTATAATCGACAGAGTCAGTTGAATTTCATTCGGGACTCCAAATGCCGTCCAATTAGTCCGCGAGTGAACTTATATCACAATATTCTTAGACATTCGTCTTTGCCACAGCACAGTGTACCTAACTACGGAGCTCCTAATGTGGTGGAAGCATTCAAATTTGAACACCAAACAATTATTCAGCCTTAGCCAGATGACAGAACGAAGGACGAAGCAGCCCTTTTATCTAAGCCGATAGCGTGACACATGATGAGTTGATTGAGACGATATCAACCTTGTCCTCCTTGGCGTTTAGTTTGGTCTAAGCCCTCTGTGTGAAAGTAAAGCCGAACTCGCAAGAAAAATATGTAAGGAGTATAGCAAAGTTGCTCATACAGCACATACGTCAGGGTAGAATACTCTAGTTAGTTTCACATCCCACACACTCTTTTGCCCCGAAAACTATCTTCATCTCCAAAAAAGCAGTTTATTGAAAGCAAGAACTGCGTGGATTCCGCACTGAGTTCTAAAAAATTTATTCTTGGGTGCTAGCCAGTGTTTGTGGTTTAGCGTCGCAAAAATTGCTGGCATGACTTTGAAACTTGACGGTATTTTTTCTAAACTTTCTGTTGAAATTTTCCCAATCGCATGACTTGTCGTTGAGCCCTTAGGGACAGAATTTCTCACTGCATCAATAGATTCAAGTTATCAGATCACCCACAATTCCACCGTAAGTAAGTAGTTAGGTAAGAGATTTGACTTTACCGAACACTTCCAGAATACAACCTGGATTCACATGATCCCCTCACAGCCTGGTACGTGTTACTGAAAAAGATAGGAGATGAAGAGCGAACAGTGACTTGTGTCGATGTGAGAGCCTAATTAACGAACAAGGTGTGTGGCTTTACGTACCTGTTTCAAAATTACCTGTGTGATTTTCAGAATTTCGGAGTGAAACCAGTGGGCGAGCAGTGGGAAGATAATTCTAATTTGTAGCGCTACTATTTCTACGGAAATAGATATTTTGTCTTCTTCCTGAACACAGCTGATACTCTATTCAAACTGAAATAAACTTTACTAAGGAAGTGTAATAGTCAACAGAAAAACTACACCCGTGTTTAAAAAGCAGGAAAACAATACCAAAATATCCAAAAATGTTCGATACTTTCAAATAGAAATGAATGATTTTGGCACTATGCAGAACGGACGTTTCAACCATACACTGTATGTTCAGAAGCCTTCTGGAGGTTGACTTCCATTTGCACAATATTAGTAGAGCTCCTGGCTGATGCAGTCGTATTCTTGTTCGAACTTCGACTCTCTAATTTTTTCACAAAAAGCGCTGGCGCCGGAAATGTTTTCCTATATATTATATTAAACAAGTAATGTGGGTGTAACCTCTCATAACTCGGCATACAACGCAAGCACATTTAGTCCTGTTTTTCTGCATACTTCGGATGAATCAAAGCTAAAAGTTCTGAACAAATATGCATGTTTGCACGTAAGTGGGGTGGGCTAGTCTGCTTCGAAGACGAAACTAAAAAGCCTATAAAACTCTTCCGGTGGCCCCGAAGAAAGCATGAGGGCTGAGCCACTGCCAAACTGCCTCAGCCTAGACAAGATTGGGATGAATTCGAAATAAGGACCTTCCAGTCAGTAGGTTTCCTACTTAGCAACCGAGCGGTCTCATGCGAACCTGCGAATTCGCAACACGTTTTATCAGGTGGAACAGCTACGACGGCTACTGAACTGTCGATCTTGATGTCTCAATCTACGAACTCAGGTCAAAGTTAATTAAATGCAATTTAACAGTGAGCTGAAACCAATTTTGTGTGTATGTCAGGTGGTAAAGGTGCTCTTTCTCGTCAGATATCTTCAACGGAAGTCAGATTAAGGATGTGCTTAAGCAGCCACGAAAAGCAGGTCTTGGTTCAATGTTTCTGCGGGCAGACTGGACCTCTGTACATGAATAACCTGGAATGCGTAAGGACAACGCCCTCTGCATATTTTTTATCAACATCAGGCAAGAACAGACAGAATTAAGCAGCGAATTTCCTATATTTTGGACGTGCGTATCAAAATCAATACAAGGTCAAAAGATTGCAATTATTGGTAAACATAGGACCATAAAAAATATCAGTGATATGTTTCCACTTATTACTTTCAAAATAAGAGCTCATCTTAGCAGGACGAATGTTCTCACTAAAACTTCCACTTATCGGGCCAAACCCTATGAGCGGAACGCTTGAAATTGTGCCAAATGAACAAACACAGTCATCGTGAGAGATTTGATGCGGAATACTCGTTGTTCACCTCTGTGTAAAGCATACTCTGAAACTGTCTCTGTTTGTAACTGTCCGCTAAAATTATTCCTCGTTACAAACATCCACCTAATAACTTCAAACTATTTCATTTTGAAAAGGCTGATGGGTGCTATTTACAGTTGTGGGCAAAATGTCTCATACTGTGCTGTGGCGGTTTGTAGGATGCAGCTAAAAACCTTGTTTCACTAGTGATTCTATCCGATTTTGGATAATGGTTAACTCCGGGTATAATGATGATAGTCGTTCAGCTGTAGCACCCTTTCGGTGCCTAGCTGCCATGCCACCCGAAGGAAGCACGAGGGCTGGGATACTGCCAGGTTGCCCAAGCCTAGACAGGGGAAGTCGAGAGCCAGAGGTCGGGTTCGAACCACGGACCTTCCGGTCAGTGAATTTGCGCTCTAACCACTTGAGCCATCTCGCCCCATTCGTACTTATCATAATGATGATAAGTACGAATTGTCCGCAAGGAGGTCACTTAAGGTGCACTAAAACGCAGGTCTCCACACTAAGTTTTAGCTCACCTCCATGCGCACACGAATTCTTGACAATTGGCGAATGGTTTACGTGTCATAAGGTCAACAGTTTAAAGACAATTACCATGCCATAACTGGTGAAGTAACAAATAAACGTGACTGGTTTTTGCGTGCATTCGAGGACGATGCATCATTTGAGCACTTCCAATGTTGAATGGCGTACTGGGTGTATCCTACTGGGTAGTACAATGATGTAAAGTTCCCACAAAATTTCAAGAACCAATGATTTCAAGACAACTGGAGACCGACTAGTGAATAGCAAGTAGAAATTTCTTTGCTTCTAAGTACAACCTATTGCTCACCCTTATCCTACTAAATCACTATTGTATTGTTATGATGACTGGTGTTCAGGCTACATACGTCAAGAAAAACACTAGGAGAGGCAGATGTTTTGTGGTATGTTGGACGGATGTTGCACGAAACAGTGTCATGGATTTACCACCCACAGTTGTTTTTGTTCAAAAGTCGATAGTATGTTGTCAAGTGATGTATTCTAACCGAACACCGAGTTACCGCAAGAAAACCTCATTTTTTGTTAGGTGAATGACTTTTGTGTGGGTGCAAAGCAATACCCTGGTCATAAATCGTTTCCTTTTGCTTATGTTTACACAAAAAAGTTTGTTTGAAACAAGAATAATTGACCTCAATGTTGTGTTGTGGCCAAGGAATAAGGCTAGGACTAAGTCAGAAAACAATGAATGCTAAAATTGCATTATGATTTTAAGTCGACCAAATGCTCAGCACTTCTTAGTGATTCCGGTTTAGAGTGATAGCATTTTTCCCTCTAGACCGTGGAATGATTCACAGAAAATTTGTAGAAAATGTACGCTAGCCATGACAAAGGTTGATGCTTCTGTCGCCAGGTGCGTTGTTCCATCGAGTTTGCTAGCTCGATAGATATGCAGCCCGTAAAAACACATGATTCCGCGACACCATTTTTTCAGCGTTAATTCGATATATTTTTATTCGACTTGGTTTTAGAAGTAGTTGTAAAAGCTACCTAAATAACTGACCGACATACTTGGAATGCGGTTCAGCAACTGCAGAGTGATATTCACAGTCATTGGGACAGGCGCATAAATATATTTAATTTTATAGCTGAAGTAAGCCTTTTGAACACTTGCTGTGGTAGCAACGAAGGATGTTATATCTCGACGGTATAAAAGAGGTTGTTGCTTGTAGCTGAAGCAGGAGATGAAAGATTTTCTCTTGGATTCGGTCCACTATTAGGTAATAAAATACCCGAACCTACACGTTACAACACTATAACAGGCTAAAGTAAATCAGGCAGTTTTGGGGAAACAGAACTTGGGGGATCAGATTAATTAAGGGTGCGGAGGCCCCTTTAACGACCAGTTTGACGTGAGTGGACCAACAGAGGTGGTCACCGACGTTCATACCTAGAGCGGTGAAGGAGTAGAAAGAAGATAACATATTCTCAGCCTCTAAAAAACGTGAGGACTGGCGCAAATGAAGAATTAGAAATGACTGAAGATCACAGCGTTCGCTAAACTCAATTCACAAATTCTGGCAAGTTCAGTGTTCCTAGTGTTGAACTGCTTTACACGGTGGTCTGCCATTCGAAGATAAACAGTGTTAAGAGGTGGAATATGGCGTGGTTGATATTGGCATTGTCGACAAAAGCGTGACTGCTGGAGCAAGCTTAAGAAGAGGGATCGTTTAAATATGACAATGTCATAGGCGGGGATTAAACAGAGCCCTGGGGAACCACATTGCTGAGGCGATAAACCATAAAAGCTACGCCGTCATGTGGACTAAATCTGGGTGGTCATACAACACGCTTGCAGTCCAAATGCTCATCCTCCGCTTTGGCTCATATGTACATGGTCTGAAAGTCAGAGCATCATATGCGATCTGTAACGGTTACCCTTCCGCTTAATTACTCCTCCAATCAATTTCACACCTGCACCTATTATCTCCATCCTGTCTTGTCTGTCTCATAATCACACGTCAACATCTTGACATGAATACAACGTGTCAACTCCGGTTCCGTACCCTTTTAAAGGACGCCGTATGAGTTCCCATCATTGTTTTTACGTTCCACTCATTACAACAATCCTCGCGACACCTCTATACTATATTGAGTGACCGAAAAATTGACGACGCCCCACTCAAGAAACTGTTTAGTAAACGTTAACCAACACACGTACAATCCATCCTTACCTCCAATACCGACAAAGTCCCATGAACCCAACTCGCCAATATTGCGGACGGAATCCTCGAAATTTCAGCTCTGCCCACCTAACCTTAATTCTCTCGACACGTCTACCGCTATTCCATCACTTCACACCCGTATCGACGAACTGGCTAAACACATATCGGCCATTCGTTTCGATCGCCGTCGGTTTGCATCTTCGCATCAGCAGAGACGTCATCGTTCCGTTTCCTCTGACCATTCTAAGGGGAACTGCTGGTACCATACTCAGTTCGGTCGATTCGCACGAAAATGCACACAACCTTGTTCGTTTTGAGCAGCATCACCTCCAAGTAATCCGCACTCGAGAAACGAACAGGCCGGGTTGTAGACGCGAGTAGCATCCCAGACCTCAATTGCAAAACTCACCGTTTGCTTATTTTTGATAAGAACTCAGGTTTCCGTTGCCTGGTCGACACTGCTGCGGAAATAAGTGTCATACCTGCTACAGTTTCTGAATCCAAACACCTATCCTCACCGTTTAACTTGAGAGCAGCCAACGAGATATCTATCAAAACATATGGACAACAAGCAATAAACCTCAACCTTGAACTTCGTTGCGAATTCAGCTGGATTTTCATCCTAGCCGATGTACATCAACCTATCTTGGGAGCGGACTTCTTAACACATTTTGACCTGCGAGTTGCTTTGAGACGACAATGTTTATTTGACTTTATTATGTATCTTTCTGTTTATTGTCAATATACATTATCTCCCTCAATATGCCCACTAACACTTTCACCACACAACTCTACACCGTATCATAACTTACTTGGCCCTTTTCCGGATCCCACGAAACCAACCTGCCATCAACCGAATCCCAGGCATTCTGCCTTTCACCACATAAGCACCCGTTGTTCTCCGATTTTTTTCGTGCCCACGTCGCCTACACTGAAAATTGTCAAAGAAGAATTCCAACACACGCTTCAGTTAGGAGTCATTCAGCCGTCCGAAAGCGTATGGGCTTCGCCACTTCACATGGTCCCACAGAAAATCACAACAGATTGGAGACTTTGCGACGATTATCGAACGCTAAACAATATAACGACTCCCGATCGTTACCCCATCCCGCACATTCACGATTTTGCATGCAATCTGTCGGGCTGTACAATATTTTCCCACTTTGATATCCTTCGCGCCTATCAACATCTTCCAATTCAACCCGAGGACATTCATAAAAGTGCAATTACTACACCTTTTGGTTTGTCCGAGTTTTTACGCATGCCATTTGGCTTGAGAAACGCAGCTCAGAAATTTCAACGTTTTATTGACCAATTACATTCTGGTTTACCGTTCGTTTTTGCTTTATTATTTATTTATTTATTTAGATGACATCCTGGTCGCCAGTAATAGCGTAAAGCAACAGCTAGAGCATTTACGCTTTTATTCACTAGGCTACACGACCATGGGGTTGCTATCAACACAAAAAAATACATTTTTGGCGTGTCTGCATTAAATTTTCTTGGCCATACGGTTAACCAGGATGGAGATAGTAGGTGCAGGTGTGAAACTGATTGGAGGAGTAATTAAGCGGAAGGGTAACCGTTAAAGATCAAAGCCTTTCTAATTGTCGGGCGATATTAAGTCGAGAAGCCTACAGATGTGGGAATCACATCGGAAGGTTCCCTGTGAAGTGACCAAGTCTGAAGCCTTACGCGCAATCACGCAGTAAGATGTTCCTCGGGCTACACAGGAACCGGTTGACCGGCAAAATTCCAGGTAGGTGAAAAAAATTAGGGTGATAGGAAAATTCAGGTGGTCGATTTAGAGCGTCAGTCATGCTTAGGAACAGAGAAAAGATTCGCCGACTTCCAGAAATAAGGGGAAAAGCATAGTGTAAATACGAGCCAAGATATGGGCAGATTTGAATACTATAGAGGAAAATGTTGGTAGCTCAGAAGCTTAGGTGGTCGTTGGTTTCTTCGCTAAGCTGGACATTCGCTGAGCTGCAATCAAAAGGCCAAGCTCAGGGAACAAACCAACGACCAGATTTGAATGCACATTTTCAAACTGAGCAGACTAAGCATCATGGAGAGCAAGAGGACTGGGATTTACTGAACTAGGGGTTGAACGTACAATGTTGATTTTTTAACGCAGTACTGAAGGATAAAGGAATATAGTGGAGCGCAGGGAGGTGATGAAAGTTTACCCTGGGAGATCTATGAAGATACCAGCTTTAACTTGGATCGGAGATTTGAATATACCAGTTTATCAGACGAGTAAGAGGGCAAAATATGCTTAAAGTTGGCATTCAATGGGGAAAAACACTCAAACGCGCCAGTGCCATTGAACTAGCGATGAAGCCAACAAGAACATTTGTTCCGTTATCGTGAAGACACTAGACTGGGTGTGGACGAATTAGACGGATACAACTGAGTACCTATGACTGGGCGAGTACCCGAACCCTGGTCATAAATCAAAGGCTGTGGGACACAATATTTTGTGCACCAAAGGCAGGTCAGTTGATTTAAAATGAGTGAGTCTCAAGTTATGTTGACCTTAGGCCTAAAGCTTGAAGCGTTGCATACTTGTGAGGATATCCTAACCGGAGATTCTGCCATACGTAAGCTTCTATCGAAGCACTTCGAGAACCTTGTTACGGCCCCATAATAATATTATCCGAAGATTTCACGGAAATTACCGGCAAGTCTAAAAGTGAGCACCATATGCATTATAGTTTATTTGATGGGCTATCAATTTACTCAATGAGTGTCTGGTCAGGCCGCCCGTCAGATGTTTGAAAAATGTCTTACCAGCGGCTCCTCAGAAGACACAACGTGACAGGAGATAGTTAACAAGGAGTTTCCACTTCTGGTTTCTTCTTCAAGGTTTTTGAATAAAAAACACTGTTTAATTCAATGTTCTCATTGACTCAACAGAATACTGACTGAACTGGATTTGGAGTCACTTCATGTAATCGCAAATGCGACGTTACTTATATACATGTATATATAGTATCTGGTAATGTCTTTCCGTAATATACTCGAGGATTTATCATGATAGATGAAAAACCCCTAAATGCATTCTCCATGGATAAACTGCCTCTTTATAATCTGGGGTTTAAATTGCTCTCGACAGGCCTTCAACCAAATTCTACACACATTTTGGCACATAACTCAAATATAGACGAAGAATTCGTCAAAATTTATTTGTTGCATTTATAAATGGCCCACACATATACAACTTGGATCGAGACGACAGTGACTAAGCTACGTAGTACAGCTTGGTGAAGATCAAATTGATTAGCAATTTGATTGATTTGCAATTCAAAGCTAAGCATACAACTTAAAGCTTACTATCAATCGTTACGCAAACTTTTAGTGAACCAAGCTACTTGTTTTTACCTCTTGTGTAAAAATGACATATGCCGCACTCTCTGTTGCTACCGATTTATTCCAACTGTTCGGTAAAAAGGAACTAATGCTAGTGCCTAGACTTAAACTAGCAGTTGGCTCCCTAAAGGCTTCTGCATGTTTGCCTGCCGATCTGGTTTCATTGGGCTCGCATCACCACTGGCGGCCTGCACTCAACACCATACTTTACTCCTCGCCAATCTCCTATGTTTTAAGCAATGTACATAGGCTTCCAGTAGGTCAAAATCTGCCAACAGGCGTACCTAATTCGTGTGCGAGTGAATGAGTCTGTTACCTCGAATGAATTAATCTTTATATGCGATCATTAGTTAACTGCACTCTTTTTCTGTTACTTACCTTAGTTAAACATGAAAATCTATTGGAACAATTCACTACAGCTTTTAAGGACGCCGTGGTATACGGGAAAGAATCATAAGCAAACACGCGAATAGATGGGTATAGTTGGAAATCCGTTGGGTCACGTTGAGATAAGCGCAAAACCTCAAAATTCAAGTCGTTCAAATGCTGTGCCATGAATACAGTGATAAACTGATAAAATTGTGGGATTACACTGGCTTTTATACACTAGTTTAGGAACTGTTAATCCCAATTGGGGTCTAAAAATTCACACCGACCCAAGACAAAGTGACCACAAGATGGCGAAACCCACGTGGTTTATTTAAATTAGGCGTGCGATGACAAGATCAAAGAACTGTTGACGTTCAGGTCAAAACAGGAAAGGGGGTACAGGGGCAAAACGGGAAAAACAAAACGACGAACCACGTTGTACACAAAAAGAATAGAAAAAAAGAATCAACAATGGGAACGCAAAATGTGGATAAATACATGTAAACATCACCTTTCTCATAAGGTTGCTGAAAATTCTTCGACAGCCCACGACCGGTTTCGTCCTTCTTGTGGCTCATCAGGTAGGCGCAGTCCCCGAGCTTCCGTCAACCTTATGTTCTACTTGAAACCAAATTGCACGGAATTAGCGAACTACACTCATTTGCAAACAAATTTGATTTTGCGAGAGACTCACCTGGAACCCAGCTGAATCTCTCGTTTGTGATTTTTCCAGTAAGTGAGTGTATTTCGCTAATTTCGTGCAATTTGGTTTCAAGTAGAACATAAGGTTGACAAAAACTAGGGGACTGCGCCTACCTGATGAGTCCCAAGAAGGGAAAAACCGGTTGTGGGCTGCCCAAGAATTTTCAGCCACCTTATGAGTAGTGCATTACGAATATATGTGTATCGCGATATCTCGAATATCGTAACAACTCAAACATGAGGCGGCCTGGCGCAGCACATTCAGTTGCCTAGAAACATCACAAACGGGAGATTTAGCTGGGCTCCAGGTGAGTTTCTCGCAAAAAAACCAAATCTGTTTTCAACTGAGTATATTTCGCTAAATATTGCCTTGTTTATAATTAACCGACTTCAAAATATTTTAGCTTTTTGTCGTTTCGTCAAGCAATTGGTTGTTTCTTGGCCCATTTCGACTCAACTGGGCTCATTTTGACTCCTGGGGCGGCGAACTTTCAAAGAATACCTCGTACCACTAATTACTGAATTACTGAATATATTTGCAGTTGGGACTGACGGGAGACTTCGTTTCCTCAGGCAAGCAGTATGCAGCAGTTTCGATCAGGAATTTTACTCTTTTCAGTACACGAATTTCAATGAAGCCATTGAATTTAGATCCATTTGTCTTATATGTATCATGCTAAACATTCTGGAACGTAGCCGTATTGGGCAGGTGAATTTGGTCAAGTCAGCTCTTTCAGCTTTTGCAATATTCCCTCATGTAACCACCGACGTGCAGTCCGAAAGAAGCGTAGGAACCGAGATACTACCAGGTTGCCCAAACCTAGCCAGGTGGGCTGGACCAAATGCAATCGAAAAAACGGAATTATAGGTAGTTATGAACAATGCACATAAATAACTTGTTACACTCACGCCGTCGTTGTCCAGATGGCGCAATTCAAAATCCATGCAAATCGTGGTTTCTGCTGCAGTTTCATAGGATAATTGTCATTTTGCCGTTGCAGAACCAGTTGAATTCGCTGCATTTTGCCGTTGCCTAAGGGATCTTATAAATACATACGTTTACAGGCGCGAAATTTAAACTGCAGCCGCAACTAAAAAAAAACGGCAAAAAAGCCGAGGTCATAAACCAAGATAATATATAGATAATAAAGTATAGACAGTCTGAGGAACCACCAGCTTTACCTGCAACTGTCATACGCAACGATGGGACATCTTTAGTCGTAGTATTGTTTCAAAAAGTAAGTCCGAGACGACTATTGGGCTTTTAGTGGAGTGAAGCGTACATAAATAGAACCATTGCACTCCATAAATTTTTAATTCACTTTCAGCAGGGTTGCATAGTCTGTGATGAAATTATCTGCGAAGCTTGACTATTTTGTTGCAAATGGTATGGTAACAATCGTGGAAACGTTAGTGCGTCGATAGGCAGCGATTAATCTATTTTTTTATACCGCTGACCGGTGCTTTCTTGCGTCGCCCATCACAAATGATGATTATTTTCGTCGCTGCACGCAGTTTCAACACTATCACCTTTTTTAATCAGTGAAACTTTCTGTTTATCAGTATACTGACACCATCTCTGCCCTTGTGAAATCATATTGATACATTTTTGAATAAAACACATAGGTTTTGCACTCCCAAAATTTTAAGTAGGGCTTTTACGTCAGTAAGTTGCACCGAAGGATTTTTAGATAAGTTAGTGCTATCGTTCAACGTCTTATGTGCTTGGGCAGCACCCGACTGTGTAGATTTTTTCATAGCAGCTTTCGGTTGGTACATGTCCCTGCCAAATCCGAACATTTTTCTCGGTCGCACTTGCATCCATCCGTATTTAGCCATTGTCGAATATCCTCAATGAGACGACAAAACGTAAAATCATTCAGTAACCGCTGTATATTTCTTAAATTGAATAACGTGAAAGAAAAACTTTGGTGCATCTGAAGTACGCTAGATTACAGTGTATTTTGCCTGGTGCGACAGGTTTGCAAAAACTCTTAGTGGGGTGGTTTAATAACTTACGCCATAAAATTGTGACCAACTTACGGACGCTACACCACAATTAATGTGCATACCATTATCAATAGTGTAGGCATACTTTTGGTGGAAGATAGACATTATTACCAAGGACCTATGGAACCTGACCCGAATCGCCACACATTCACTCGTCACTGGGAACGACTTCAAATAACCCAACTTCATGGAAAAGCCGGCTGTTAACTTTACTGAGTTCTTGCAAACTTTACATTTGCCCAAATCGGCGGGTGGATTGTGTGCTTTGCGCAGTATCCGCTAGCATCCTTCCTAGGCAGGCCCGGCCAAGGACTCCTGAAGATAACACAGAACCCCAAATACTACCATTTCATTATCGAACACGTACTGTTCACAGAGCTCCGTGCGTGAGATTGTGTAGCTTTTGCAATAACTTTCATCCATTGGCTGAGGACACAGAAAATATTATCACAATTTTTGCACTGAAACATGCGTTTTATTGCCCTTTAAAGCGATCGCCGATTAGACAGTTCATCATAAGCGCAAACAATCTCATATTCATTGAGAAACGTTCGTACTGAGTTTCTTTGCCAACAACTTGTATAGAGCTCAGGAAGTGGCGTTACTGCCTGCTATGGGTTGTCGTCTAGATAAATGGACTCTCTGCTTTTCTTGCTTACAAGTATAAACATGCTACTTAATCACTCAAGTCAACCTTATATGGCGTGACGGGGATCTATAAAATTTTAGCAGGAATCCAAAACCAGGATATACAAATTGCCCTTTCGTACACTAAAGCAGCAACAAAACAGCCACCCAGCGCCGCTACCTGGTTACCAAACACGATTGTGTAGGTGGCCACTGTTCCGTTCACTGGACTCTGTAAACGGAACACCAACCACGACTAGTAGTAGTCGACACCATCATTTTCACTACTGTAGCCCCGCTTGACTTCGCAAAACAGGTGTCATTTCCAAATCTATGGTTCGTTTCCTCTTCTAAAAGATGTATGACACAGTGGCCTAGAAATCCTCGAGTGTTAATACATAACATATTTGTGATCATGCCTACTCGTGTTGAAACCTTTCATAATATATGACTATATTATCAATATTTTGGTGTTATTCATGTAATTTACTAACAACAATTATATTATAACACATTATGTAGATACGCCACATATATGCACACTTGGTTGCGGCGTGGTCCGTCGGAACACAAGTACTGCGTTCAACACACTCTCTTGTTCAACCGCCTGGTTGGATGTTAACTTAGCATCTCTTATTAATTCTGTGATTAGTAGGCTTTTAATTACGACTTATGCACTTAGAGTGAACTGCAAGCCCCACATGCATTCTCACATTCAGTTTGTCTACGAGTCGGTGAGTAGACACCTAGAGGCGTCAGCGCAACCAGCCGGCAAACGCAAATGATACGGGATATCATCACATTGAATGACCGGTCTACCAAAACTCATAGAACGCAACTGAATCAGGTGTTCCCACTTTCACTGGTTACGGCGTTCGCTCCTTCGGGAACCTAGTTTGCGACTGCCCAGTAGTAGCAAAACCGTGGTGCCAGTTTCACCTTTTGCTACTAACCTAACGGCGCTTGCTTTCCTATTCTCAATAAAATTCCAAACTGTGTCCAGGAGACCTGGTGTTCCGGTCAAGACTTTGTTACATTTTTCGTTTGAAGTTGGGCTGTTGACTCCTCATAACCTTGTTCTAAATCTGTAGTTTTATAGGTACATTCCAAATTTGATCCCAGCCGGTTGCACAGTATGTACACTGTGTGAAACAACTTCACTGTCATGTCTTCTAGTCCGAACTGAAATGTAAATCTTGAACCCTCTGACTAACGCAAAGATGACTGTCTGACTACCAGTGCCTAACTGTAGCCAATTCACACATAAATTCATCATTGCGCGTTCAACCTCGTTCTGCGTTCTTCTAGCCTATTTGAAATACTGCAAACAGGATCGTATCGATCAACCAATGCTTTGATTCGTTTGCCTGCTTTCGTGGCCTAATTTGGTGGGGCCTTGAAGACAGGCTTGCGAAATCAGTGTGATAATTGAGACTGTCTGATTTGGAGACATTACCATGTGCGCAAAGCCCGTTTTGAGGTGTCCAATTCCTGAAATGACTATTTGGAAACGCCGATGGAGTGTGGAACACAACTTTCTACCTAATCCACCGAGAACGGCACACAGGATTTTCACTGTCGGTACGCACATGTGCTATACATTCCTACAGTAATTTGGGCATGCACCCGGTCGTTTATTTCAGTCGACTACTTCAGTGGGGGCTTTCTGAGACGTAGTCATGCCAGAAGTCTATGCTTGCTATGCTATGAAGTCTATGCAGTTTTCTCCATCCTGTGTTCAGGTGCTTGTAATGCTGCTTGAGTCAGCCAAAGAGGGTTGAGTGTTGTAGTTATATATTCGCCGTGGATATTAAGTGGATGACTACGCTCGTTTCAGTGAACTAGAGCAAATGAATAACGAACTGGCAGCAAGAAATCTTGGAAATCAACATCCAGGTTGTCAGGCTAGTCTAGGTACCTAGATGTTCAGCGGGTCAAAGAACAGGCTTTCTCAAGCTAGGCAACGTAGCTAGACATATTTCCATGCATTTGGAGTATTTTAATCGTCTTGTTGCGAACCGACTTCACATGGGAAGTATCAGCTTGTTAATAAAAGTAGAAACCGTATAATAACCTGGGTTAAAACGATCAGTTGGCCCATAGTTCTCACCGCTTCACTCCCCGTAAGTTAAAGGTAAAGGTTGTCTGGTCATGAGAACATTCATCGAAGTCGTTAATTAGATTAAACGAACAGGTACACGTCCAAATTGCTGCGGCAACATGCAGCCTACTCCCATGTGCATAGTAATAATGAACAGAATATGTGAATTTTTTGGCGAACAGTGTGGATAACCTCAAAGTATTTTGGGTGCTTTCATGTTCCGAAAACATTGATCTGCTGGGTAACAATGGAAGACGTTTCCGAATTTGTCCTCGATTGAAAAAGTATGCCAACCGAATACACACAGGATTAAACGCACTCGGGCTTCTTATCAGAGTCTTGTGTTTATCCGCTAGCTGTCCCATTTTACGCCTCACATTGCCGTATAGCGTTAGTGATACCACGTGCCTCTGTGGGTGAAGTGGTGGCATGCGTTGGATCATAATGTGCACTTGGACCGTAGGTAACTCGTCAGTACTTTCGTTTCTTGTCAAGTAACGACTCTGGTGCACAAACGTCTTTCAAAGTGATATCAGGAGATCGATTTATGCCCTGAATGGGAAACACCTGTGGACGGCAACTGGCGATGGAGGCACTCGAAATTAGAGTGTAAGGCCTCTTAGCTAACAGTCTGTTGCAATTTGTACGCAGAATGCTGCAGACAAAGCGGGGGGGTTTGGGACAGCCGGTCATTGGCTTGCCGCGCTGCACACGCGTCGTCTCGTTATCAAAAATACAAAACTCTTTTTGTTCTTTTCGTCGTAATCTGTATCTCTGTGGAGGTAAACCTACTCTTTAAACCCAACAGCTTTCAACTTCTGATGCAAATAATACCGTTTGGCGATTAACGTGTTATTCCTTACCATCATACTTCGTCATGTGGAACCAGCCACGGTATTCCTCAACGCAGTGAACGGTCCACAGTTATCTGCAACATATATCCAATTACTCCTCGTGTACGAACAAAACAACACACGCGAAGCCTAACAACAAGTTTGAAATCATATAAAATAACTGATGACTTCCCAGACTAAATTTATAAACCATTCCTACACACGAAACTCCTATGACCGCCATCGATTTTTGCAAAACCGCACTGAAGGTCGAGTGTATGCCTACTGTCACAAATACCCAGTAAACTAACAGCATCACTCATGTAAAAGTCTATTATATGAGTGCTCTCAGTTAAAGTAGACTGTCAATTAATATCTCAATGGAAACTGAAGCATCGGATTGTTAATATTTTCTGACCAAATTATGACGTAATATACACACTTCAAGCTTGCCGTAACAACTATATTATTATAGAAAGAGTCCGCGAAACCCTGACCTATATTTATACCGAGAAAGTTACCAGTTGACGTCTTTTGTGTTCTAAACATGATTCTATTACTATACACTATTCGCGTATCCTCTCTTGAGTAATCTTCTAGTTAATGCTTGTGTTCCGCAGTAACTGGTTGCTCATCCAATGTTTGCTACTGACAAAAAGTTGCACTTATTCGAGGACACGGGTGAAAACAGGAAGAGATGTCAATCTCTTTGGAATCGTTTACCAAGTCTTGACTAATTACTGCCTCTGATGTAGACACTCGAGCAGGCGGTTGTCCTTCTGGATAACGTGCCTTAGAGATCAGTGCTGGACCGCGTCCCGGTGTTCCCAGTATAAGTACTGAATGCGTGTTTTCCACCGCAGCCTCAGTAACTCCACAGTTAAGAATTTTTCGAAAGGAAGAGAATGCTGTTTTAAGATCGGGAAACAGCATGGGGGGACAGGCCTTCAGTAAGCGTACTGCGGAACCGGAGCCTAGCTGCCGCTCAATGACCACTGCTGTCCATGATTTGGCAGCAAGGGACAATCCTGTATTCACTCGTTCGATTTTTTACTGTTTGATACTACCCAAACTGTAATTTTAGGAAAAAGCACAGCCATATAGGCCCTTTCGTCATTGCTGAAAAAATCAACAACTACTTAGTGAAACATTCAACGGAAGAGAGGCGATCGTGAAGCCTTGTTCATAGTTGAACCGACTAGAATTGTACCACCCAAATTAAGGGCGATTTGCATGAGAGGCGCATCCCAGACGAATGTAGTCTGGCATCCTTGCAAACAAAATAACAAGTTGCTACATTATTTTCCAGCGGTACCGTGATCGCTTGTAACATTTTCATCTGCCTGTATTCATTTAAACCTTTTTCAAGGTTCCCAAAATCCTTGTCTTGTTCACCGACATTGATTAGAAGCACCGTATAACTGAATTGAACTATCCCCACACTGCTTCCGAGGGTTATGGAAGGCAGCTCTCTCATTGTATGGTCTAGCGAAGCTCATTTATTAGCTAACAGCTGGGTATTCAATTAGGAAACGAGGATAAATTAACCAGCCATCAGCAGAAAAGAGCACTGGAGTACATTGCATGGTACTCTGAACTACACATGTGTGTACCCTCTGGATTGTCTTCAACAACCCGTAAAGTAACTAGCAAAATAGGGGCCTTATGTCCAAACCTTCTATTTCGCAATAGTCAGTCAGGCATCGAACGCCATACAAAATTTTGTCTACGCTGCCAAAATTTGCGAAATAGTTATTCATGTTTAAAAGCAACAGGTTCAATTTTTCTCAATTTCTCAATTTAGACAACGAACCTGATGATGCCCTTATCATTCTGACTGTCAGACTTATGGACCGAATCATTTTAGTTCTTTTAGATGGGAGATTTCTTTACAAACGAGTTCATCAAGTTGGCTATTACAAACTTTACTGTTATCCAAAAGCTCCTTTGTTGGACGCAGAAACTTTTAAAAATAGTTTTGATGCTTTTATTTTCCCACCTATTGCTGAATGACTGTATTTCGTGTTTGCTCCACCCAGAAGACGATGAAATAATGTTTGCGTTGAGCAAACATACGCACAATACGCAGTTGCAGAAGAATATCTCTAAGTGTCTGATTCAGTGACTCGCAACAATGCTTAGCTAATATTTGCATCGGTGGCAAATGTAACCCCTGTGCTTTTTTCTGTGCAGTTGTAAATTTCTTTCGGCCCGTGAGATAAAGAATCGGTCATTTTCGCCGTAGTACAGGTTAATGGAAGCACGTCAGCTAGTCCAGCAATAGTGCAGATCTTAAAGAGATGCAGCTAATGAAAAAGTTTGTGTTCAACTATCTTTTTATGGCAAAAAATCTAGAAAGTGTGAAACCACCAATGAGAGCTAAGAGAGCCAAACAAAAGCGCGGTAACAATGCATGGTTAAGGCGTGTCCTCCACAAGCAGGGAAGTGTGAACTATTCCATTAGGGAGGCCCTATTTCTCTTCGAATGCAGACAGCAACAGAAACACCATATACATCATCACGATTGCGCTTTCATCACCACCGTGCTGTTGTCCATATTAATGGGAATATCAAACCTTAACATTCCTGAACAAATAGTGTATGACGAAGCATTCTGAAGCGCTCAGAATAGTGGTTCTAATGTTTCTTCTAAGGTAGTGACAATGGACAGCTCGACGATTTGCGCTTTTATAATATGACGCAAATTTAACTGTCACAAAATATGTACAATTATGTATATCAGTATGGTGCCTCACGCCAGCATTATTCCATACTGCGAATAACTCCGAAAGATTGAATTTACACTCTCGAGATGTCTTCACGCAGAAGAGCATCTGTGAAGATTTAGCACACCAATAGCGAATAACGATTGCCCTTTAAGAGTATGAGGCTGCAATACACACAGACTATGTTACTGTTATGGTGAGATTTGGGGATTTTCAACAGAGATTTCGTCTTGTAATAGAAATCAATCTATCTTTGGTTATCTGAAGGTAATTATCAGAACTGTACATATTGCGACCCTAAGCATACTGAACTAAAACTTAAAAGAACTGGCAGGTGAGATCAGCGAACTGTTTTTGAGCTCATGGTACCGAGAAGGCAATAAAATTGATTCTCAGGGATACAACATTTGGCACCACTCACCTCCTACGGTCTAGCTACACCACATATGTATTTGTGTTAGTTGCTTCATTTTATAAGTATCGTTTGAAGATGATTGGACACATTATTCCATTACAGTAATGCGTATGAACTGTAGGTTGCCTCGCTGATATTCAAAAATTTTTCAAGTTTTAGCAATGAGACCCACTTTGGCAGTCACTGTTGCCATACGCAACATAAGCGTGAAGCAAAAAGGTATTTTTTCTAAGAACCGATCGGCTTTTTCTCTCCTAACCGTGTTATAATTCAGCCACGAACAACCGGGCTTTCTAGGTTAGCCAAGCCAACACATCATCGCGTGTCGTTGCAACCACGAGGTGAATTTTAACGCCCGATTAGGTACAAGACGAATATCCTACCATGGTTTTGCATGACTCTGCAAATGCGAGCAAATGTTTGAATCTTCCCATCATTTGTTACTCTACACCAAACTTTAGAGTAAGTAACAGAGTGTATAATGAAAATATATGGCCTTTGGAGCACGTGTGGATATATATATATATATA
>SJOL01006370.1:1098184-1193967 GCA_004794785.1 Opisthorchis felineus | reverse complement strand
TATATATATATATATATATATAATTCAACAGATAAACTCAGGCAATTTGTCCACTCACATTGAGAAAAAATACGTGGAAGGAGGCTTTTTAAGTTACAAAAAGCTGCGGTGTGCTTAACTAAAATTCCGTGGGCTACAGTGAAAATATTTTGTGTTCTTTTCTGTTTTCTTTGAATAGGTGAAGATAATAAGGGTAATTTTACATTTTCCCATCACTCCTGAAAGGTGAGAGTGAAAACTTACTTTAGGAAAGTACTGAAAATTGTACTCATACACAGAGAAGGAATCCAGGCAGTTCAACGAATCCCTCAGAAACATTTTTCTCTCTGGTTAGTCAATGAACCTGACGGAGGACCTGGTAAATACCAAGCCATGGGCCCGGCATTTCACCGGATGTGCAGTAAAACGGTGTAACCGGATCCCGAAAAGCTCATCGTGGTCCGGAGAAAACAACTCAAAACTGTTAGTCCGACCATTCCCAATTCCAGTGACGGGAATCAAGAAGGATGAAAGTTCCCCTGTGGTCATACATTGCTGGAGCGGACGTCACCTCTACCTTCAACCTCGTTATCACGAATATATGAATTTTCCAGTGAACATCAGGATAGCGATCAGCCTGAGAAGGAATGTACTTTGGACCACAATTGTGATGCAATTGTAGCCAGTTATGATTACGAACTCCATAAGCGCAGTCAGAACACAGCATCCCTGTGATTGTTTGCACTGGGTTGGAATGTCCTTTGGGTTCAGTAAAAATTGACGCGGACAACTGTTTAACAGGTTATTTTATGCTGACACAGAAACATCTTTCTGCAACAATGTAGTAAATTTGGATACAATCTGACTTGCCTTCGTTATGTCCACGGATTCTACATCGGCGGGCTTACGATAAATCTATTGCAAGAAACCGGCGGTGGTAGTCCCGTTTTTGCAGAATTGCTGGTCAGAGGAACAATTTTTTGATTCTGGTCACGATGCAAATGTGTAGCAGAACAGGCGCTTATTCAAGCCGTTTGATGAAGGTTGCCAAGGGATCTGCAGAATGTGCATCTGCATTACACTCGATTGTGCAATCCTCCTGTTGTATCGACACCGTTATTTTCGTTAGCCCACACCCAACGTAGGAAATACCGAACTCGGGTTTTTCTCTTCTTAGAGCCTATCAGTGGTACACATCCTTGACCCTGCCGGGATTCAAACCCCAAATATCTGACAAGAGTGACTTGCTCGCTAATACTACTCCACCGGCACACCCTAGGCGCACATGTATTACCACATTTGAATTGGTGAACGCAAGGTCTGTGGCTCAGCTAGCCACATACGCCTAATCAGTAAATTGTCCTGCTTACTTAAGGTAGCCGTTACACTGCCTAATTGGGCAATCCTGAGGGGCGGGCCAGTCGATCAGCCCAACCAGGATGTTATTCAGTCATTCGAGTCATTCGGCGAACCAAGCACATCGCCTAAACGTGAACATGCTCTCCGCTAAAACCTGCAACTCAGGTGCGCTCAGCGGTCACTGTTGGAGCAGAATTAACAAGCTGGCATCGTGTCTTGGATTCCTGGGACCTAATTCCGCATGTGGTCAATGATATGCACTGTTGGTTCGCTCTAATAAGAACGAAACTCGAGGTCCGTGATTCGCCTCACTGGCGTGACCTAGACAGCATAGTCGCATCCTGACAACTGTTCAGACTGGAGCGACGTTAGTTATTTATGACCATTCGTAAACAAGATGGAGGTGATTCTCCTTTCTGCAGCTTTGACACGTTTAGGGAATGTATCAGTCGAATCACATTAATTATTTGCTTCTAGCACCCTTCGTTCAATCAAAAACGGATATCTTAAACGTGGACGCTCTGGTAATGCAGACGGCTTATATCTAAAATCACCGGTTTATTTCCTATGGTTTTTAAAACTGTCATTACTCATTTAAACACTAACAATGAAAAAATTGTAAAATTTTCAGACAGAAGTGTCAATCTCAAGTTGGGCTGACTGAAGAAGATTCGATAGAAGCAATTAATTACCGAGATTTCGGCTGACTCCGCACTTACACAGAGGGTGCCAACAGAAAAAACAATCCAAATACAATCCATGTTTCCGCTCAGTCAACTGTTTTTTAAAATTTCGATCAACTGCTGGATGTATATAACAAACAATCACCATCTTTTAACCACAAAAAAACAGTTATTTTTCGCAGAAAAATTACGCTCATCCGAACAAAACGAACAAGGTTGATGGATTTATACTAAATAGTTCAAAGCACAAAACATAATCTTTGCTACATAGTGAAATAAAATAAGATTTTTCAGCTAGAGTGAATTTATGCGTGTGAAGGTTGGAACTACTGAAGTGGTTTTGTGATCGCTTGCAGTTGTCTCCCTGCAAAGATATCCCAGTTTTATCCGTAGCTTGCTACCCAGGAAGATTTCCCGGACGCAGAGATCAATTTCGGGGGTTACCGTAGATCACGACATACGGAAAAAGGACATTCCTTCCCGAAAATGAGTCTATTCTTTCCCGAAGAGGATTGTGTAACTATTGCATTTAAAGAAACGGATTATTCAAAGAAATTCTGGTTTTTCTATACCTAAGTGAAGTATTGTATCGAGCAGAACATCTTCCATAGCTTCCGCTGAATCGTACCTTCTGTGCTTCCGTACGGTGTACCTAGGATACTCTTTCTGAAAACTAATATAAGTGTCACATCACTTCGGGAGCAACTGTGCGAAGTGATTTTGACAAATGTTCTCAAAGAACAGCGAGGTAGACTGTAGTCATTTTCGAACCGTCGCATAGTTTGCTAGGGCTGTAATATGCTGTATGTTATTCAGCCGGTGAAGTCAAGCAGTTTGAATATTTGCGAGTATCCTCGCCTAACTAAGGCACATAGCTACCGCTGTAATGCTCAAGAAGGGTTGTGCGTAACACAGTCCACTCAAGTCAATGTGAGAAAAACTCGTGACGTAGATTTTCCCATTTTATGTCCCCAGGCTCGGTTTTTCGACGCCTCAATCCGTATGTGTGTGAATGTTATATGTGTGATGAATATGGATCAGAGCGTTCGAAATAACATTTTGTTCCACAGTGATCATTTTCAGTCAAGTCTCAGTGGGTAAATACGGTGATAAAATGCAAGACTAGGCTAAACTAATGTACAGCACTGCAATACTGGTGTGAAAAGCAACTCCACTACATATTCACTGGTTGGAAATTTGATTGGTGGGCCTACGCAATGCCAGAGCTCTCGCATGTTTCTCTGGCTGAAGCCAAGTCTACAATCAACTGAATGCTGATTGCTTTCAATGTTTCCTTCGGCAAACTCTGTGGTACTCTGCGGACTAGGCTCAATGGCCCGGTGGACTGAATGTTTAATCTGTATCGATTACTGGTAATGAGATCTATCACACGAAGTTCTGACACTGGCTTGGTCCACCAATCAAACTTCCTCGCCACCGGGTGGATAGTGTTGTTTTTGTACCACTAGTATAACAAAACCGTGCAGTACTTTGGCCCAGTTTTGATGTTTTCTCTGTATTTGCCCGATGAGGCGCGACTGGAGACGACTGTCAGCAAAATTGAGTCTCCATATTAAAGGGGAGTATTCACTAAATATTACGCAAATCTAAGTTTTCTTCCGGTGCGATTTATATATATATATATATATATATATATATATATATATATATATATATATATATATATATATATATATATATATATCTTTTCTTTGCGGTACGCATAGACATACTGAGTCCAGAAAAACAAACTAACGGTGTCGTTCATACCTAGAGTGAAAAAGAATAATAAAAACATGAGACTGCAGAATAACGATTAAACACACTCAACTCAACGCGCACCCTTTGACTGAACATCGTCAATTAATTCACACACAAAAGTGATCACTTACGGTGCATTCAGCTTTTTCTGTCATCATATTCTAAATGATTTGAAACTTCGGTTTTACTAAACTGACTGTGGTTGCGAGATTTTCCGGAAATTTTGCTTTCTCTCAAACCGAACTTGATGAATTTGTGAGGCAATTACTACAATCGAAGTTGCCGGTGTCAGAGATCATGACAGCTGTATCGTGGTGTGGTCTCCCATTCACTGCATCCCTTAGAAGCAAGCCAGTCTTCATCAGGATCAGGGATACACAGTTGGTTGCATACTTGAACGAAAGCAACTCAAGAATGTGATTGTGGCACCGGTTTAAAAGCTATTCCACCTGAAACATGTTAAAGATCGAGAAACGGGTGAAGGTTTCCTAACTTTTGTTCACTCAGACCAGGCGCTGTCTACTTCAGTCCTTGGCAACATTTTTGTGATGAAGTTGAATTTGTGATAATATCCCGTAAACCTAGATTCCCACCCAGAATCTTGTTCGCTAGTTTTCACCTTTCCCAGATCCACTGGATGAACTCAAAGAGGATCACATTTCTAATTTCCTACCGAGCATCATGGATAATGTGTACTACACCAGGTGAACTTGATAGGGTCAGTCTCAAACTGTCTGTTCTGTTGGGTCTCGCGATCTGGTTCATTTGACAAATAGGGACTGGATCTAACTTGATCGCATACTCACCAGCTTTGCTGATTAGCATCGCTATAAGCTGCGCGGGCAATGCGGAAGCCAGCCAATTCTTTATTTCATTCCAGTTGTTTATTCCCCTTGGTTTACTCGCCTTTTCCTGCCTTGTACCCACAGGTTCTTCTATAAAAACAGTGTCATCACAGATGGTGTCACTGAAACCTGTCAAAAATCGCCCATCGATAACTTAATTCAAATTTACAGCGACCAAACATGTTGGCAAAATACCGAAAAACTGGTAGCTTGGATATGTTCGTCCGTGTCTGATCAAGTGGCTGACAATCCGATCACCAGGCCTGACAAACCAGTAAAAAAAAACACTGGAATAACGGCTAGTGAACTCATCCGAATTACCAGTATCTCGACATGTTGCCAACATCTTCAGACGATGTACGCTTAAAACATCTCGTGGATGGAAGCCTTTCGCCTACAAACAAGCTTCCACACGACATGTGTCATAGTTTATCCATGAATTCCTCTTACGTAGCATAACCTACCATAACTATCTACCGAGTAAATCATCCAAGGCTTAGACATTAGCCAACCCGACGGGTCGTTCGGTCCATAGTTATGTGTACATATGAAAGCAACAGGAAA
The DNA here is from genome assembly GCA_004794785.1 of Opisthorchis felineus. Taxonomy (NCBI): domain Eukaryota; kingdom Metazoa; phylum Platyhelminthes; class Trematoda; order Opisthorchiida; family Opisthorchiidae; genus Opisthorchis; species Opisthorchis felineus. The sequence continues at coordinate 1,188,776 of SJOL01006370.1, read as the reverse complement.
TGTGAAAGAAAGGCAATAAAGACACAAAAGCCAACCTGGGAACGATAGGGTTTTAGCCGCAACACAGAATCGCAAAACAACGCTCTTGTCGAAGGAGTCAAGTTAAATTTTAAAGACAACACAAACATGGAGTACTTAATCAGCCCAAAAGCAGTGACTAATCTGGTGGACCCGATCAGGAGGCTTAACAATAAATTTGCACACCTTCCAGTCATCATAAGTAACAAAGCACACCACTTCTTTTTTCCAACGACGTTCAAGATACAATGAACAAGCCGAAGAAAGACGAAAACCTAGCCAAACCAACAGCTGAAAAAGGGCGGTTTACAGTGATCTTAGCCGAACCCGACTACCTAACGGCATAAAATGTGAGGAGAAATCCAGTATGTAAATTCCTGATATACATTGAGTGACATGGGCATCAACATATCTGCTTATAAGGCATAGTTCTCCAGCCTAACATATCGCTTCACGTGCCGCACTAAAGTCTGCTTGCAGAGACTTGTACATGGTCAGTTCATTCGCCTTTCAGGCCTTTCGTTCTCTCAAAGTAAGGGTAAAACCGCATACATTTTTGTTTGTTTCATATGTCTTTGTCTGGGGTGTTTACCAATGACGGATATTGTGGGACTATCATTCAAACATCCCACAGTTACCTTTGAGGAATTTTCCTAGCTACGCTTAAGAATTGGGCAGAACCTTACTACTACACCCAATAAATGAACCTCTTGAAAGTTTAAAACAACATTTTATTACAGTCTCTTCGTGACGGGTTTGAAAGATGTAACCACAGACAGTACCTCTGAGGGCTCGTTCTGTGAAAAGCTAAGTAAGGAACTATGAGACACAAAACTGAGCTCCAAAATGGCCCAGAAACGACAGTTTTCTTGAGGATTTAAGAAATCGGTTTTGCTTTAGACGCATCGCGACTAGCCAAACAGGAGAGCGCGGTATCCCAGAGTCTTGGTTTGTCTCTTTCGTAAATGCCATATACAGATTTGACGATATCAATTTTGTTAGGATTCTGTCTCTGATTGTGAAACATATTACCTAACCAGCACTTCTTCTATAAACAAAACCCATTGAGTAACTACCCAGCCTTTTTTACCGGGTTAGAACACCGTAATAAAGGTAAAAACATCCTAACCGCTGTAAACATGTTTAATGGCTTAGTAGGCTCCACTATTACACAGGAGGATAGTAATTGCCTTTATTTGATCAACGGCTTTGTTTTAAAGCCTATTACAGTTTGGGTTTTATTTCAGATACCTTATTAAGTTTGTGCAAATGTAGCGACCAAAGCCAAACGTTTTGAGCTTTAAAAATAACGATGGTGTCGCCATTCGTAGCGAGATTGCATACTTCGCAGCGAAAACTTTTGAATAATGCCGCCTGATAGAAAATCTGTTCAAATGTTTGTAGTGTACATGCTTATCTTGTAAAAAAACAAATGTACGTTGCAATGGACACGATTGTATTGACATGATTAATTATTCAGTGCAGTGCCCATATGGATAGAGCTATTTCTAGAAAATCATGCGATGGCAATATTTCGGAGGATTTGCTCCCCCAACTGAACGACTGACTGCTAAATGCTGCAAAAATGACTGCCACAGCGTCTTGGGCAAAGAATGGCTAATCGCTTTACTAGGCAAAGTAACTCACATGCTAAAATCAGTCTGCTCAGAACTGGAAACAACTCGCGCGTCACATAGTCAGTCGGCGAGTTGGGTGTAGTCAACACCAGTTCATCTGGATCGGAATGCGTGATTGGTGGTCAGTGTCACTTCATACTATTCACTTGTAAATTGGTCACATTCTTGGTCATTCACAGTTTTTAACTACCAGCGAAAAGTTAGTGGGTTCGAATTCCCCTTCCGATGACTTCCAGAGAGGACGACACAACTTTACAATACTTTCCACCCTTTCATTCAAGTTTAAAACACCAACTTAGCTCCCGAATCCTTTTCAAAGCTAGCAAATTTTAAGGACCATTTGTGCCTCATAATTTTTTTGACGTTTATGAGTCTCAGGCAATTATGCGGATGTGTGCATTCATAATGCTTTAATCTTGAATCTTAACTGGATACCTCTTACGACAGTGTGGCAGATTATTGTGGTGAAGTGGAATGTTTGTTTGTTTTCTACATTCTGACCACCGATCATCGTGAAATGTCAGCAAACATCGTGTCTCACTCTTATCATAATTTTAACCGGAGTTTAAACAGGCGGCCATATGGGACTTTAGTTGCGAAAAATTTTCAAATTCCTGGTGGAAGTACTAACTGATTCGATCACGTGTCGTAATACCAGCTGGCGTCATCAACGCCTTTGTGAGTCTGCGTACTTTGAGAGTATACTGATAACAGTCAGTGGCAGCGCGTTGTAGGACTGGAAAAATGATAGTTGATGATAGTTGCTGAGTGTTTGAAAGATAGGGTTTTCATACGTTCCACTGAATTTGAATTATTGAACAGACTTACTTGCCCGACACATCCAAATTTGCATTCAGCTATGTGACGCTTAAAACACTGCTCAAGGTGATTCTACACATGCCATTTGGAATTTTGTCAATTCCCTTATAATATGTGCATGAAAGCAAACTGTGCAACTGTCAATACCTAAAAATTACCTTAGGTAGAAACACTAGTCTGTCCTAACAAACGGACGATTCTAGGTGACCTGAGTGCCCTTTCGAAACTGGAAACTTGATTCTAACTGTTTGTTCACTTACTGAGATAGCGGGCAAACAGACAGTTTTGTCTGAATATTCACCGACCTTTGTAAAGGTCCCAATAAAGAGTAAGCCGTGGGCTCTGAATCCAGCCGGAGTGACGGTGTCCCGAGTAGGAGTATCATACCCGTAATTTCGGTCGTTTTGGGACTTACCAGACAGGCGTGGTCGGATCATTCACTTGACCCCGGAGATTAACATTTTTAAGATGTTGTTGCCAGATCGTGTGACTGCTTTTCTAACATTTTACCAGTGGCCCAGCTGTATGGATATCAATAGAGATTTTGTCTTGTCATTGGTGATGAAAAGCCGAGAAGCACTGTACAACAGTTTCATCCTTGTTGGGAATTATCAGCAATGCGCATCTCGCAAAACCCAGAGTTTCGAATCCACTAATTTTGGCCACGAACGCCCGATCAGCACGGTGATTAGCTACGAATATCATCAGGCCGAGAAATACAATGAAAACTAAATTTAGCTTTTTTTAAGCGGTCTATGAGAGGGTCACTAGACCCGCTAATGTGGGCCAAAGTGCATAAAATTTTTTCCACTGCACTTGCTTGATCCGGCTCGATGAGAACCGTGTGACAAAACTTTCGGAGAGCTTACCTTTATCGTACATCCAATTACTCGTTTACCATGATTAATGCTTCCTTTATCTCCATTTGGTCTGACAAGTCATGTTGGTAGGAACATGGGAGCGTCAGCAATTTTCGATGCACCAGTTCCCTGATGGAAGGTACTAAAACTAAATGCCTACGATGATCCTTTATAGCTTGTGTTCACTGAACAGGAATTGTTTTTCTCAGTCACCAATGAAAGCTGAGCCTTGTGCCTTGAGTTTGAACTAAACATGCCGCTAAGTGGTGCTTCGAATGAGCACAGTCACCCTACATGTGGCTCGAAAGCGTGACTAGCTTTATATCTGAACACTTCGTGGTGGCTACGAAGTTGGTTGTTTCTCGACAAAAGGTAGCTTTCATTGAATCAAGTTTAGGGTTGTCTGGTACACAAATAGACAGTGCAGACGGAACGGTTATTTCAACTGATGCGGGCCCTTATAGAAGCTGACAGGCGAGCGGCACATAGGCTACGATTTTCTGTGTCTAGTCAAGTAAGGGAACCCCACTTGGATGGATAAGCTGTACCAACAATTTGTGGTGTCATCAATGTTACGAAATTATGTCGGCCTGTGTATTCTTGTCAGGATGCAGGCCATTATTCATCTCTTTCTCAGCTTCGTTACACTTCCGAAAAAAAGACTAGCGTCGGGGCTGGTGAAAAGACTCGATGAATTGGTGTCCTGCAAATGCCATACTGCTACGGGGAATAAGTGGTATCGATTTAAAAAACTGCCCCCGAAAACTTCGAGAAACGGCCTTTCAAATCTTCGTCTAACGAATATCCGCCTTTTGCTTTATAGTCTGAAACCACTCACCAAGTTCCTTTGGGTGTCTAGTGAAATATAATGAATCTCACAGTGGCTTCTTTGCATTTCAAATTGTCTTCTAAATGAACTCACTTCTCATTTGGTATGGCCAAAACACCACAACGTAGCACGACCAAACTGTCGGTTGGTATACTTGAGCCAACTAAACAAAATCCCTCATGATTTTGCTTTCCTTGTTTAGTCGAGGGGTGACTGACACATTCATGAGGGGTAAGCAATTAGTCTCTTTTGAATTTCGGTTACTTTCTGCATCAGTCCCCTTAAAGGGTACCAATAACTTAATGCACAGGTATTCCAGCTCCACAACGTTTCCTAGGGCTACGCAAAAGGAGATGAAGTTTTTACTTGACGGACCATTGCCGCAAACGAATAAATGGAGTTGCCGTGTGCGGTCCTATGAGTCCTATTTATGCTGGCACTTTGACGTCAGACCTACAGACTCGAGCGGCAGACGATATGTACAATTTCCATTAGTGCAGGTGCTATGTGGATAGAACATTTATTGTCAGAAGGATGCAATACACCCACTGAAGTCACTCACCAAATCTAATACGCTGAACCTAAACAGATCTGCCCTAAGGAATGAAGGATGCACCATATTTGACTTCCTTGATGAGCCAGTATGCCTGGAACCGTCTGGATTGCTTGCTGGGAAAGCCAACCTGAAAATTGGGGCTGCAGTGTACTTGGACTTTAGGAGTTTAGTTCCGGTCACTTGTAAGCGGCCGCTTGTACTAATAATTTAATCGGTGCAGTTGGGATTTAGCTCCTTGTTACATTTGATGATGATTTCGACTACTTTCCCTGAAGAGAAGTGGAAGTCCTGTTCTCTTTATCAGGAAGTATTTCACGCTACCCACCTCAAGGTCGTGTTTTGCCAAAACCTTACTGACCTCACCTTGCTCGTGGAGTCACAGTTTGCCTGTACTGCTTCACTACAGTTAAGTGGATCGTAAACTCAACTAAAACATTTACATATTGATTGGGCGTGATTGAGGAACTACACTGTCTCTTAGTGAATTGGTTTCGATTTGGTTTCGATTTCCCTGCATTGACATCAGTCCAGTGTCCCTGTAGTGTATTTTACCCTTGCTCTACCATGTACATCATCCTTTGGGTGCAACCCTGGCATCTCGTTGCGATTCACACTATTAGTCAAGTTTTTTTGCTTAATATCTCACCAAGCTGGCACATAGATATGAAAAGTCCTGCTACAAGCTGTACAGTATGTACGCATGGGTATGGACTTAGATAGGCATCGGGTTATATTTCTGCTCCATTCACAAATTTCATGTCTAGTTATCTGAAAGCTCCACCTCGTATTGCCTTTATACTCACGATGAAAATTCACAAATACATCACATGTGGTCGTTTGCACGACAAGTTATTAATGGGTGCTGCACCACAGAACCTGCTACCTGAAGTTTAACTACGTAAAAGACATTTGATGAAACGAGACTTGTTGAACCTGTTCAAGTCAACTTACCACTATTTAGCAGAGCAACTACTATGACGTCATGCCGGTAGATATTCTTCCTTTCAGGTTCTTTTTTATCTTACGGTTTCTCCGAAATTATTGTTTTTATTACGCCACGGCTTACACAAAATTCACAGAAAACCTTCAGGATCGTGAAGCATTCAGTGGGAAAGCGAGGCCACCAAACAAACGAAACACCTTGCACACGAAATATATTGATACGAAGCGTACGCCTACCATGGACAATACTCCCTCATTGCTTTCCCGTAATGACATACCTTTCTTTTTTACCTTTGTGGCCAGGCACTTTTGTTGTGAGCGCCCACAAATTTTACATCTGCGACTGACGAAGGCAAAGAAAATGCTAACATCCAACAATCTACCTCTGTTTTCTGTGCTGTCTAAGGTGTTGCATCGAACCAATGCTCTACAGTGAATAGATCTTTACGGTGAACTTATACACTCTTATTCAAAAAGGTAATATAAGACACGGTAGTCGCTCCATAGGAAGAGCGTGAACATTAAAGAAAATGGTTTGGTAAAAATACTGGAGAATTTAACCGACGTTTCGTACCATACTTGCTAGATTGGCGGCAGACTGTGTCCATACAGATACCCAAAAACTGAACAGCTGGGGTCGAAAACACCTCTAGTCATTTCAATATAGCATTGCGTGGTGTCCAAAATTTTTTTTTATTATCTGTAGCTGTCTGCAGGCGAAAAACAAACCCCAAAAATTGCGTAGCTCTGTTAGTTTCACCGCGCTTAACTTTTTAATCTGACCACTACTGAAATAGACATTTGACCTCCTGCAGTGTGGCATTTTCTAGATTGACTGTGTGCTTCACATGTAATGAAGTTTTCTGACAAACAACCCCAGGTTTTATTGATTTAGGCCAACGCATATTCGGCCATTTATTCATTTACCATTTCACTTTCTTTGGTCATAATCCAGAAAGAACTGCACAGAGCTCAGTGCTTTAAAGGTTTTTTGAAGGTATGGTTCAATACTGTGTGGATACAGGCAGACGCCGGTTGTTCGAAATGTACATGTTTAAGTTTTCCAACCTGTCCCTCGTTTGGAGAAAACATCAAACAAATGATGTTCGCCTGGAGGACACAGCTAACCGTTCTCACAGTTCTGATACTTTGGAGGGTACCACTTAGATCCCCTCATAGTGCCGTTAAACATACTATGGGAGCTTGCAATTCTTCGTAAATCTGCTGGTCTTTCGCCACCCCAACCGGGTGCCTCCAGACGAATCAGAGGCATTAGCGTTATCGCAGCCCGACATGAGCGTGACAAGTAGGGAAGAGCAGTGACCTGCAGGCACTGCGGGTTTTAAAAGTTATCTTATCGCAGTTCATGATCTCTGGTTTTACGTCGAATCAGCTATAGAGACATTGGAATGTTTTTATGTGCACCAAGCGTGAATTTACAGCACAGTTTCTATTTCCCACACGCTGCATGGCTGTTTAACAAAAGCCAAGTAGTACCATCATAAATACAAAATCTAACGAGTAAAGACCAAAATAGTCAAGTGTGGTGCCCACAATGTGTTTGGCCACTTATATCAATTCTAATGCTATAAAATAGGAAAACTACTTCATTACCTGGTGTACTGTGTGGGATCTAAAGCCAAAAATGATGGAACCTAAGATAATATCGCGCGTTCTTAAGATGGCAAATAACGTAATGACAAAACTAGTTATGAAAAACATGTGGTTGGACCCCAGAAATTTGAGACCACGAATTCTTTACCTTATGTCCTAAGTCGTCAGGTGGGCAACAAGGGATCACCCACGTGTCCGTTTTAGGCCGCCGACTACAATTGCGCAATAGCCTACCGGTTACAACTCAGTTTCTCCAGGTATCGAAAATGGTTAAAAAATGTTGCCATTCACTAGCAGCTGGTTGACTGGCTGAATAATCCAGACATGATGAGAATCTCTCTCAAAGGCGGAGTCTTGCATGGAATGCCTCTCTTCATATTCAGTGATGTTGTATGGATCCGCATATTTTTTTATTTATTTTATCAAGCCCATTTATTTTGTCTTGTCCGGTGATTTTTATCTGAAAGTATAGCTATCACTCCATTCTTCAAATCTGATTCGCACAGCAGAATTCAGGTAAAAGCGAACTAACTGAAATCGAGAGGGCACATAATTGTTACGTCCAACTCCTCTGACCCTAAGCAAGATAACCAACCAACAAAATATTATTTGCCTGCAGGCAATTTTACTTACAACCACGCAATTGCGTTGTGAAGCAAATCCCTACATATTTTCTTGACAGAACACACTACTCATTTTCAGCTGGGTGTAGTTCACCAGATGTTGACATACTTTTAAATAAACCATATACCTCATATACCTGGAAACGCTTGTGACACACAGACTCTTCCGTGTTACTGGAAAAAAACTGTGAGCGTTTAAACTGGTGTAATATAGCATGATGAATTATCTGTCATTTTTGAAAGTTGCGATAGGAGGAAGAAGTTTGTCCAAACCAACTGAAAATTGCCAGATGATAACCCTTTTCACTAAAGTGACCAAATTTGAAAGCAGAGTATTACACATATGTCAAATGCACGGGTATATGAATAGAACATCTGTCAACCGATGAACAGTCGCTCGTTCCAGTCGTAAATCTCTCGGCAATGACACTGTCAGGCTGAGGTAATAAATTGTCGTTGTCATTTCTAAGTGATGGATCTTCTGTACACTAAAAACTTTGCTGTTTTAAGCATGGGTTGATAAAGTAGCGTTTAATTTCATTTAACGGGATAATTACGAGTACTTATGATGTTCTTTTGGCAAATGTTTCTGGGCTGTCAGTTAGAAGTTCAGCGTGGACAACTTCGTGGTGTATATTGTGAGCAAATACGTGAATAGATCCTTCGGGCATCATGAAATAAATTTATTCTCCAGAAAAACACGCTATGTACTCTATGTTTTTTTTCATGTAAGAACGTCATGGCATTCTTTGTAGTGTGACGCGACAAATTTTCCAAGATGCCCTAATGGGAATCCAAAAATTCTTCCATTATAATACCATGGTGGCTTGATTTCACTTCAAGGTATCGTGGAGAAATATCCTCTTTTTCTTAGGATATTCATAGAGACGTCTCAAGACATTGACTTTTCACAAAGTTTTCATGTGAGTTTCACATCAACGGAGGAACAAAAATGCACGATAAATGAAATAAATATTCACTCCGGTAACGAGAATTACTGGTTATTATTTATTGTTTCTACCTCACTCACTTATTTGGTAGAATATAAAAATGGAGGCGCATATTATCATACGATCCAAACAGACTGGGTAATATCCGCTGGACCCGTTGTACTGGCCTCATACATGCGAAACGTCTCAACCATAGATAAATTTGGGTTTGGCATGTCGGTCATACAAGAGCAGTATTCGACCTCAATCTTTCTGGAGGCAAACAAATCATAGGATCACAATAAACTGGGAGTCCCTTACTGACATTAACCAACATTTATACAAAGCCAATAAAATAGTATATGGGTGGACAAGGTGATGGATAATTTTTAAAAGGAATAAATAGTAATAACAGTCAACTGGTTTTGTGCAAGGATCAAACACAGTGCTTACAGTCGTCCTTTCCAGTGAGAGCTAGGGAAATGAGTGGTACCGACTTTCATAGGTATATTAGAAGATCATTCGCCCCTCCTTAAAAATGATAGAGTAAGGTGATATAGAATATTGCTTGTGTTCCATGAAGGTTTACTAATTACTGGCAGATCAATGATCAGTTACTAGATTGAGTTGCTCGCTGGTCGTGACAAGCAGGACTGGAACTATGGAGTAAGGTAGACTGCATTCAGCTGGTAATGGTCGTACTGTTTACGTTAGAGGTGTATATAATAGCCGTACTACAGTACTGTAGTATATAATATACTAATAATAAATCCTGTCAAATGCAAATGCAAACGGCACTGACTCAAACAGTTCGTTTTTTTAAATAATTATGATCAAATTGCGTTGGAAAATCCCTTTAAAACTGTTGGTGGCTTGTGTCGTGGTGATGAAGGCCAAAAGGTGCTCCACAGTTCTTTCTTAGTAGCTAGTTTAGCGTACTATTTTGAGGGTAAGGTATCTCACATACCTTATGCACCAAACATTCCTTTCGGAAGCTGATTATATTAGAGTACTGACTGCACTTTATAACAACCATTTAGTTGGGCCGAAGTTGAATTACACTCAGCAAGGTCACTTGTTTCGCTTTATTGTCAATCGTGCCCTCCGGAACCATGGGTTAGTTACTGTAGATTCAAGTGCTTGGTTTCATGTCATTGCCGCCGCAGGTGCACTTATGAATGCAGACAGCACCCTGATTATAAATAAAGCATGTAAATCCGCTGAATCAAATGTGACTATGCAGCTCCATAAATATACTGTGCATGTGCTGCGGTAGGTATGGAAATTATGCAACAAAAAGCATCCAGCCAAGGATAAACAACTGTATAATTGCTGGTAGTACTAATGTTCATTTCTGACGTCGAAAACCCATTACATATGTAGGTGAACCTCAGTCTCCACCCAAGATCTCGCATTTTTAACTCCAGTAGAAATGTTTTTAACATTCTGCTGTATTTATATCACGTACATAGTATATCCTGTGTAGAGGATTTCCTCTTTGGTAAGTCATCTCCGAAGTGAGTTTGAAGGAGGCGAAAGAGTTTAGGCGCTGCAAGTTTCTGGCTCACACTGAAAAAGCTGGGGACCACAATGGACATACCGAATGGAACTGACAACCACCCAGAGTGGCCTTCATCAAGAAAAAAAACGAATGACATTAGAACATCAGTGTAGCTGGCTAAAGACTGGACATCATACTGTCATGTCTCCTGTGCTTGTTGTCATGTTTGTCCTGTGTGTTCTGCCGCTCACAAGTGTGTGTGCTGTGCTTCACGATGCACAATGTTTCACACCTGAACTTGGGACTGAGTTGTCGTGTCAAGTGCGGCCTGCCGCGCCGGAGTAGCCTTCGTATGATGAATAAGGCCGAACCAAATATCAGGTGACCCAACACCATCAGACCTGTTGACCCAAGAAGGCGTCATATTAATAGTCACTGGGTGGGTATATGCGTCGAGGTTTTGCTGAAGTATAGCTAGCTATCAAAATTGACTCGATAGACTTCAGTCAATGCATGGAGTGAAATTGCTGCTTCAGTATTCAGTCTTTATTTCGTTTGCTCTTCTTGGAGATACTCGAGACTGTCGCTTACGTTCTTTGGTTCGAGCTTTCAGCTGTTTGTCCAATGTAAGCATAGGCACAATCAATTTTGTAGCAGAATTTGTGCAGTCATCGGATTTAATTTTGTCTTTTGTGCGAACCGGTTTTCTCTGAAGTGTGCATACACTTCTTGTCATACCAAATGGTATCTTTATAACGGTGCGACTACGTGAAGAGCAAGTTATCATCATGGACATTTTTCACGTATCCGTGATGGCGTCGATGCATCTGTCCATACTAATGATACTGGGTTATCGCGTATTCTTTTTTTCTCGCGGTGTAATTCTACTCTCAAAAAGTCCACATGTTTAGTGGTCACAGAGCAAAAGTGATCAGGGAGCAGACGAATTTGTAGGCGGTTTTGAGGGATTAGTGTTGGTCACTCAATTCCAAACTGGACCATGCGGAATAGCGGTTAATCAGAGGCCACTGACTGAAGGCTCTTTCATTCATTGTGAGTGTTCTTTCAGATCTGGACTCACCCTCAGTGTAAAGACCAAGTTGTAAGGCATGTAGTTAATCTGAGGCTTGAAAAACGGGCTGACTTGTCTGGCAAATGAATGTAGGTACATAATTGGTAGTAGTTATTCTGATATCACAATACTGTCAAGCGTTTGGCCGTATTACACGTCCTTAAGCGTGAATGGAGTTATACTATTAGGCATCCTTAATCTGCTTTTGTTCGATGAGATGACCAAAGTAGTTGCTTGAAATCCACCCTGAGCTATGTAGGAAGGCAACGAAAACTATTGTTCGTTTCTACCAACTCATTTGCGACGGATCAAAAGAAGACAGGTGTCAGTGAGACAATATGCAAAAAAGACGGAACAGCAATCCACTCCCTCAATCAGCGTATTGAGTGGTGGGCCGAGCACTTCCAAGAACAGTTCACCTGGTCTCCATCAGCACAACCGCTGGAAGAATCAAGCGGGTCCGAGTGGAAGATTGACACCAGCCTACCATCAACAACAGAAATCCAGCGTGAGATATCAATCCTGAAGCGCGACAAGGCACCTGGCGCGGATGGTCTACACCCCGCACTCTTCAAAGAAAGTTACCCGGTCTTGGTGAACAGCCGGACAACGATACTGCAGAAGATTAGGAATCAAAACAGAATACCAGCCGAATGGAGCTCCTCGACCGTCATCCAAGTTTTCAAAAAGGGAGCAAGAACATCATGTGAACACCATCGTATTATCAGCCTGGTATCCGTCGCATCTAAGGTGCTTTCTGGCATTATGTTGCGCAGGTTGATGGATTATCGGGAGAGACAGATTCGTGGGTTTCGCCCAGCTCGAGGATGCATCGACCATATCTTCACCTTGAGACAAATTCTTGAACAGCGTCACTCCTTCAGACGTCTCACGTTGGTCGTTTTTCTTGATTTGAAAGCTGCCTTTGATTCTGTCGATCGTCAGCAATTTTGGCAGTGTCTGGCGATCGAAGGTGTCCCTTCCAAATTTCTATCCCTAATGAGGGCACTGTATGCGAAATCCTGTGGGCGCGTACGAGTATATGGGAAGCTCTCGCCTGAGTTCACCACGTCCAGTGGGGTAAGGCAAGGCTGTCCTCTTTCCCCTTTCCTCTTCAACTTCGTTATTGATATGCTGCTTGAAATTTCTTTGCCTGCCTCTGAAACCTCGAGAGTCGAAATGCTCCCGGGACGTTCGCTCACAGACATTGAGTATGCGGACGATAGTGCTCTCCTTGGTTGAGATCCTTCCCAAATGCAAACGATTTTAAATAACCTAAATAACTCTGCCGCACGGCTTGGCATGCGCTCCACACTTGCAAAGTGTAAGATGTTGCTACAAGACTGGGTGGGATCAAACCTACACCTCATGCTTGCAGACGAGCCAATCGACGTGGTAGATAAATTTGTTTACCTGGGCAGTTGTATACGTCCCGGTGGACTGGCTGGAGATGAGGTTATTTCTCGAATCGAAAAGGCCAGGGCAACTTTTGCCAACCTCCGACACCTATGGCGCCGACGTGACGTCAGCTTGTCTGTCAAGGGAAGAGTTTATACTGCGGTGGTGCGATCCATACTGTTTGATGGATCAGAGACGTGGCCTCTACGCGCAGAGGACACACGGAAGATATCAGTGTTTGACCATCGGTGTCTCCGAAGCATTGGGCAGGTCTGGTGGGAACATCGGATTAGTAGTGTTGAGGTACGCCAGATGGTCATAGGAAGAAGAAACTCTCCCGCGATAGATGAATTACTCACGCTTGTTGGGACATGTACTCCGCATGCCAGAAGACCGCCTGCCTCGCAGAGTTCTCTTCGCCCAGCCCTGTGCTGAGTGGAAGCGACAGGGAGGTGGACAGTGTATGACCTGGCAACGAAGTGCAAAAACACTAACCAGTAAACTTAGTCGGGTGGGCAACTGCCGCCTTCCTGGATGGGGACCCCGGGACTCAAATCACCAGTGGTTAATGACTTTGGTAGAAATGGCTCAATCGCGCAGTCAGTGGCGCTCCTGCATCAAAGCTATCGCCTTCAATGCGTAGCTACCCAATCTCTGAACAAACTGCACATGCCTTCGCCTCCAAAGCTGGTTGTACGTTCCACATACGTTCCACAGCGATCGAAACTGTGGCAGCTGGAACCAATGTGCCTATAGTACACTGTTTATATCTGATCAATTGATTGATTGATTGACTCATTTGCGACTCGCTTTCTTTAATTACAATTATCATAAAACTAACAATAAGGAATCCACATAAGAATGAAACATAAGCTCTGCAGTTTCTAACGCTCCTTCTGAGCGTGCATTTATGCAAATTACCTCAATAACTTTTGCGATAGATTATGCATCACAATGCCTAATTCTCCGCATCTAAAAGATATATAATTGATAAAACGAAACGTGACAGCAGCATGCGACGTCTGCTCAAGGACGGTCACAAATTATAGAACGCAACGTGACTAACTGGAGACCTCGGTCTCAAACATCGACAGTGGTGAATCACAGAGACTTAGGAGCATCAGTTCCGTAGTCGCTTGGTTGTTGCATTATATGGTGATACGTTGTATTCCCTTATATGCAAACGTTACAATGTTATCCTAAGATAATCGGTAACCACTCCGATCTGAAGTTACTTTGAGAGTAAGAAAAGTACCTTAAACTGGGTTGGAGCACATCTAACTGGTACTTTGGATTGTCACATTCTTTTTAGCGTCCAGTTCATGCTCGGAAATGAGACAGTTATCCTGTCCATACAGTATTCCCGACGCAATATTGCGGAATATGGGTGGCTCGGGTGCGCTACGTGGTTGTTGGTCTGTTCGCCGACCTTTGCAGTTGGATTGCAAACGTTCTATCCCCAGCCGAGTTGACGTCGTCAGTTCGGTTTGACTCACCCAACCGCAGTGACGAAGTCATCTCCACTGGTGTTGCATACAGACCAACAGTGAAATATGTCCGAGGCCGAGAAAACTGTTTATGTTCAGATATGTTGTGTTCGTTGACTCTTTTGGGATCGAAACTTCCAATCTTAGCCAAAATCAGGGTTTTATTTTCCAGTGGTCTCCCAACAAATTCGACTTCACTCGAATGACACTTATGAGCTTTGTAAGTTCTAACAGCAGGGTGAAAGTCACAAAGACCACCAAGCCTGTCACTTAAACAACCCTCAGCAAACGTAGGTTCACTCCGAGACAGCAGAAAATTCGAAAAAGTATAAATTCACAGTCGGTTGATAATTTTGCCATGTCTAGCCCATCACGTTTATTTACCTTAAGATCCCTGGCTGACCACATTTGTTATCAGCAGCCTGGTGGGTTGCGTAGTCAAGTACCAAAAACTGTTCGTTATTTATGTCTCGGAAACCCACCATATTTATTGGGGTTGTGTGCCCCTGCCCAAACATCCATGCTTGCGGCATCTGGATAGAAGCTATAGTATGGTCAGAATCAGACGTCCGCATCTTGGCAACCATACCAAGCCAGTCGGAACTCTCTCATCTGGTAAAACATGTATGTAAAGCGAGGTCACACTGATGCAGTTATTTCTGATGTTTACACCACAGATGACGTCAACTTGATAATTAATGCTGACAGCGTATCTCAGTTTACCAATGGGTTTTAGGAGCGAAAATTTAACAAATCGCCTAAAGATCATTTTACGGTGTTTGGTCTCGGACAGTTCTGTTTTGGAAAGAGACTACTCTGCAACCCCCATTTGACATAAAACAGTAACAAATGCTTTTGATCTCAGCTAAACTGCTTCTATATTCTTTTGCAATAATCACTCACACATTTGCTTCACTACCAGCGAGGCAATCCAACGCACGGATATTATTTTTGAAGCGCAGGGCTGAACATAAAAATCCAGGAGTTCAGTTGTTAATCAGAATGTTTGGGATACGTTTTGACGCGATGTGGGCGCCATATGATCCGCAATATGTAAGAAGGCTTCTATGTAAACGGAAATTGCTTGCCGTGTTTTGGAAAGTAACGTCATTTATACAGAGTGTGTTCCGAAGCCTAGATGTTCCGGATGGAGTTAAGGATCTTGGCGCCGCGTGCCGAAAAAAAATACATTAAACTACCGCTTCAATTTATGCGTTTTTAATCAAACATTTCCGTGACAAAAACAAGTGGCCCTCAAAACATGCAATCTGACATATCTAAACCTGTATTGCAGGGACTGCTGCATTGAATTTGTTTGTAAATGATTGCACCCCCATGATGCCAAAGTTGTAATGACGATGGAACGTTATTGATGTATGGCAGAATCCCTCCTTGTTAGGAAGCGCCTTTAAATTTGTAGACTACACTGTTCCTTAAAATTAAATTAGTTCGGGGGTGGGGGTAACTTCAGGCCGGGATTTGTACGCTATTTAATATATTCTATAAGATGGTTTATTGTGCATGTCCACATCAACATTGTAGCGCAAATATTTGTACTGTGCTATGCTAATCATAAATCCGATATCATGTACGTGAGCCTAGAAAAACTGGCAGTGAGTGACTAAGTACTAGAACAAAATATATTAGGATGACGTCTATTTGGGTTAGAAGTTTTTATACCCTCAATCCATATTTACTCAGAAGTCAACCCTGTACTTCCAAGATGCTATGGTTTTGTGAGTTAAGTTTGTAGCTACGAAGCAGACCAGATCAATCGATGTTGCGGGTTTTCTAGGTGAGTGAATTTATTGCCCAATGTCTAGTTTCAATACACGTACCTCAGATAGCGAAAATTCCAGACAAATTCGGAAAACTTATGCCCAAAATATACTGAAAATGCGCTGGATTATATCCAAAGCGCGAGAAAGTTTTATGTCGCTCCGATTTTTTACTCGGTACTTCACTTCAAAATTAAAGAAAGACCCAGAAATGACAATGCCTGGTAGGGATGGTTAATAGATTCGCTGTCGATACAGATAAATTCAATCAATTAATCGCATTAATAAGAGGCTGATGAAAAAACCTGCAATTCAAAAAAGATTTTATTTGGTGGTACCGCGCTTTTAAACGCACTACCACAGTGTTATTAACACGGAAAAAATAGTTCTGGTGAGAACCGTAAGCGAAAGAAATGCGGTTATTTGACTTCTAAATCTGAGTGCAAGTGCAGTGACCAACAGTAGAGGGCCAAATTATTTGATGGCTGCGTGAATCCTGGCTATTTGAAAAAATCACTTTAGAGAATGGCCACTGGTGCTGAATTTCATTTCATTTCCATTTCTCTTGAGCAATCATGGAACATATGTAGCATTTTCATAAATTCATTCTCAGCGCCAATCGCTCTTGAATTCAATGACATTATTGGCGGTTGTTCTCATTCGATCCTTGTTCTTAGCCCAGTGATCTTCCAGTGTGTGTTGTTGTTCAATCGTACAACCTTTAACGAACATTTTCTCGAAACCTCTGTGATAATGATCGATCCAACTGTTGCTTGGTGTTCAACATGGTCGTCAACGACATCGTCCCACGACCAGTGGCCGTTAGCTGGATCTATTAAACGTTAAGGGTTTGTTTTTTATTTATCAATATGCAAAACGTTCTCTTTAGAGAAAGAACACAGAGGAATCACCTACAGCGTAAAACGTTTTCTACCCATGTTTTTTATTCTCTGTTCCGCCAGAGGCACCATAAACCACATAAGAATTTTCTGATTCCAGAGATAGTCAATTAATAGGAATAAAACAACCCAACAGCGGCCCTTGATGTTACCGATCCAGAGTTGTGAATCAATTGATAAGCGATTTGGCAATACCGCTGCCACTATACTACTCCTTGAAACCATCTGTTATTTAGCAAAATTGATTGTTCTGATCTACATTTAGGCATTACGAATATACATTTAGGCCTGTTTCACGTGCACGTTAGCATACTCCACAGAAATTTGGCGACTTTCACTATCAGTTTAAGGTTAAAAGGCGGGGAAATTTGAGACATGATAGCGATGGATTTACCGGTCTGTAACTGGTGTACTGGCACAAATCTTCAATGGTATCTTCCTGTAATTTAATTGTCCATCACCGTGGTTGGTGTTTGACGACCAGGTCATAAATACACTCGCTAAACAGCTGCATATGCATAAGTAGACCGAGTGCTAGTTTCTATAAGATCCGAAAAGTTATCCTGCCGTTTGCTTCGCACGTTCTCCTCACGTCTGAATATTTTTCAAGGTCAAAGTGTACTTATGAAATACGCCAGATGACACCTACCAGTCGATCTAACTTGATAACAGCGCGCTTCTTCTTTCGTTCGCCCATATGTACTCACCTGACGTCGCGCGAAACGAAGCCGTCAGCAGTATCAATTATGTTTGCTCTACCGCTTGGTTCTTTGAGTAACAATAGAAGCCTTGTGTTATGGCCTTATGTGTTGACTTTCAACGTGTTAATAGATTCTTCGACAAAATAATAAGTTTGACCCGTTTTCCCAAAGAAGTAAGGAATCAACTAGTGCTTGGCAGAGGTTCTGGTTGTATAGCACTTTTGGAGAGTCGCACCTTACGCCTTTTCGGGAAACTTCCAAATTCAGGTTTGGGATGAATGAGGATTTCCGTGGGTGCAACAAATTCGGGGGTGATGCTGGTATTCAAGTCACCCACTCTAGTAGAATAATCACCTGCTCGACACGTCGTGCTGTCAAGTGAGCTGTCTAAAGCTTCCAAAATTATTTATGCCGGCCAAGCAAAACCAAGATTTTATAAATGAAAAGTATATTTAGAAGGATTTCAAGTCACATCGGTTCTGCACGGAAGCAACTGCAACTTTTTCAGTTCCAATTTGCCTCTGAAAAGTCGCGTATGTTCTCGAGAGGTGTCCTACTCCTACTGTTCTCCATTTACATTCGTGGAGGAACCCTTAGTGAAACGCGACGCAATTTAAAGTTCCACCATAGGATGATAAATCAAGTCACCCTAATCGATAATTGAACGGAAGAAGTTTAAAAATATTTGTCCGCAGAAAATATAGCGAAATTCACTGATGTTTCGGAACGGGCCGGTTATACTTTACTTGGCAGTCTGGTTGAGCTCGATCAACTTAGAAAGTGTTTTGTATTTTACTGATACACAACGAGTGTTCAGTACTCATCTCCGAGTCCACTTAGTCCACTTAGCCCACTTAATCACTATTCCTTTTATCAGACTATTATCCTACTACACAGTTCTAGCCTTTCGGCTATCAACAACTCCTCATTCCCCTTCAATTATCTGACGAATAAGTGCCATTAGACATTATAACGCCAATTCGTTCGATCTGTCAGTTACTAGGCTCATGCGCCTATCAAGCACTACACTACATGCCTATGACTACAGCCATAAAGTAGTCGGTGCACTAAACTCAAGCTTATGCTGCATCAGACGCCCATTGTAAGCTGACTTTGGCTGTTGATTGGGCAGACACTTAAAAATACAACGAAGTCGACAAACGTAGCATTTTAATCAAAGTGCGTAGAACTAGCATACCAAATGATTTCCATTCCGCACGACATCCTTTGCTAGTGAGTGATGAAAGTACAATTCCAACAGACTACACTGAGTAGGCAATGTGTCTGACTGGTTAATAGGTTTTTCGTCGATGTGCGCAGTATTTTGACCAGGTGGCAGCGCGCCTACGAACAATGCATAAACACAATAATCCTGATGGAAATGAGTGGCTTATTACAAATGTGTCAAGAAATAAATAGGAAAATAACGAATAAGGACGAATATGGATCACCTATCAGTGACTTTCGGTTTCTGGTTCCGATGTTGGTGGGCTGAGGATCACGATGAGTTTATGTTCATTGAACTAGCGACAGCAGTCGTTTGAGTGAGACAAAACAGAAGGTCAAGTTAACCGAGCTGTCTCATGTTTGTATTGTGGGCGGTTAGCTTGGGAGTTAGCGCTAACCGGAGGCCTGGTGCGTGGTTTTTCTCACTGTAACTGACCTGGAGTAACAATACGCCCCGCCACTGAGCTGCTGGTGCTTAGGCTCAGTCCCTTTCTTCAGTTGTTGCGCTGCTCAAAATACATTTGAATAAACAATGGCTAAGTTTAATGTTTTCTCTAAAAAGTTTGGAATGTAGGATTTGAATCACAGCTCATTGTCCTTCAGTTTGATTCCTTCCCAGTGTTTGTTGATGTGAGACCAAGAGATGATTATGATCTGATACTAGGATAACCGGACATTTTGTCAAGCTTAGATATCCGTGCTTCTTGTCCTGACGGGCTCGTGGGACCGCTGATATTGACACGTGTTATCTATCATTGCGGTTGGTGCCGCGTGATTCACAGCGATCAATTGACCAACTGAATTTCGGTAGCGACTATGCAGTGGGAAGCATTGTCAGACGCCCAGTTATTTACTAGGTTTGTCAGTTGACTAGATTAACGATCAACCGCGAGAATTTAGATTTCTAATACATATGGGTGAGATTGGTCTATTTTCACGTTTTCCAATCCTGTCCAGTATCAGTCCTAGGAAGGTTTGGACCCGGACTCATGATGGTAAGACAGAAACTTAATTACATCAATGTCGTTACATTGATCTCCTGATTTTTCGCCTATCAACCTGTCAGTAACTACAACACACAAAGCAACAAGGTTAAAAAGTAAGCGTTTGAATGCTATCAAAAACCGATGACATGTTGGTGAAGCTCACGCTCTGTGAGCGATTCGTCTTCAAGATAAACGCTTTAGTAAATGCTTCAGACAATCATAATACTACTGGCAGTCAAAGGGCGTATCACAGTGGTAATGGACAACCTGGAATAAATTGAAAAGGCCAAATAATTGCTAACTGATACAAAGTCAATCAATCATGACCCAACTTCAAACCTCATCAACCGAATCAGCATGACACTTAGGAGACTGCAAGCACCACAAGAGATATCCAGCTAGGAATGATGGAGAATAAAAGCCAATGACACCAACATTGCACAATTCTACAGACTACTAAAGGAACTCTACCTCGACCAATCGTTTCACCTCCTGGAACCCTATCTTAAAAATTAGCAAAAGACTTATGACGAAGACTGCAACACTTGATTACTGGATCGGAACTAACGAACAACAGTGCTGGCTAATTTCTGAGCAAACTACGGAACATCAATATAAAAGATGACGAAGGCATGCTATCATTTGATGTCACCTCATTATTCACTTCAATCAGTCACAACCTCTCCGGAGAAGCGATAACGGAACTGCTTCGAAATAATCCCAAAATGACTAGAACAATGAAATCCGAACGTCTATCCAAGCCATTGGATTTTTCCTTGGGTAGATACCTCAGCTGAAAGAAAATCCTATGAACCACGAGAAAAGCTGCGTTCAAACCCTTTTTAAGATGCAGATATATTGCAGCACCACACAACTAAAGAAAGGGGAATAAAACCATCCATTCAGGGTATTCCAGACCAACGGGTATCCAAGGAACCTCATCAAGAAAAGCTTGAAGAAGAAAGTATTTTACAGACAGCAACATCAAGAACAAGAGCAGATAAATAATTCTGCCTTCACGAATATATCTGGACTCACAGCCAGATTAATCACTCACGAAAGAATCCTCGTATAACCACGAACCGAATGTCACTTTAAGGAAACTGATATCAAGACAGAAGGACAAACAAGACACAACCAAGAGAAACAACGTGATATACCAAAGCAACTGCAAAAACTGCAGCAAGTTCTATTTGGGACAAACTGGAAGGAAATTATGCACATGAATAAAGAAACACAATGTAGCCGTCAGGAGAAATGACTCTCTATCATTGAAATCCATATATGGGGACCAACTTCACAAATGCAATCCCGAAGATGCAAAAATCTTGGAATACAGAGACACGAGACACGGAAGGGGATTTCTTGAAGCATGGTACTCCGCAATGGATTCGATCAACCGATGCATTGAACTAGAACCATTTTACGCACCACTACGTGCAAAGGACCAATATCTCAACCAAAATACCCTAAGAGAACCGAAGATCAGACTAACAAACCAAGAAACAAGAAACTCCTTGAAGTCAGGTCAACAAAGATCACAAACTTGAACCCAGCGAGGTCAAAGACAGAAGCCACTCCAGCACCACCAGAGTACGAGAGCGAGGAGGCCAAGCCCAAATGTCACGTGGTCGTCGACAATTCAGGACACAGGATAACAGACCAATCACTGGAACCGCCAAACCGAACAACCGATCGTGATCGAAGGTCAGCCCCGGCCAGCAGCACGTATATCAACACACAAGCAACACTACTCAACATACAACCAGCGATCCATCACTTCGCTCCACTACGCAACGTAATAATGCAATGATGATGTCACCTTGATTGGTGATGAAACGTTTGCAATCAAATTGCCCAGCTCAACCGACAAACCAACGACCAAACGCACTTTTGTTTGAGCTTCAGGCTCCCGAAAGGATTATCAGTCTCGGATAATGGGTTCGGTTTCTACAGTGTGATTAAATGGCTATCAAGGACTGATGACATCATCGTATTAAGCGCATTGTTCTCCTTTTCTGCTTTTATCGGAAAGCTTAAATTTAACAAAGTTACAGTTATCTTCATCAATCGGGCTGACCAATTGTTTTCCTGGTACATCATTCAGTGTATTTTAGAAATAATTTCAGGCCAGAAAATCAGAAACGGTTCCCCACATTTTTAGTTTATATGTCAGTGTCAGCTTTCATACACAAAAGGATAGTGCTATTCATGGTCAGCTTGATCAAATGCTTCTCAAGTTCTTTTTCTTGGAATAACGATCTTGAGCACTATGTTGGGCTGTCACAGTAACTTTGCGCGTCACAAAGCGATAACTCTTATGTCGGTTTGTTTAATGGCCTACAATTCGCTCACCCCGCGAAAATAACTAATGCAAGCACTATCTGTGGTTATATGAATGTCGGCTCATGGTGGGAATGCCAGAGTCGGCCGGAAAAGGTTTAGAAATTCGGTTTTTACGAGAGACTCATTTGAAACCCAGCTCAATCTCTGTTGTTTTCAAGCAACTGAATGGACTGCCTCAGACCGCCTCATTTTTCAGTTGGCAAGATATTTGAGTTTTCAGCAACCTTATGAGCCGTGTATTAGGTTTAGAGATAAACGTGTCACCTCACCTCTTTGTTCACACCACCACCTTTACTGGCGTACTTAGAAGAGTTGTTGAACACCAGTACGAACAACCCTAAGAGGAACAACACGGGGATTACTGCTAAAATCACATTTGTGTTAATGTCTTTTCAGTGACGTGACAAATACGAGAACATACGTATGTGTTTTTAGTCTAGGAGGATTAAATTATGCGGTTTTTCGCTTGGAATATTCTCTTAGCTCACCTAGGTCGCCCTGATGATGGACTAAACATTTTGTCCACCCGGTGCCAACAGTGTTTCTTCATTTGAATGCAGTGCTATACCCCGTTTTTTGATGTTTAATTGGTTCATATATTGTGGTCAGGTAGCGAACTATTCTGTGTGGATTATCGATAAGATGTGATTAAACATGATGATGTATCCAATTTCACTTGTTCCAGTCTGTTCCACTTCCAGTAAAAATTCGATACGCCTAATTCAATTGACACTGTTTTGTGAGAACAAATTTCGGCAGAAACATTCTGATAGTTCAGTTTCCTAGTAAAATAAACAATCGCTTCTATACAAGTTGATGTGATTCACGATGGATCATCTCATCGACGCATTCTGTCAACCTAACATTTCCACTATGATTGATCTTATATAAAAGGTAACGACATTTGGAAGTTGGGAACAAAACTGTCTGGGTTGAGTGCGACCCGACTTAGTTGATCAGTCTCTATCTGCGCTAATGACTGTTTCACGTAATTTGAAAGCTGGTTGTATAATCGCAGAAGGACTAGGATAGTTTTGATTCACTAGTGGTTGTTTCAATTGGGACGGTGAAATATATATATATATATATATATATATATATATGCATGTACGAAACGTTTTACAGAAAAACTAATGTAACCTGAAATGCGTCAGCCCTCTTGAGTATCTTTTGATCTAACGACTGTGCAACTGTCCATAAATCACGCTGTCCATCGTTTTGACACCCCGGCCAACTAATCAGTCCTCTCCGATCAATTTCAGTCAATATATATAGACAACTAAGCTCGTTTCTCGGCACCCTTAGATAGCATCGCATATTTCAATATTTAATGTTTTACTCATTCTCGTTGCTGTACTTTTCAACTTGGAAAACAGGGGACTGCGAAGCTATCTGTTATCCATAAAAGTGGGTATATTCAAACGTGTTAAGCTGGGAAGTAGTACTTAGGACACTAGCAGAAGTGTGTTCTATGTTGAACAGTCTGTCCTGCGCGACCTTATGAAACCGTCCACTGAGTTATTATTCTATGAACACAAATCTGGCAGTGTAAAAATTACACCTCCGATGGGCGACAGGCAAACCTCAATGAATAGTGGTTCTTGAGAAGCTAACTGCTCGAAAAATGAACGTTGGAAGCATCGACCTAAGCTTACAGGCATATCTATTACGATGTCACAAAATTCCGGAGAAATTTCTCTAACAGTAGGAACTAAAACTCAGGAGCAGGCTTCACCGCTTTCCCTTTTGAACTTCGGGTTTGTACGTGTGCAAAATAGATCGCAACGCAATGCTTCCCTTCGCCTCTCGTATGAACAATTCTAGTGAAGGGTTACTAAAGGAAACGGTCCAACTAAGCGGCCCCTAAAAGTGACATAGCACTTACGCAACTCGTTATTCTAGATCATGCTTTATTCATTTCGGTGCATTGTTTATGGTTGCTGAAACTTTTCGGGTACAGTTCATGGGTGATTTTCCACAGAAGTTTTTTATTCAGAAAGTTACTGCTCATGTTCGGTTAGGCTAAAGAACCAACGCTTCCTCAGTAAACCATTTGTGGAAATTCACACTGACCATACACATCTAGATACGCTTATCCAATTGTTGAGCTACTCATATACACAAATCTGCTTTGCTTACTCTCAATAGAATATGCTCCGGAATTTTTCTCCCACTGAGAAAATCTTCCACACTGCCTGCCAGCTGATCACGGAGAAACACGCTATACATAACTGAATTTTGGGGGATAATGAGCGTATCCTTCACGACGTTGGCTGTGGCTTGAAATGACATCAGTTAAGTAGAATATTTGCCTGGTAAACGCGAACACTGCAGAGTACATGTTGTAGTATGTTTCCTAATCACTCACTAATGTTGATTGACAGAGTGACTGGAACGTCGGGATGAAGCATGAAACAGAAGCATCTAAATTAGGCGCATCTCCGTTAAGCAAGAAAAAAGGATAATACATTGTATGGCGACAGAACATCTTCGTAGAAGCCTACCATTGTTGTTTCCCCAAAGTGTGTTTCAACGAACAAGCTCAAGTTATCCTAAGTGGATTTACTACGAAATTCTGCGTCAGATTAAAACTTTTAATGCGGTAAAGACCGAAACTAAACACACCAAATCATACTTCATTCAGGTACAGATGAAATAACGAATTCTCGCCACAAGATTTCCCCCATCAGGTTAAAACGCTAATCTTGTGCCTGCATAGACAGATTCTTGAGGAAAGCTTTTCTGGAACCAAGAGGTTTGGATAAGTATCAAAACCCAATAATATATGGTCAACGTTTGACTTGTTCGCTAGAATAGACCGATATAAGTAAGTGTACTGTAAGGTGACTGTAAGGTTACCAGATTTAACCTTCATATTATCCGCGACTGATTGGATGATTGCAATGTTTTTTGAACCCTGTGGGGATAGAATACAAATATGACCAACATTCAATGCTAGAGCCTTACGGAAAGCCTAATAGCCGTTGACAATTTACATGCCATCTACTGAGTCAGCTGAACCTTAAATTCAGTCTTTGATTGGACACCACGCCTGGTAATCCAATATAACCATGTTAACCTGTGGGACAAAAACATTTCCCGATAATAAAAATGCGCCATACATACAACGACTGCAGCGCTTGTTGAGACTTCTTCACTTTTTTGAATAAGAACCGTGTTGGAGTGGCACTCACCTTCAAATGTCGTTCTAATTCCACTATTGTTATATCTGTAATTCCTTCGAGAAACCCAGTTGCACATGTATCCAGAATGTCGATATGACTTAAACTTTCAAACTGGATATACAAATTCACCTAGACAACTTTCTCACTTCTGTTGATTATTAGTAGGATTTGCACATGTGCTCAGAAAGGTAGTTCAAGGTACTCATACCACCTATGCAAAAGTATTATGTTTTATTTCACACCAAACGCAAGTAGCACTGAATCCAAGCTTTTCTCTTAGAAGAGTTAATCAACAGTGCATATCCTCAGCTTGTAGGGCTTTGAAGTTCAGATATCCAATCCAGATAACCACTATTCCTCCAGCTCAGAGTAGACGAAACCCATCCACCATATTTGACAGGAGGAACGCCTTCAAACTTCGGCCGTTATGCCTGGTCCACCAGAATCATTGAACGACGGCCATGGTTGGTCGTTTGAAATGACTGCAAGGATTTTCCAGCTGGAAAGCGCCACGGACAACTGAGTATGAGGAATAATTTGGTTTCATTATTTGTTATTAGTTCCGCTTTTCGAGTTGTCATCTGGGGCCCAAACAAGGCATAAACAAGTCTGCTTGCTCACATCTTACAATTTAGGTGCGTTAGTTTTGTACTGGTAGGCTACATGTAAGTTGTTGTCGAATATCACATGTTCTAGGTTAAAACTCCACCACCGTCAAGTCTACATACTACTGATAAGGCCATTTTAAGTTGAGACACAAGTTCGTTGCTCACTCTTCTTCTTGACCACACTAGGTCAGAAGAAATACTGTTCATACAAGAGTGGTTTGGACGAAACGTCTCGAGCCTCGTGAAAATTCTGATTGTATTTTCCTTTCGCTATATCGCCAGGACCAACAATGAAGATGGATTTTAGGGTGCGGATTTAAAACCACTGACATAGCGTGTGTTCACTGAGTGTCATTTGGCTCTGGCGCTAAATGTGTGGGTTTTTCCCTCAAATATACCCGTAAGACCAAATTTGGAACTTATAATTTTCCAACCTTCCAACCCCGCCATTTTAATCAGTTCGGGTGGTCTGCAATACCTCGCTACCAATTCTCAAGTGCTAAAATCTACTAATATAAAGTACATTGCACTTAGTAAACAGAGGAACTCTTCCCAGTTCTTTTTCACCATTTTTCGTCGTCGTAAAGTTACGAACACTAACATCTCTTCATATCAGGCAAAAGCGCCATAAAGGAATACTAAAATGAATAAAATGATTAAACAGGCGGTTGACAGCTGTGGTGTTTTGCGGTAACTCATTATTTTTCTGTCAGAAATATCTCAGTAAAACTTACTTGTGTAAAACATTTGTGTTCAAGTTGTCATCACGCCAAACGGATTATGCAAATTATGAAAACGTAATTTGGTGTCTTCCGGTGTAGTTCGGTTAAACACCTGTTTCTCGTAATCAGATATTGATTGTTACAACGGCGGCCTGCAAGAAAACACTGACGGTGCCTTATGATACTTCTTGGATAGAACGGCTTCGAAGTCCAACAAAACTCTGCTGATTTGGAGCAACTGTTTTCAGAGGCATTCGAAATTGTCCACTCTGCATCAACAGCCCAACCTATGACAGAGGAATCTGTCCATCTCCAGTTGCTGCTGAAACCATTTTACTGGGCTTTATTACTTTAGTAACATCGTCAGAACGCTTTACTATCAACCATTAGGTGAATCTGATATTTTAAAATACCCCAGAGCGTCGACTAGCCCGTTGCCTAAGTGGTCAAAACCATTGTGACAGTATCGTCAGAAAAACAAATTCTCACAGTAATGTTACTGAGCAGTTCACTGATCTCGCATCAGTGTGCTGGAATGGATAGAAACTGCTTATTCTTTGTTCACCTGGTACGACAGTGGGGCATAATTTACTTGAGCTGGGGAGGAGTTTAAATGATCAGAGAGCCCAGCTGCAATTCCCTTTTGAAGAGTAATCGGTGTATTCTGAACTTGGCACCGACGAAAGACACAAATGAACTGCCTGCTTTGGAGATGTAGAACATGCAAACACAGTTTCCATGTTACAAGTCCGAAAAATTGCGGCCATAAAGCATTAAACCTGTGTGATCAGTCATCAAATCCATCATAACAGCGGGCCAATAGCCTGACCCCACAAGCTTCTCTGAAATCTTGTTTAGCAAAAACTGTCTCAAGTTTTTTGAGAAGTGAGTTGCAGCTGATCAACTCGAACTGAGGTCTACCTTGCACAAGAAAGATCTGAATCACTCAAAGTTGTTCTCATGAAACTGAGAAGAGGACCGGTATAAATCAACCACTAGGCGTCCTTGTATTCGACCAGAACGCTTTACGCCTGTGACAAAAAAAACAAAGAACTGTCATCTGGTAAATTTTATAGTCCATTGGTCTAAAGGAGATGAACGAAGAATAGTTAACATTTCAAATTCTCTATTTTTTGATGCAAAATATGAAACAACAAGCAAGTGTTTGAACATGTCTGGACAAGTCAGTAGAACGATGATATAGCAAACACTTCTTGTGATTGTGTGTGTGCGTGATGCTCATGCATTTATTTGCAGCACAATATATGTGAGTTTGGGAAGTAAGGGGAAATGTCACTGAGGAGATAACAGTATGCTCCTAGAAAGCAAGTTGCGTTACGTTCACCGCATAGCATTTAATAGGTGAGAAGTTAGCTTCAAGCTACCGTTTCAGGTTTGCGTTCAGCGTTAGCTAGCTAAGCTGCAAGTTCCAAAGAAATCCCCTATGGGCGATAAAATGTAGTTGGTGCAACCAAATGGGCATCATTCGATAAAAGCAAATGGTAGGATTCATCTAAATTTCTACTGAGTATACTGGAATCTGGTCACTGCCTGAAGGGTTTCAGTGAATGCGAAACGTGGTTAGGACCGTTTAAGTGTGTTGCAGAGGAGCTACAACTAGAACTGTTTATTCCATGGGTTAAGCATGCTCGTCAATGTTCACCGATCCTATGGGACAATTACACTAGTGCACGACTAATGTATTTTGCGAGGCGCTAGCGTTAGAAAGGGTATACAAAGAAGGATTGACATAGCTTCCTTCATTACAAGTTTAGGTCGTTTTTATATCAAGCGATAGCCCGCAATTCCAAAAGTCACCCCCATACCGGTTCAAGCCCCCTTGATTTCACTTCGGGTACGTGGTCTTGTCTGTAGCTAAGTTAGGCAGGTTTTCATCCCGACAGATATTACCCTCAATGGAATCTAACCAACTGTATAATCTTGTGAACAAAACGAACTTGGCGGTCATTTTGGGTGACTGACTGTTTTAATACGAGTTTTATCTTGTCGGCCGCGCTGATTCCCAGTGCTCTCTCGATCAGGCATCATGTTTGTTTCCCAACTTGTTTGATTGGATCTCTGCCCCAAAAGTAGACGTAACAAATACCCTGGGCTTTTTTCCCTTTTTATTATTATTTGAACCTGTCATTGCCTCCAAGTCTTTGGAGTAAACATGGCGTTTGGCTGAACCTTCTCACAAACTCATTTACTGAGTTCTGTTGCAACAAAGTTTAGGTTTATGACTTTCCTTATAATTATATCAACCATTATTGTGTCAATTAGTAGCGCCGTCTACCTGTATGAAAAACCAACTGCTGAAGTGAATGTAGACACTGTATGGCTATCGTCAAAAGGTTTTTCATTTCACCAGTTGGGATGCCAATATCGAACCTGGCAGCCTGGACAAATGATGCAGATACTCTATTGCTTCGGGAAACGGAAGAGAGTAATGTGACAGCAAGCGATGACAGTTGCTTTCCGATTGCACTCTGCATTAATTTGGAGAAGACGTTTGTTTCCAGGCCGACCTTTTCCTCTGGAGTCAACAACGCATCCTCGTCTAATTTAGGGTACATCTTATCGGCCACTGTGAGGAATTTCGCTGCATTGGTAGCACGCATTTCAGTAATGTTCACCTTAATTCCAGACCCTATGTTGTCAAGGCCACCGTGGCTATGGGTATGGATGGCACAACATTCGCGGCTGGAAAGCTAACCGCATATCTATGGTGTGACGGTCCATTAGTCATTTCTTATGGCATAAAAACACTAGCCACCTGTCTACGTAATATCCTGTGTTTCAGCAGCTTTTACAATGAATATCTTGGACAGATCATCATTATGAGCTGAAATAAAAAAATGCCGGTTAGGGAAGCTTTGGTGGGAGAATATTGTGAAGAACTAGATGCGTTAATCTCGCACAGTCGCCTGAAGTATTTGGAACACTTTTGCTGAATGGAGTCTTACAGGCTTAGCCCTGTGGTGCATGAGCAGCATTTCACCTTTATCTCGATTAAAAGACTGAAGCCTGCACCCATAGCTCTTGTGAAGTTGAAAGCTAAAGCACAGGGTAAGAAAGCCTGTGGGGAAGATGTGGTCATGTATGTGACAGTGCAACGATCGAGCCAAGGGGGCGATGGGGAGTGAAATGCGTGAAGGTGGTCACAGAGACCTTGGACACAGTGACACAGTGATTCATCACGACTGCGGTCGTGTTTACGGTGACCTTGTTTCACTGGCTGGTAAGTGTTAGTGGACCATTTAACTTCCGACAGCATCAGATCAGGAAAATATAGACGAAAATACGTCTAACCAAGTTTCTCCATAGTGGTGTAAATTGGCCTTGACTCTTCGACAGTGCAGGTCGCCGGTTTGCGTGAACATTCAACATTGTATTGAGCTGTTTAGCTTTCTCCGGCTATCTGAGAAAGGCATCTAATCTAGTTAAGCATTCTTATGTATAGGCAGCTTGAGTTTCTGCTGTGTAGATAAGTGGTATTTTGCGAACTAAATTCCCTAAAGCGTACTCATTCCAGAGTCGGGAGATGGGTAATCCCAGCGACGAAATCAATGGGACAAACCCATACTCAACTCATATATTAATTCAGGTAGGATTCTAGGTGTTGAACAGAGTCAGAATAACAGTATTTAAAATTATAATGTGCCACAATAACCTGACCCACAAAAACAAAATCTCAACTGAATTCAAGGTGGTGGTAAAAGGATATTCTGATTCTCTCTCCGGTTCCACAGAATAGTACATTGTGATCCCAAAATCGAATCCATTTCTGCCTTTTTGCCTGTTTTCCCTTGATCTTGTCTGGGTGGTCGTGCAAAGAACTGGTAACATATTTTCTTACAAAAAAGTACACAAACACCATATCCCATCATGAGAGGTCATTGCGAGGAAAAAAGAATAAAGAAAAGGACCACAAGCGTGTCGCTGCCAAACGAGTGACTTCCATAACATCCGCCCAAGAGCTCTTTCAACTCTTATGAATTAAAAGCACTTGGAGGAAAGTCCCTACAATTCAGGCTTAATGTCCTTAATGAGACATTGTTTGTGTGCATAATAATTGCCAACTAGGTTAGTTTTTCAGCTTCTCAGAAAGTGTTCAAACCAATGACCGTTAGAATCAATTCAGTGCTGCTGAGAGACTCACTGGTTATAGTTAAGTGGAACTCATCTGGTTGCCGTATAAGGACTTTCTCATCTTAGGTTGTACATGCCATTTTCGTGACCCGGGTTCGATTTCACATGAGCTCCTTTCAGATCACTGCCAAACTTTCCTCCATGACAATGGACAAATTCGTTGTTCCAGCAGCAGAAACATGATAATATACTTTTAAAAATTCAACAAAACCATTAAAAACCTGTACACAAAACAATCAAATGCAGATGCAAGCATCATTTGTTAAAGGGTAAGGACATTCACTACCTACTATGTCTTATAGTAATTTGTGGTACCCCACTTTCGAAGGATGACATTTTAGAGAACCTACGCGATTTCAGGCTTTTTCCCAACGCGCCTTCTAAACTAATTCATTGAAAACAAAACGTATATTCTATGCCAAAAATGAATGTCGTTTCATACGTTTCGTTCAAGGCAAACTTTGTTGGAGGCAACTGTTCGAAATTTTCAGAAGGCGGGAAATGGTGGGTGCGAAATAAGTTTGTGTATGACATGCGACACCAACAGTACCAAAGTAAATTGTGTCTCCCCGAAAGAATGTCATAGCTGTTTGTCTAATGGTGCACACGTGTTTCAAATGAGCGCGCCTACTTTAAACCTCGTGATGCGAAATGTTGACGGTCGCAGTAGCTGCACGACGCGGTGTGTGAAAACAAATGCACACAATGGTAAAGTGGATAATACGTTTGCCAGTGTTGAATAATATGGAAAATGTCATTTAATTTCAGTTGCCAGCTGATTTAGCTTCTCGTTTTGTACACTTAGCTTCATGTTAACACGATCCTACGCACCAGCTCGCCTTTTTTAAGAGAATACGCTAATCGCATTTCAATAAGGATTTCGGAGAAAACGGATCATTCGGACGTCTCTTGTAACCGAGAATAGGTAACGCCACAGAAGTATTCCGGCCCATTTACTTCGCACTTTCTACTCACGTGCATTAGCACCAATTTCGGAGGGGCTTACGGACAAACTAAACACTCATGCAAGTGAGATGACTTTAATGCAACTACAGTAGAAAGTACATTGAATATTCCCATGTAATTGCATAACCACTGGTATGGAAAAAATGTTTTCTGTAAAATTTCCACTGGCAAATACAATTATGAGTGGAACACACGGTTAAAATATTTGCATAAATCAGTAAAGCCCTGAGTCCAATAGGGGGATTTAAGTCACCCAAACGGGGTTAATTAAGAACCGTGGTTGGTCGACCAGGCAGGTTCGGTGCTGCCACGTGACGTTTTTTTGATGACACGAAGTTGGTTCGCACAGTCGAAGTGCGATCACTTCAGCTGTTGCGAATGCGTTTTGTGGAGCGACATTGGAACCCGATATATCACCAGGGTTCTCGACTTATGCGTCAATTCTGCATTTAGTATGTCATCTGTGCATACCTTACGGACAGTATTTCCCGTAAACTTGACATTATTCTTCTGTTTTATGTTCACAAAGCTGTGAGAATGAGTATCGGCCAAACCACGTTGATTTTTGTTATGTGACATCAAGAAACTGAAACGCCTTGCTGACCCATTCTTCCACGGCGAGCATGCCGAGTGAACCGAGTTAAAGGTGTTAACAATCTCTTCGGTTGTGATGTGACATTCGTGGATGATAAGAATGTCATGAACATAGCGTCCGTGATATTAGTAGTTCCAGCTTACCATGTCCGACTTTACTCATGAAAATGTCGTTTAAAACTGGGCCGAAGAGAAAATTCATGGCTACTCCATCCTCCTGTTTAGGGAGGAACCATGGAATAAAAACCGTGGGCTAAAGGTGCATCGCAGAATTGATTCTTTCAGGTACGGTAAAGGAATATGTAAATCCCTGACTGAACAGTACAGACAAAAATATATTCACTTCTTTCGAACAGCAACACATTGGTAAGAAAAGATGAAACCTCTTGAGAGCACAGCATCGACAGTTACATTCTGGACAGAATCAATGAACGTGGAAGTGTAACGAGAACTGTGGGTTCATAACTGCTTCCGGATGAATTGTACCAACTCCTACAGCTGGCGTGAAGCCGCCTGATACGGTGAGAAACCCATCAAATATGTGGACAGCCCCGTTTGTGTATTTTTGGAAACCCGCACATTCAATGGATACACGTGCTCGTTGGCCTTAGACATTCGAACTGTGCACTTGTGCTAAATCCTTTGCTCTTGAGGCGTTTAGGGAGTTGGTTAGCTGAATCTTTGTTTATTTCTCCTCATAATTTTTTGGTTGTCCTCGTGAATGTGTGTTAATTAGACAGCATCACAGACATCAACATAATAGGCAATATTAAGGACTTTTCCAGATTCTTCATCCGGTCGGTTGGTTGCATCTCGTCGATCTCGTCATATCTGTGTATGCTTTGGTGACAGGTCAGTACTGTTTAGCAGAAGTACACGGCAGATGAATGTTTGTGTGGGCATACTGCTCTTATAAAGGTTTTGGTAACAAACGTTACATGGCAGGAAAAACCCACCCAACTACGCACTGATGATAACTTCCTGATTTTTGTTGAAACTTTTGTAAGCTGATGACTGAGCTCGGAAAACAGGTCAACGAACACCTGACCAACAGTCGATGAAACTGACGATTACATATTTAATTTTGGTGCAAAACAAAACTGAGGTACATATAAAAACATAACTCGTAAGCCTGTTAAGAAAAGTGTGGAAATTTCGTAATATTTTTTATTTCTCAAGCAAAAGAGTAAAACTAATGTCATAGTCAGTTTTAGAATTTCCCGAATGAGTGAACTGCCAACCAGGCAAACGTCAGACACAATTATCTGTATGCCAACTAGCTGATAGACAGTTAAATGCCAATCTGTTTTTACCAGAAACTTTTCTTCCGTATGTCCACCTTGGAACAACAAAAACTGCATACGCAGGCCATCAAAAAACAATCTACTGCAACCCTAAACCGACCCTTGTCAGAAACGAATTTTGACATTTTAACTTTTATGTCAGTGGCCCAAAATTGATTGAACCCCTTCCAACAAGTCAACCCAAAGGTACAAACCAACATGCGTTTTACAACATTCAGTTCCGAATTCAAAGACTCAGTGAGTTTATCTACTTGTTCGTTGCTGTCCGCGTTAGGTGAATCCAGGAACTCTATTGCTTCATTCAACCCAGTCGTTATTCGCCTAGTTAATGGCCGACAGAAGTGAAACCTATGTGAAGCTTGTTGAACAAAACTGACCATATGATTCATTTGGCCATGGAGTGTTAGCTTAGTCAGAAGAACTCACGGAGACGCCATGAATAGGCCGGATGTCATGTGGTGCCTGTCCAAAAACGGAGACGTTAAATATGATTAACTCTTCTTACACGTAATATTTATTTAAAAGTTATTTTCAGAGTCACTGATAAAGTTACATAATTTAAATGTGCAGATTTGTTCGAGAATACGTTTTAGAGGTTTGGCCACCAGGCAACATATCCCAGGGTACTAAGAATTCCTGTTATTCATGACTGCTGGCGTTAATTAACTGCCAGAATTCCGTGCAACTGAAGGCTAGCTAGCTAGCTGGCTGGTTGGCTGGCTGGTTGGCTGGCTGGTTGGATGGATGGATGGATGGATGGATGGATGGATGGATGGATGGATGGATGGATGGATGGATGGATGGATGGATGGATGGATGGATGGATGGATCGATGGATGGATGGGTGGATAGATGGATGGATAGATAGGTGTTTCGTGTTTGCTCCATTGCGCCTGACACCTTCATAGTTAACAAGCGCTTGGTATACATTACTTATTAAGCTGTCAGTGTACCATGCCCTCATGAGGACTATCCTGTCCTCTTCGTCCATTCTACAAAGCTTGGTTTCATAAATTGAATTACTTAGTAGTCGGTCGGTTTAGTAGTATTCTTCATCACATACTGGAACCTGTTTTGATGAAGCTTGAAACTCCACTGAGCTATACTTGAACAGGCCAATGTAGCAATCACAATATTTTCTCTATTGGGTTCGTCAATTCACAGATTTCTGGCAGTCAGTATGCTTGTTCTGTTGATATGAGGGGATAGCAAAACATACGACAGCTTATAACCCCACCTTTCTACATCATTATTTGTTGCATTCCCCATAGCCCCACTTACTGATCACTTTTCTATAGATTCTAGCTGTAAGCAATTCAGTCACAATCAAACAACTGGCCGAATGCTCGTAATAGCCCACATAAACACGTTCGTATCCGCTTTTCAATCCTTCCTCTTGCTTTTATCACGCCTTTACCACGAAACCTCCTAAACATGTACTGTTACGTGCAATTTAGGTAGTCTGTTAATAGGCATCCATTTCACTGGAGCAGAGTTTACGGCATTTCAACCACCATGTCGAGTGCCGCAGCAGTTGCTGATGCTGGTTGCGGTGCAGTGAAGCTGAGAGTTCTATGCTCGCCTGGATGCCAGACTGTGTCGTCCCACCGTCCACCTTTAAAAAAATTCGTGCTGGTAGCTCATGACTTAAAACGCTTACTGATGCGCCAACAAACAGTAGGAAGTACTTGTATTCAAAACTATCCATCAACCTGTCCATCACGGAGACCTTTGGGACAGATGAAAATTTCCAGGTATAACCAACTATCCTCAGTCCGTCTGGGGGACATTTTACTGGTATGCAATGATAGCGAAGCGCTATGATATTGATGAACACCTTTTGATCTACGTACTAAACAGCGGTATGTTCTCGGATCACTGGATTTAATGGAACTGAGAATCTTTCTCTACCTCAATTCACGGTGTTGAGGCAACTTGATTAAGGAGAAATCATCTACCGATAGCGAGGCCCGGTACTTGCCTACCGACCATTCCGGAATGCAAAATTAATCGATCTTTCGACGTAAAACTTTAGTAAAGGAGCGTTGCTTAAACGTTACTTAAACTGGCAAGAAAGTAGCCACAGCAATGAATGGAAGTTATCGATATGCACCCTCAACCTTCATCAAAGAAAGTACTGCTTTCAATACATACTCTGGAGGATGCATAGTTCGTGAAGGACAGGTCAGTACATGACAACACGGAGGTAAGATCGATACAGCCAAATTGAGTGCCACTAGATCTGCACAACTTCCTGATTGGAGTCTACATAATACTTCCCACACGTGATCAGAAACTTTACACTATATGTCACGTGCACTATCCCAATTACGAATATATTGCCAATTTCAAGAGGGACTGTGCACCTAAAGACCGTTCGTTGGTGTGCTCTGTACTCGTGTTGTAAGGTTTTCCAAGAATGGTGGATCAATCTTGCTGATGGCGTTTTAACCCGGTCGAATGCTTGAATGTTCTTATTTCACTGATTTGAGAGGGTGCGCATGACTTGTAGATCATCTTCTCTCGAGATGCAGGGATTTCTTCTATGATGCCTCCACTATTCGCTTGTGCTTTCAGCCTTTAGCAGAACGTTCGTCGTGGTTGTACTGCCGGTGGACACAAGTATTTAGTTGTCCTGTGCTGCTGTCGATGTTGACATTGACGGGTGTAATTGAATTTGTCCATGTAAATTAGAGTAAAATTGGTCGTCTCATTTGCACATTTGCCGTTTTTTAGTGGATCGTAATAAAACGAACTGCGTCTACGTGTGTGACAGATACTCATTCTCCTCCTGTAAACAAGTTCTGCGCGCACCAGAATTTTCATCAGGAAAACACGTTCGATAGACTCGCAGTTCAAACTTCAAGAAAGTTTGACGCGTTTTATCTCATTTTGTATAACGCTGATGATCTGATATGGTATGTTCAGTGCTTGTTAACTCGTCCTGTGCAGATTCACGATGAACGGTAAACCGTTTTCGATCGCGCAGTTTGATATACAGTAAACTTTCTGCATTTCTTTCAAATGAACTACTGCCAGCAGTGAACCAACACCTACATGACATTTTCAAATAACCTCTTCAGTGTGAGTATGAATACCAACTTTAGGCTCACGATTCAGCTTCAAAACTCAAGTGTTTATTGATTTGTTTTATAACCAGGTTCTCGTGTGCCAACTATATCTGAACAGTTTCTATGTGTACGATGACTACAGAGTTCATAAACTTACAGGTTTTAGCGAGTTTGGATGAGGTCTTACTAATGTCAATCCATTGAAGAACACGAAAAAGATAAATATTTAATGTAACGTGCAGTAATCAGATAAGTAAAACAGTGGACGGCAGTCGTGTGACTGGAATAGTAGTCCAGCGGTCACTTCATCTACAAGATGAGTTTATATTTTTTGCACAATAGATCAGAATCATCCAACTGCTTTGGCATCATTTACATTTAACGGTAACTGGCAAACCATTTCCCAGTGGTTTAGCAAAACCTGGTGAGTGATGTTGAACGATTCCTTCTAGCCGGTCAGAGTTTCTATAGCTAATAAGTGGTTTAAATTTGCATCACTGTCTGATGTCATAACTCCCTTTCCAAGCAACTCTCATGGGCTAGGTAACCCTTTGTTAGGGAAAACAGCTCAGCAAAATAGTAGCCGAGATGATCCGACGTGTTCTTAGAGTTTGTACTGAGCATCAGCGAAATGCGGAATGAAAGTTTCATTTCAGCATTATTTAATGTTACTTGGAGTGACAGTCTTATGAAACGTGAGAAATTCTGTAGCAGTTTTCCTCAGACGTGGAGCTGTTAAATAGTCCGTATTTTACTCATGACAACGTGCCTTTCCGCATTGGTGTTAAGTATAATTGTTCACTGGCGAAGTGCCCTGTTCCAGATATCTTTATGCTAATTTGAGATTTGTTTCTGCAATATCAGGCAAGTAAATTTCACTGAACTTAATCACAAGACAGCGAACTACTCTTTGGTCGCCTCGTAGATCAACATAGCTGTTAAAGACTTGCATCGCCCCAATTCAGTCCAGTGTTCGTCTGCAGAATCCTACCGTATCATTCCTATAAGAAGTTCGTTCTCAAGAATATCACCAGGATTTCTTCCACAATTTCCTGCTGACAATTTAGCAGGAAGTGTTACGTTAGCTTACTTTTCTTCTCGTTGTATTTGCCCCATGTCATGTCTCTTGTGTCGCTTAAATGAGATTTGTGCTCAGAATTACAAAATGCATGTTATTAAATAGGATATTCTTACTAAAATGGCTGTTACTGGTTTGAATTTGTTTTCTGGAAAGTATTCTAAACGGCTAAACAGGTGAACTAGTGCTGATGTCTACTTAAATTCTGCTTCCCCTAATTTACCTTTCCGGTTTTTTGCTATTTCCGTACATCATATATTTTCAGACTTTATTCGTGCAAGTTCAACTTTGATTTGATCGTACTTGCGAGATACTCCCACGGCTGCAATAATTATGTTGATTGCTTCATAACGATAACACAGTTAGGTCACATTTCCTCATGAAGTACAGCCACAAAGTGCTCAAGCCAAAATATTCGGAATTCTTCATACAAACCGAAGAAAATTAAATTAAGCGTTGCTTACTCTATAATAAGACCTGGCAGTAAACTGGAGCATTTACGTCGTAATGCCCATCTAATCTTTGATAAAACCCTAGTCAGTTTAATCAGAGAGTTAGATGCAAACCAGACCAGCTTTTTGCCTAAAATATCGTCCTATTTAATGATCATCGGTTGCCGGCCAATCCATTTCAAACATCAGTTGACTAGATTTGCAGGAACAGTTCAAACATCCGAATACTTTGTACTTCCTCTGGAATCAGAGACTTCCAGCCACTCATTTAAGAGACCAATTAATGAGTCCTTCCTGGCTCCGTCCAAACCATCAAGCTACTAGGTGATTTCATCCCCTTGAGCTAAGACCTACAGCAAAAGGTCTATGATAACAAAGGTCTAGCAGCAATGAAAAAGTATTTTTCGGTCATCGTGATCTCCCACACTAACGAGGACGTCACTTCTATTGGATATTACTGTGTGCTGTAACAATCCCTGGTGATTTCGCAACCATTTTCAAATACATATTGTAAATTCCATTCCAGTTGTGTGTCCTAATTTGTTGCAAGTTTGCAAATGATATGAGGGCTTTTTGAGCTAGATCCGGAATCAGTTAGTTGTCCTGTAGGGCATTAGTTCTCATATTTATCAACACGAGGAGGCCTGTGTAAATGGGGAAGGAATTTGAAAAATACCGGTTCTGCGATTATCTTAGGTGAACAAAGTGTGAGTGAAATATCCCGCTCAGCCACGTTGTGTCAGATTCAGAAGGTCGGAACGAATAGGGGCATAAATTAAAATGTAAGTAATATCATCATTATCATCAGATACTAGCCGTGGACAATTTTTGATAGTTTTAGCCAGTGGATTTTATCACCAATAAATTGCGTTATTGCGGAGTTTAGCCAATAAACGTGGTGACTGATCCATTTGTACTGCATCGGGTTGTCTAAGCCAGTCAGCAAAAACCATGCACACTAACACCGTTAACGTGTACGTGAAAGCGGCATTGCAGGGTCTACACCAGGTATGATCGACAAGCAAAAAGAGATTGTCGAAATTCTCTGTAGACTAACACCGTTAATTCAGAACTCGAGGCCCCCAAGAAGAATTGTGCCGGATCTCAAAACGTGATCTAACAGGTGGAGACTTCAATTCTATGGTTCAGCTGAGTTGTATCACTTGCCTGGGAAAAAACTCCTGAATGGCTTTTCTCTTTCTTGAACCTGATCGAACCATCATACGTCAGGTAGAAGAATAAATCTAAGTTTACTGTGGAAATTTGGATAGCGACATAATAGTCAGTGTTGTGTATTCTTCATGCAACCAAGCCTGCAATATGGTGAACTACCTACGTGTGCTTTCTGTCAGACATCCATTCGGTATTCAGAAAATACGCAGCATTATATCGGAGCTAGGCGTTGTTTAATTCCACGATCTCATACTGAAGCAAACGAAATCTTCGGTAATCCGTTTCGACTGCGTATACGGGTGCAAAACTTTCTTATAAATTGGCTAAAATAACAACTGCGAGTTTCGCGTAATCCCGGCGTGCAAATGTGTTAAGTCTTAACTGACAATGATCGAAAAACGTTCCTTTCAACTTGGAAACACATGCACCATTTTCTTAAGTTTTTAACATTTTCAGGAATACAATCCCGAATATCATATTTCTATCATCGGTACTCTGGTGGCTGTGACTGTCCCCACGGACGCAGACAAAATTTAAACATCAACCTCAACCACAATCGACTATACCATCACCTTCTAACAATATTGACTTACACGGCCGAGCCCTTCAGTCGATAGCAACGGCCATTCCTACACTCGACAGAGCCTTAAGAACTAGTATTTCCTCCTTTTTGACCGCCTCTGTTTCTCTGTCCTAAATTTGTCGTATCGCTACCTAATTGTGACATTCACTTTTTTGGGCTCAAACATCGAAACTGCCATCGTGGGTCTCAGTCCAAAAAACTCACTCACCATGTAGAAATTTCAAAGTGTTTTTCACACTTGGATTCCATTGTGAGGTTCTCCTTTCAAACTGCAGACAGTTTTTCAGAACCGTCATTCCCTATATCCTTGAATGAATCCTACTAAATCAGCAACCTCCGTCCCAATATCCGTCTATTTTGCGTAGTCTAAAACTATCCGCCCACGCATTCTGCGTTACACCTAATTGAGGTAGGGTTAGACACAAATAAGTATACCGCCTACGTAACGCTGTGATGTGTCATCCTCCTGATATTTCACTTAAAACACAACCTTAGTTTGCCTCTGGAATACACGATATTCACATCTTTGTTCCTCGTTGCAACCTTGACCAGTGTGTGCGTACTAGTGGCTTTGGTAATGGACTCTTCATATACATTGCGTCTCCCGTAACTTCATCTCCACTTCTCAAATACCTCTTCAACGGGTCAAGTAACTATATATGGCAATTTATTTCCGTCCCGTTGCCATCATAAAATGTGTGCACCATTCACCTAGACAGACCACCGTTGTTCGGGCAATCGTTATAATCTCTCAACTTGTTTTTACCGGAAATCGCTCCTGCAATCATTATGCCTGACTTCCTATGGTCACTTACCCGAATTCACCACTACTACGAAGGAGTCAATACCACGAATCCTATACAAAAAATATTCCCTAATTTTCTAACTTCTTGAACCACACGTGATCTCTTCCTGATTGCAGCCCAAAAATATGCAATTCTAAGCTAAACTCCCTTCCACACCAATGACTGGGAGCACAAAACGCAGAATTTTACTAACCCCACCATTGTGGCTTACACTAGACCTAACTGGGCTCACCGGACCAGGTATGGAACCCTGTTTCCCCCACCGTGCTTTCGACCATGTCCGTATCCTTAACCATTTTTCGCCTGGATTGTGATGACATACTGACCTTCTAACAAACATTTTAACCTGCTCCATGAAGTATTTGTTCCCCTCACAGAAATAGTCAGCTCCCATTTCCAGCAGAAAACTAGATCACTATATAAGACTGCTTATTGACCGAACCA
Source organism: Opisthorchis felineus (assembly GCA_004794785.1). Taxonomy (NCBI): domain Eukaryota; kingdom Metazoa; phylum Platyhelminthes; class Trematoda; order Opisthorchiida; family Opisthorchiidae; genus Opisthorchis; species Opisthorchis felineus. Next base: position 1,147,416 of record SJOL01006370.1, on the reverse strand, counting down.
TCAATCCACGCCACAGTATCAAGGATTTTAGAGGACAAGTTCAATGAATCACCATCTAATGTTTACGAATCCTTCTAGTTAGCTTCTCAGAATAAATATTTTTCAGAGTACCATGTAACTCGACTATTTTGACCCTGGCACCGCTTGTGACCGTGACTAGATCATACTTGTAATAGTTCGGGATAGTTGAAGAATATGAGACATGACCGGCTGTGCTCAGCTGGTGAAAATCATTTCACCAGTATCAGAATTCAAGCCATTTTCAGGTGTCTCCAGTGCGTTCTCAATCTAACCCTGCAAGTCAGATAACAACACTTCCACTTCATTTCGTACTGGTGGTAGCTACGTAGCTGTGGATGACTTTAAATCTGTTCGAATTTCTCTTCAATATCGACGGCCATGCCACCGGGTCATTAGATTTTCCCTTAATTACTGCTTTACTCTCTCAATATGTTGCACCGCCATTCCCGGATTTATCATTTTAATATCCGCCTCATTTTTTAACACTGCCTCATTATCTAACACATCATTCGATGAGTGACTCTTCAAGCCTTACGGAGAGTTTTTTACAAGCCCACTCTGTCTGTTCAATCATACTTCCCAAGATGCAAACTACTAAACTGTTATCGTAAACAATTATGCCAAATAAAAACCGTCCCCTCTGTCATTCACTGTAGTGTAATTAAGGCTCTTGTAAAAAGCCTCATTTGACGACATTTCCCCCAAAAAATATGTAAAATCGTTCGACCAAAACTTCACCACTACCAACATGTGATTCATGCGATCGAATTACCCAGCCAACCTAAAAGCACTCATATAGAACAAACTCTCAATTGAGCTAATGGCTCAAAACATCCCAGCTATTTTCAGATCCAATCTATGGCTCCCTTTTGATGTGAAAATCACGGTCCCGATTGTAGACTCCATACTATTTACAGATTTTAGAGGACTGACTAAAGTTGACTTCCTGTGCTTACCTATATCATGACGCTCAGTCGCCACCATTTACTGATCCAGCTGAGTAACTTGCTGTTTCTCCCCCCCCCCCCCCTTATGAGCGCCACTTGCTCCGGACCGGCTAAACGTTAATTATGAAACCGATGTCTATCATATAGTGCCCGGGTTCATTTTACAGCCTCAGAAGACAAGCCGTCAGCATAACCACTTCACTGGCTGGACTCAATGCCAAAAGCTGGAATCGCTGAAACTGCTTGCTCCACCCATACCCCAGATCACAAGATCACATCCAGATTCAGTTGTAGTTTCTACCCTTCTAATATAGCCAAATCATTTGCAGTTGAGTAAACCACTCACAAAGTTGCTGGAAATCCTTCGATAGTCCACGGTCGGTTTTCCTTTTTGGTGCTCATCAGGTAGGCGCAGTCCCAGAGTTTCCGTCAAATTTATTTTCTCCTTGAACCCAAATTGCATAGGATTCTACACATTTACTCATTTGCTTACAAATTTGGTTTTGATTTGAAGTTAATTTCTGCTTACTAACATTACCACTTATCACCGCCTACTTCTCCAGCCTTAATTTTGAAGTTGGTACTAAAAACTACTTCTCACAATTCGGAGCGAAGTTTGTTGTAACGATCATATTTAAGTTCAAAACCAAAGTGTGAGTACACTTACAGGTTTACTGTTCAGCCTTCAGTTCATACGCTGTTTTACTATTCATTCATATGTTCACGTCTCTAGTTATTTAGCTACATCACCTAATGTCCACACCCTGATTCCTTCTTTCTTTTCTTTTCTTTCTTTTCTGCTACTGTCTGTAACGCACCAAGGTCACCTGTGTAGACTGGTCATGCCTCTTTGTATGTATCTTTAGATGAAAAATTCTCCTCTACAACAGATCTTCTATGGCATAAAGAGAAGCAACTTTTGTGCTGGCCATTTGCTGTATCAAAAGTGAACCTTGGATGTTCGTATTGCGTACGAACAAGACAACAGGTCATATCTCAGCAACACGGCCTGAAACCGCTTGTTATTCTGCTCTCGTTAGAGCTCGATAATCTATACGCATAGAATGTCACCCTAAAGGGCACGAGTTGAGTAATATTCGTAACGAAGGTCGTACCCCCAAATTTGTATTCCTTTCACACTCAACTTAGAATTCGTGGTTTGACAACTGGCAAATCCTCTACTAGATCCCATCAATTTACAGAACGCGCGTTTATATCACAAAGGTGTCAACTTTTTGTCCATCGTGCAGTCATACCGGGAGCAGTCACTATTGGAGCTAAAAGACGAAAAACCATGCATCAAGTAGAGGTATGTGGCGATCAAGGCTAAAACACAAATGCACCAGCGGACAAACCGGATACTCTGTAACTTAAGAATAATATTTACGCCTAGCACAGAGTAGTGTGATAGTAGAAAATAAATTACGATTAAGCCCACTCTTAAAACACTTTGTCAACTAATTTGTGGAATCCATTTGGCTACAATGCAAAATGCCATATGTCACGCTATTTCCCTATTCTGCCCGACATACGACAGTTCACCCAGGCTCATGTGGAACTTAAGGTCATTCAGCCGTTTTATCTACGCAGCCCACACAGCGCAGCTCAAAAACAGAAGTATTCTCATTAGAACCTTTAGCTGTCAAGTCCTAGTACGGTATCTAATGCAATGTTCCTTCGTAGTTCTATATTCTAAATCAGTTAGCTGTTGTTGGCCAACCCTTTTTGTTTTAGATGGAACTATATTTTGGTGATTTTGGTCAGACACGCTAAAATACCGATCGTGTTGGCATATCAGCTGCGTTCTGCGCTCAATTCGAATGTAGTCTGTCAAAATTTCTGTCGGGTTCTTTGTCTGCTATTTAAATTTGACAAACGTGTGCAACAGGAATTTGATAATGGTCCTGCGTGTCTGCAACCGTGTGCACTAGCGGCAATGATTTTATACAACTATACTCAGAGCTATCAATTCCAGTGCGCGTTACCACAACCGAACCTATCATTTGACACTGCGCAACCTGTCAGCCCGAATCCCAAAAAAATACAGTTGATATCCTATGATGGTGATGACATTCTAATCTACACACGTAATCGGCTCGGCAGTACGACAACAGTCCAGTAGTACGTCTGACATGAACAGGATTTCTGATAGTAAGGAAGCACAAAGTTTGACAAACCACAAAATGGTCCAAGCCTAGAGGGAGCTGCCGGGAAGCGGGAATTGCGTCCCCATCACACACCTGTAATTCGGTAGCTTCCGGACTTACAACTGAACCATACGGCGCACACATGCATGGAGAGAATTCAACGCTCTTAATGGACAACGCAATCTGTATAGGCAAAACTGCTGGCAAACTTTTCACCCTCGTGCGTCTAAGGTGGCAGCAATGTGAAACATAAACCAATGTTTTATGTTGCAAGTTTGCTACTGATATTCAAGTCAGTGTTATGGTTCCTTGTGCAACCCGACGTCATTTGAATTCTACTGCTGGTTGCCCCAGCCGGAAATAAATGCGTATTTATTCACATGCCGATTCGATAGTTCAGATGCCATGTACCGATTGTTTAGCATATTATTGGCGAATGCTTGACGGGACCTTTTCTGTCAAGGTTTAACCGTGTCTAGGAATGCATTTTTTGCCTAGAGGTAGTTATAAGAGCAGCTTTAGTTTATTCAGATTTCTCGTACTGCGCCAAACTGCAACCAAACTATCGGCCAAACAGTTCCACGTTCGCCCCACCCTGAAGCCCAAACCAGTTTATCCAACCAAACCTTTAACTGCCATTCTTAGACTCCAAGCCTGACATTTTACTCGCCAATGTTGGCCCATGGCTTTTGCCAGAAGATAAAAATCTGCAAACATGACACCGAAGCAAGTACTGACGCTTCTGGACTTCTACGCATCCAAAATATTTACACACACATTAAAACCTGCCTCTGGACGCCCTCGCCATCAAGCCCATCGTATGCCAGCAATCAGACCCAGATTCGCTGAGCCAACAAGGCAGGCATATAGAGATACACTCATTTGCAAACAAATTTGGTTTTGCGAGAGAGTCATCTGGAACCCAGCTGAATCTCTCGTTTGTGATGTTTCCAGGCAACTGAATGTGCTGCACCAGGCCGCCTCAAGTTTTAGTTGCTACGATATTTGAGATATCGCGATACGTGTATATACGTCTCAAGTAGAACATAAGGTTGACGGAAACTCGGGGACTGCGCCTACCTGATGAGCCCCAAGAAGGGCGAAGCCGGTCGTGGGCTGTCGAAGAATTTTTGGCAACCTTATAAGTATAGCATTACGAATATGCCGGCATATATACTTTACACCACCAGGGGCACAAACATGCAGCACCCCCTGTGATCGATAGATCGTGGAAAGTCGTATACAAAGACGAGTGTGGCATGCCTTTGAACGCCGAGTAGTACTGGATACCGGCACCCTCTGCTCCGAAACACGTAGATAGCTGGTCAAGTCGCCCTGTGCTGCAATCGGCCTTCATTTTGACGGAGGTAATTACAGAGGAGGAATTTAGCCGTGCGATAAACTTTATTTGGGATACACCACCAAGTTTGGACAAGCTCACGCCCGGGACACTTCGGTTCCAATGCTCTTGCTCGGTATTCCAACTTTCTGTTATTAGCTGTGGGTTGTCCACCACACTTTTGTCATGCCCGAGTTATTCTTGTTCCTAAGTTTCCAAATATGACTTCACCAGACCAGATGAGAACAACTGTCTTGTCGTCTATTCCTGTGCTCTTACTTAATAAAGTGTTTCCTGATCAGTGGAACCGTATTTTGCATACATCTTCACCTACTGCATCGAGGAGGATGTTTGAAAGCTACCTGGTTGTTACGCGCTATCCTTTGTCGCTCTTAAGCGATTGTGTCTAATAGAGGTTTGGCAATTGTTGAAATTTCTAGATCTTTCGATACCGTTGCGCATGATACAGGTATCAGATTCGCTGAGGAGTTTGGAGCACCGTCACACCTAGTTCGATATATCGGACAGTTTGGAGAGAACGCTTCTCAGTCCTCCCAATTCAGAACCGCAGAGAATGGTAGATCCACTCTTCCCAATATTGTTTATCATGGCTATGGTTGATATTCTCAAACTGTCAATGCCGCAACCGACCCAGCTGATTCATGACACCTTAATGAATGATTTTGTCATCGCTGACGACTGGGTCGTGTGGGCAGAAAGTCAGGCGTGTCTTAAGGAGATCCAATTAGAAACCGTTGGCCTAACGACCAAATCCCGAAAGACAAAACAATGGTGATTTGTTGAGACAGCAAACATCAGGCTACCGCAGTTTCAATCGCACCCTTTTGCCTCACCGCGGAACTCACTACTCCCTTGAGACCGTAACATATCTGGGTGTCCCCTTTACTTTCAAGTGGAAATAAGTCTGCAACCACGGATGGCATCTATCAAAACTGTTCCGTGACGCGACTCATCCCTAAGAAGCCGCATCCAAGAATGGAGATCACAAGGACTACCTGATACCGGAGCTAACATTCTCCTGTGCTCAACCAAGTCCACAGAAACAGCCTAAGAAAATTTGGCGATTGCATCAGACGGTCTATTCACGGCTGTAAACAGGAAGTCACCCCAATCCGCTTTATCCAGGCCGGTAGACAACCAAAGCTTGAGTCCAACTACTCAGATACAGTGGAAAGCGCGTAATGAACATCTGTTATGAACACAATTCCGAGTAGTGTGCAATTTGTTAATGATCCTGCATCCGGCAAGACGTGAACATGGTCTGATATAGGCAAGGAATGCTTATGTGGAATGATAAGTGGATGTACGGCAGTGGTGGCTGTTCCCTTGCTATTAGTTCCTACTTGCGATTGATTTTGATGGTTTAAGAACCAATGGTCATTTCATATCAGGATATCTGCTTTCCTCAGTCCACCAGGGCTGTTGTTAAACTGGAGCTTCCTTAGGTCACAGCAGTGACTAGTCTTTGGTGACCATTTTGGGCTCCCAGGTACGACAGGTTTATGCGCGGTAAACGTCATTGAGGGTTCTTTCTTACCACTGACTTTTGTACATGACGGTGCATGACGGATATCTTGTGCCTCATGTATACGTCTTGATTGCGCTAACGATTGCTGAAACTTGAAGAGCATTAAGCACTGTTTGTCATTACTGCAGCTGCTGATTTCTACGTGTGTTTCTACGTGTTTCCATTCCAAACACCCTTAGTTACCTTGGTGACCATTTCGCCTGACTAAAATTTAGTCGATGGAAGCCCTCGAATGCAAAGTTCCCCTCTCTTTAGTGTTCTGGTGTGCATTCACCCACATCTATCGCTCGCACTTTTTACGTTTGCGATCAAGCTAAAATTATATTGTCGATACTAATAACGGTAATAATAATAATAACGCTAGTATAATGGTAACAAATATATATTGGCTGGAAAAACCTGTGAGAAGCTAGTGAGTTATAACTGCCATACGCGTTCTTAGCAAGCTGAATGAAGATTTGATGTATCCACAGATGTAGTGGGAACAAGCAGCTCCTTTACCGAAGACTTAAGAATTTATCGTCACCCGCTATCTCACGTAGGCTAATGTGGCATATTAAACAATTTTCACTGGCAAGCTCACGCCCTTCACACAGACAGTTTTTACTCGTGTATCTACAGCGCTGAAGATACTGCTCTAGAATTTCTGCCCCTACTAACACACCAAAGAATCTTGCCTAAGGTACACGCAGGTGGGTAATAAAATTTTCTGCACTAATTAATCCGTAAAATTCCACGTACGCACTAAGCTGACGTGCATCTGCGTACAGGCTCCACAACGGGCATTGAAAACCAAAATTCTATACGAAGTGCTTCGTGTGCCGAAAATTACAGCATCAAGTTCACTTGCATTCGAAACTTTCTAGTGAGCACGATAGAGCGTTTCTTTCTGCATGTAGTGTATTGGCCAGTTATTTCGCCAAAGTATGATCAGATGCGACTCGTCAGTTGCGTCCAGTCAAACGAGCACTCGATAAATCCGTTTAGAAACTGGCCGGATCTTCGTTGACCCAATAATTGTTATCGGGTGTCTATGATGTGCACTAATGATCTGTTAGATCCCGAATTTCGACTTCGTGCGGCACGCCTCCGGATCCCGGTGCCCATTAGGACATCAGATGGCGACGCATTCATGCTTGCATGACCTTTCCCAAAATTGAATGACAGTACAGGAAGGTGTACCGTTGCATCCTGACGGCAGCACCCTCTTCCCCTCAACCACGCACAAAAGATGTTTCCTCATCTGGTGACGAAACCTTTGCAAGTTAAATGCCAAACTCGGCGAACTGATCAACAGCCTACTGATCAACAACCAGTAGTTACTTGCCTTACAAGTCCATCTGTGGATGCTTTCAGTTGTACTGCTTTTCGCTGGATTTGCCTGAAACCGATGGCATTCATTAGATCCTCTTATGGAGACTCCTTCACGCTACCAAACCTCTACGACAGTATACCTTTCCCTGTTGCACTGAGTCAGCTTACTTCGAAATAACTTTAACGGGTGTAAATTGTCCAGGGAATTAGGCATACCAGATTGCTGTCTGAGAGGTTTTCACGCCGAGAGAAATGAATTATCTTGATCAGCCCGCTATTTGGCTTGCCCGCGTGGACTGTCACTGACTTAAGTAATCAAACCAGTTGCTTTGTCAATAGGTGACCCAAGAAATAACCGCGCTCAACCGTTGCCTGAGATGGCTGCGTGTTGCTATTCGTAGACGTCTACTTTCCAGTCAGGTAAAATAATGTTGTGATTTTTAAGGCGGATATCAGAAGACAACGAAATTGCTTCGAAAATTTCGAAATAATTTGAGCGACTCAATGCAGCTAAAAGGACACTCAAAGCATTGTAAACAATCGATGTGAGGGGTTCCAAGGATTATTTGTACAGCTTCTTCGTTTTAACGCATGTACAAACTCAAAAACATTAGAAATTCGGTACAGTCCAAATTGTATTCCTCTCTCACAATCAGAATTTCGTATGCGGGATCTCCCTGACTGCCAACGCGATGTTCTCCTAACGTAATCACATTTGGTAAGAGTACCAGGAAATCAACAGTTACCAGAGTAAACGAATTATACTCTGAGAAACCATTCAAGGACATCTTCAGTTTACGACTAATCAGTAATCTCAAAGGAACACGGTTCACTTGGTAATTGTTCTGGGTTCGGTCACAGGACACCGTATTTTGGGCCCAAATAAACTTTCCTTACACCCTTACTGAAGGACGTTTTACCATTTGTCAGCCTTTTAGACTTTGGCGTGTGCAGCTCACTGTCCTGTGTAACGACGTAGAGAACGGCACTGTTCATGTAAGCGTAATGTTCCATCCAAACAATTTACGATAGACTACTCTTATGTATTAACCGTAAGAGATTTGGTCTTGGCTTTTGAATAAATTAGTGTATTCTCAGCCTTTTTCGAAGTGAACTGCATGTTTAAATATGATCAGCAGATAACCTCATAAGTTCAGTTTTCCTCCTAGCTAGCCCTCACGACGTCAGCCGAAGATCGATATCAGGACAGCTAGGGTTGCCTACTGCATTAACGTGCTGGCCATCATCAGAATTAAGTCGAAGACATTTCCGTTGTATCACAGAGGTAATGAGGTCTTTCGTTTAAACTAAGCTGAACCGGCTGTGCACAAGTCCTCACAAATAAACGACTAATTCGAATCGAGCGAGCAACTTACCACATCTGGCACACTATGATAGTCAGTCAGGTTGACCAGATCATGCTGTTGGTAGACATGGCGTGAATATTTCATTGGCCATGAGTCAGACATTCTCTACCAGCTTTCGTTCAGAGGCCTGATGGGTTGAGAACCGGGTGTGGTGTTTCATCCTACCTAAAACGGCAGTATTTGATGGCATATATTCAAAAGAGCACGATCACATGGTAACGATTTCCAACACATTCAATAGAACTTATACCAGCAATCTAATTCGCAAGATTATATTTTTATACCAAAAACAAGAAGCAAACGCTGACAAAACTATCTGTCACACAGATTTTACATCCGAAAATTAACGCCTAATCTATTAGGTAGCTGTAAATGACCCAAGTTTCAACCTCTGAAATACTAGCAGCTGTCTCAATGATCCCCAGATGGGATATAGGCGCCTGGTTATTACACAAGCTCCGAGATTCACCAAACAAAATGGGCGTTCCAAGATGCTCTCCAATACCGAAATGCTGAGTAATTTTGTAATATTCAAAAGAACCTCCAAAAAGTCACTGCCTCTAGTGCAAGCTTCAGAATCTGAGCTCAAATGGTTTAAAATATTGCACTGTGCTGAAGCCAATCTTAGTACTCAATTTTTTCTCAGTATACTGTAGGACAATATGTTGCTCCATGCAGCGTTAGTTACGGGCTGATGAAAACCGCGACAATCGTGCAAGCAGCGCAGTAGCGAGAAAAGTGTTTCGAAAACTTAGCTGTCAGTCAGCTTCATACATAAGATGGATCTCTTGCTGCACGCGGAGTTTAAGATTATTATAAAGGAGGGTATCTCTCTAGTTCCGTTTGGGCTGAACATTCGCTCCACTATATTGGAAGATGAATGTCAAACATACCTAGTTAATTCGAAAGTGGGTGTATAGTTCCGCTTCCTGCTTGGTTTTCAAATTGAAAATAAGGTTGCAAACTCATAATTCGTCGGTCACGCGAGTCTCATGGTGGTGAAAACGGCAGGTTTCAAAAGCATCATAAACGAGGGATTCAGCTGGGTTCTAGGTGAGTCTCCCGCAAAAGCAAATTGGTTCGCAAATGAGTGTATTTCGCTAGTCTTGTTGTTCTTCCAAGACTTGCGTTAACGACCCAGAATTGTTGGACCCATTCGTTAGCTTTTTGGGAAAGCAGCTAATCAGCTGCATTAAAATCTGCTCACCATTATGAGTTTGTTTCGGCTTGGCGTCCCCAGCTGTTAGGAGGACGCTGGTTACCTCCAGTAGAGAGCGTCCATAATGACGCCAGTCTTGTAGATAACGTCCTGCAATCATGGCCTTTTCGGCGGGTCGCAGCTGCTGGTAGTCCGAAATGTAACAGAAATGTGAATGACGAAGAAAACAGGCAGTAGTAGAAATCTCCAGAACAGGGCACCAGTCGCTGGGCCTATGGATAGTACAGGTAACGAAAGATTCCTGATCTACTTGTAACACAATCAGCTGATAATGAAAGATACCTCAGTCGGCTGACAACAAGACTTGTTAATGCGTTGTAGACTACCAAAGTCCGGTCACAAAAATTGCAACCAGAATAGCTTCCCGGCAGTATAATTATTAACAGACAAGTGAGCGTCGCAATTACTGTGTTAATTAACATAAGATTCACCTCTGACCCATTGCCTCAATTTCTGTAGGTAATTTTGTTTGGGTAAAAAGTATATCAATGTGATTTACGTAGACTTCTACCTAGCCGGACGCCACATGCCAGCTTTTACATCGCTGCGACATCATTATATGGAATTTGAAGGTAGATTTACGGACTTCTTCGCGAGGCTGCAGTCAGTCACAGTTGAAGCATGTGAGGAGAACTAGGGAAGTAACGAAGACCTCTCAGGTAAAATCTATCGAAGTTCAGAATAATCGATCAAATTCCTATTTAATGAACTTGATTATGTGGGATAGCCGCACTCTTATACTGTGACTTTGTTGCTGTTGATACCACTCTCTAGGCTGCAGAAGCAGAACACTTTAAACTGATTCGACAAACTTGCCCTCTTAGCGGGTTTTGTGCATCACTTTTATACCAATTTTAGATCGTTAAATCTTGTTTCGCAACTCCAAATGGCCTAATGTTATCTCAAGGATTGGACCGTATGCTACTTACAGTGAGGTTGGTAAACCACAACCTACAAAACATGTTTGAACTACTTTCCTGAAAGATTTTTGGCGTATGTATTGGAGAAGACCTCTCTCTATAAACCACTAAACCCAAGCCAAGATGTGCTACCCGCAATAGTTGTGAATTCTGAGGGATATTGCCCTACAGCACCAGTGTTGTCTCGCAACGTTACATTTAAGGCTGGGTTATGCCGTTTGCGAAAAATGTCGAATTTTCTCAAAAGCTAACTGTACTTCACAGTTACTATTCACGTCATGTTGCCCAAACTTAGTCAACGTTCGCATGCAATCCTTTATCCAGATAATTCCACACTCAAAAATCCGATTTCGCCAAGTTGTTTACAGCATTTGGGTCATATATTTAGGATATATACGCAAAGAAAGCCAGGAAGAACGTTGTTCTAACTGACCGGTAGGGGCGTAAAAAGGGACAATCTGCTCAACCAATGACCATGTGTGCGCATCGATTCTCCCTGATTGGTAGCAGAAACCTGTAGACTACACACTTTCGGAAACACTCTGTGGCACTACAGATATAGAAATGAGTAGGAAAAGCGTGTGTTTTTATTTCATTTTTCCAAGCATACCTCTGTATAATACCCATTAAATTAGTCGTCTAGGCAGTTGTCATTCCGATAGCAATCCAGATTTGTCTGTTTTCGTCTCTAATTGGAGGTACACCCTCTTGAGGGGCATTCTTAAGGAAAGCCTTATTTACCAAAAAGACCATATCCGTTCGAATTCGGCGTTACCCGGGAGCTCTCCAGCTTACCCAAGAAATGCTGTCAAAAGTACATGTTTTGTGATTTTCAAAATGGAGGTTGCTTTACAATTCGGCCAGCAAATCAGACCTATGATTTTATGCATTCAGTCAAAAAAGCCTATGAAAGATAGCCAACTTTGCGAGTGAACATTCCCTATTAGGAGTGTGCATTCTTGCAGTGGACGCCATACGGCGATTTACGCATGACTTCGCATACATGACATTGGGCAACCTGACTGCATTGTTTTAATACTCTCGCATTCGCTTCTGTACTTGCTCCTTCGGTAAACCACATGCTTTGGATTCCTGTTCATAATTACTCATAAATAATTTTCAGGGACCAAAATAGCTGTGCTTCTTTCTGGACCAGACACGCTACTCTTAAACATGGTAAAAACTCTTCAGCAGCCAGCGGATGGTCTTCTCCTACTCATCAGGTATGCACAGTCCGAGAGCTTCCGTTAACCTCCTACTTGAACACCAAACTGCACTCAGTTGGCGAACCAGACTGATATGCAGATTTAGTCGGTGTTGGCAGGATTGTTTTCTAAACCTCAGCGAAATCTCCAGTTTTTGCTATTCTTCAGCTGAATGTGCCGGATAAACATCACTTCATGCTTCATTTAACAAGACATATGACAGACTACAGTACATTTCCCAACGGAACAGCTGCACTGATTTCCTGAACTTCTTAGAGAGGTAGCACCAAGTATGGGATGGTTAAACACACCTAGCAAATTTTCTTTATTTAATCATGATTTATTAAATCATCAAGATGAATAATAAACTTTCTAAAACTTCCAACTGAGTTCAGACAAGGCTCAAATGGTGAAAAATTTTGGGGCTGTCCAAGGAGAGGATTTCGCGACGCAAATCGGAATGAAGTCCCCGGGTTGTAGATGACATATTCGGTCATCCAGACAGCCAGCATTGTCCGAAAGTAAAATGATGGCCCGAGTAGGGACAAAAAATTTAGCGCGACTCCGAATAGGATAACTTGGGAAAACAAAGGATGGGGATTTTCGGGGTTGGCTGGTAAGAGTTGGCGGTTTGATCTGAAGTTTGAAAGAACGAGTGATTCCTTGAAAACTCACACTTTTTTGTTTTGAAGGTTTATAATAAGTTTAATGCGAAAAAATGTGTCCTGATACTTGTTGTACTGTATCTTGTCTAGATTTACCCAGCAACCGGACGCGTGCTAAGGTTTTGGTTTTTAGTACAATAGACCAATTGTTTTCAGTTCCTCTAATCAACATTTATGGAAGTTTTAAGAAAAAACATCACTGCATTTTCTATGGAGGACATTGTTGATTCTTTCAAAGTGAAAATCATCTTTTTTAATTAATCTATGCCAATGTCACAGTTGACAACAACTCTACATCAACCGGATTCTTTTTAAAGCCGTTACGTAGTTCATTTTCGTTTACTAGGTTTTTCCGGCCATCAGTACTTGCACATTTCACAATAAGACGGCCTGGATTAATTCAGGCTACATCGCCTGCCGCTTGTACTTCGCTGTTTACTGGGACTTCCACAAGTGTTCATTCGGGTCTGGTGACGATTTCGGTGACCGATAACAGAAATGGATGGCTGGAACAAGCTACTGTCCATAATGAAGTTTGTTGTCGAGTATTTTAGATTACATTTCATCACCCACTAAATCTTTCGAGAACTGTATGAACTGAGCCGCTAAGCCCAGCAACAAAAGACGGCGTTTTTATACCCACCACCAATCACAACTGGTTACATTTAAACACGTCCACCAAAATATCGCTTTTAATCTTAAAAGAAATGTTTTACATCAGAACGCTCTTGGTTTTCTTCAATTTGATTCAGTTATTGAGCAAAAAAATTTCTCAACATACATAGCTAGCTCACTGTTACTTACCTGGCCGCAGCCAAATATGGTTACCATAGAGGATTAAAAATGGCCGCTGGAATATCTAGAAATAAGCCCAATCAGATGTGATAATGTTTACCTACTTGCAACATCATTTATCCTCTGAGGGGGTCGGGTGTTCACATATTAGAGGCTGGATCGTAGCCATAGGATTAGGTCTTTCTTAAACTTCATTTGTATGTTACAAGTATATTCAAGTCGTTTCAGGTATGTAGACTTGATCAATCAATGATGAATTGCTTTTCATTTGTTGAGTTCCGTCCGTGTTACCTGAAAAAATCCACATTCTATCCAAACCAATTGAGATAATAATCGCCGACGGATTCCAGTAATATTCATGCCCAAAACACTCTGTTTTATTTGTGACAGTGTGACAGCACTACAATCAGCTTGGCTTGGACGAGAGAACACGGAAACGAAAGCTTCCGTAGTAGTCACCACCTCTGGTTATCTGTGAGCATATCTCAATTTAATTATACATTGCGAGATATAATGAGCAACCTTATTGCAGCGAATACTAAGCTGACCATTTATGGGGTCAGATTTTCACCAAAGAATTATTGTCCCTTCTCCCACTCAAAACGTTGCATCAGTTTCCATCATGCAAACGTATCGCATCACAATGTCATATTTGTGGCAGTAAAACTGTCTGGTCTGACAACAGCAAGTAGATAATATCAAAATCCAATTAGGCACTGCGGACTGCACTAAATTTTACGATCCCCTGGAGGCTGAGAGATCCATCGTATCGCCAAGTTCTGCCCCCAAAAGTACAGTTCCATCACGGTTTCAATTCACAGTCAAAAGAAGCTTTGCATTGTATTGATCATTTTGTCACCATATCGGAAGTTGAACGTGCCATCTGTTCGCCCGTGATTTCAATATTTTAATATAATGAACTCGGATGAGATTTGATGTATGTTCCAAAACATAAGAAGAGGTTTAAAGGCTGGGCACCCGAAAAGGTGACCATAATACATTTGAGAATGAACTCGTTTACATGCATTATTTTTCATGTAGGCTGTAAATAGATGGGTACTGAAACAAGAACCAATGACGCTTTGCGAAGCCAAATGGCTAGAGCACAAAGCTCGACGGCTATCCAAATTTAAATTGCATATCAACAAATAACCCCTAGAAAAATGTACATATTCATTAAACTATAACACAATCTACTTGATTCCACCTGGTTGTCCATTTTTCACAGCTGCAACATTTTCTACATCCCGCCCACAGCAGTCATTCTTTCTTTTAGAAATTTAAGCTTCCTAAGTTGAGGTACCATATTCTTGGCCCAGAGGTTTGGGCATTAGGAACTTAGCACTAACTTCGATTGTTCCGTCGTCAAATGTTAATGTTCAATGACAATGAATGGAGCAAATCGGCGAAGGTTTTTTTGATCAGCTTTTTATTGTCCGCTGTTTATGGGGCAAAAAGCGTGCGTAAATAGTCATCGGTGAACAACCATCCTGTGTTACAAGAGGTTAGCAAATACAATTTATTAGTGCTACGAACAACATTGTTAGCCGTCTTTTGAAATTAGTGTGTTTGAGACGCCCCGACAATTATCCATTTGTAGAGGCTGAGTCACTCATCAGACTTTATTTTCACGCAACTGATCAACTTGCACGGCAACTATGCGCTTCCCCAACCTGACCATCACATGCGAATATTTTATTTAAAAGTAATGGAAGCCTACTCTCCAAGTTTTGAGTTTATTTTTTCGGTAGAAATTACGATAGACAGCGTTTGCTTTTCAAGGTGACCACGAAAATTCCCCGGAACAAGCAAATGGTTAATTGATTTCACCCCTCCTAACAGGATTATATATGGGTTATATGGGATTATATGGGTTGTATAAATGCATCCTATGCTATAAAAATTTGATTCAAGTTATGACCATTTCATCTGATCACTTGGAGAGTTGAAAAATGGGCTGGGCAATTTCAATTCAGGACTCGTATCCACCATTTCTTGTCTTTCCAACCGTCACTATTGTCTACGTTGGCATTTCATTTTACAGTGTCCATACCTGCAGTCTGTTGTTCAGAAACTACTGATAATTTAATCTATGGTTAATCCAAGGGGGATGGCAACTTTAAGGCTTCAATGACCGCTTGAGAGAGGATATCTCTTATACGTATTGTATACCTATATTGGCAACCCTGGTGAAGTTTTAGCCCAGAATAATGAACATCCGCACACTGTATTTTAAGAAATGCATGAGACGTGTGAACCAAATTAGGTTGCTACTTGTTAAAACTCCTGAAGTATAATAATTTAGTAATAATTGATAACTTCCTATACCTAGCTTGACAGATGCCGCATAATCTCTCCAACGTGTTTGATTAGATTCGTTTGTTCCCACAAAAGGAGGGCACTCGTTTTGCCCGCCAATATTGTGGAGTTATCTGGAGAATGTTACACATACCTTGCACATGGGTGTGTTGTACGTTATGGGTTTTTCTCAGCAGCCTTTCCATTAAAACTTCCTAGTGAGTTACTGATTTCGGCCGACCTGAAAATTATCATCTTAAAATGTTCTTCAACTATGCCGTGCACAAGCTACTTTATTTTTCAACAGGGCTGGTATCCCAACTATCGAAACATGCGTACGTCATGGGCAACAATACACACAAAATCAAGGTACGTTCATATTGCGAGGAATGTACTGGACATGATTCTAAGAAGGAAATCGATAACCTCTTCGTCTTTAAATTATGCACACTTATAATAAAGCGTCAAAATTCATATCCGGTTGTTTGGTTGTGTAGTAAATACTTATCTCCAAATGAAATTCCGATCGGATTTTTTTAAAGTTTATTCAACATGTGGTACCCCGAAGAAGCAATGAAACGGTCGTTGCTTGGTAATAGAATTGAGGTGGAAGAGGGACAGATTGTTTACTGCATCCTGCCTGTCGGTGCGGTTAAATGCTTACTGATAAAATTTGAATAATGCTGAAGCAATGACAAGGCGAGGAGTTGCTCACCGTCAAATGCACAGAGCCATTAAACAAGTCCACTGTCATTGATTTAGTCACAACTTCCCGGAGATCTTACTCAGTTTTGTCAGTATAGTTAAGACACTCTGACATTGTGTCATTTCGCAACAATAAATTATCTTGGTTAATATTGGAGATTTTAGTTATTGCATTTTATTTTCCATCCTACCATTTTCTACGGGATAAAATAGGACTTGGTACATTCTGAATAAGTGGCCGAAATGGCACAGCATAACCAAAGATACAAACACCTGTAGCTAGAAAAAAAACGTGAACCTCCGATTTCAAGGGCGGATCCTCTGCCCGCTGAGCTAGTGAGAACATTGTGCATCGTCACAATTTTGCACGTGGCCTTCGCATGTGACACCTCACTCTTCCATATGATGAACCAATAGCTGAATGCTGCCACTGGGTTGGTGGGAGAGACGTAGCAGTCGTCCGCACACCCAATGGGTATTGGTGCAAACTGATGGCTGAGCAAAGAGAATTCGGTGTATTTTGAGTAAAAGTCCTATGTACACAAAACTTGAACGAAAAGCAAAATAGCTGCAGGCTCGAGATCATCTTCAGGCCTTTGCGTTTCCATTCACAATGTGTACCCTTAGCTTCTCCATTCAGCGCATCTTGTAGGTAGGCTGTGAGCAAGTTTGAAGTTGTTTTAATATGCATGCACATAACTTTTCCCTGCATAAAACCTCTTGACAAGTTTGTTTGTGAATACACACATCAAAGTTTTGAGCGGTGAGCTCGAATTTTGCATTTGTAAGAAATCGTAAGTAGCAACCGCACTTGAATTCGACCATCTTCCTAAAATCGGTAGGTCTCCTTGGATTGAGCAACAGACACAGTTTCGCCAGCTGACTCCAAAGGTGACCCAGAGTTGTCTTCATTTCGAGTATGTTTAATCATATTGTTTTCTGCTCCATCATGCTTGTTCAATTCGAAATTCTATGCCGTCTACCATCTACCGTCCTTTTGCCATTTGCCACTCTTACGCCTACCTTGCATTCTCTACAAGTAAACTGCTGCATCGAGCTTATTCATGAGACTTTCTAACCACAAAGTGTTTACTTCGAGATAAATTATCGTCTTTAGAATTAAATTTGTTCGTTTACTCAAGTGGTGAGCGCCACTTCGGTTTACTCCAATGACAAGCGTCGATTATTTCACCTTTTGATAACAGTCCGGCACGCAATAACCTCATAGCAGTGCAAGATGGTTAGTTTGCAATCAATGTAACCGAAGTACAAACTGTGACACTTGGTTGCATATGATAGAACACATGACCGAACACAGGTTTTGCTGCAATCCAGTGGAAGAAAGGGTGAATTTGAGCACACTGTTACTTCTAAGTAAGAAGAACTAGCCATCATCTGACAGCTGTTATGACGACAGTTTTCCCAACATTCAGAAACCAATCGAGATACGTCCATTAGAGAATAAATGTGCAAAGTATGTTTCAGGCAAACAGAAACCGAACCTGTACATAACAACTGTTGGCAGATGCTCATAGATTCATGGACTTCAAACAGTACATCTGAAGTGCTATATCAGAAACACGACATATGGCTTCCAATAACTTGTTGCTGAGTTTTTAAAAATGACCACATCCATCACTTAATCATGGAACTTTGAACAAAACTTTGTATGCCTGTTCGAAGACCCTCTGGTAACGCTATCATAATTACCGTGCTTTTGGATTTGAGATACTTGTTTTAATTAAGAGCCGAAGTCAAGTCGGTGGCATCGTTTGTTTTGCTCTGAAATTTTCACGTCTTCAGAGCTTCCGTACTGTTCAAGAGTAATTTGTTTAGAACTGACTGGTACAACCTTAAATTTATTGCTAGAAATCGCGCTAATTTGTAATGGTCTTTGACTTCCCTGAAGAAATGTTAAAAATCGAGACTTTAAGCACAACGCCTTGACTACTGACTCCCTCATTCCTGTTCTTTAAGTAGTCTATTCTACCAAATACGCATCAATGGCTCTATGCGCAATTTCTGAGCTCACTAGAAGGCTTTGAGTTCAAGCACTGATCGAGATGAAAGATGTTTGACTTGTGCATTTTCATGCGAGTGTCGGAATATCAGTTACTCCCAATGCAGAAGAAAAACTGATTGCTTTAGACCGTGGCCAAGAGAGACTAATAGGCGGTATGGAGTTTTTTTCGTAGCTCAAAGACGGTCTACGAAATTTATTCTTGATTCATTCTCACTTGGTGTTTGCTATTCTGAGACCTCAAAAAACCTTTTTTCCAGGACACTCGAGTATCCCTAGGAAATGGATAACCACAAAAACACCGCCGTGTTAATGCGCGTTTGCATCGTTATTGCAGGAGCCACTTGATGACCAATATGTAAGAGGAAGTCATTGCAGTATGGATTTCTGGAAAATGGTGGCGCTTAAGGAATTTCACATGAAACAGGCCAGAAGATATCTTCTTTTAAGCTAACCTCAAGTGCTTTAACTGACAAGATGAAAGACTTTAAAAAACATGCTAATGAGTCGTTTTGACATCATTTCTTGGCGACGGAAAAGTCCTACCTATCAAATTTTCTGTGAGTATGTGACGAATTAAAAGATGCCTTGCTGAACATCAAATGCCCTGGTTCTGACACCAATAGCACTGCCAGCGTAAAAGCATTTTTCGGTTAAAGGGCAGTAGGACATATGAAATGTCCATATCCTTCAATAAGCTCTGTCGTAGTGTTAAACGCACAGAAAGGTGAGTAGAGCCATACAAATGCGGGTAGATTAGCCAATTGTTGAGACTTAGCTGAAAGGTACCAACTTAAAAAGTAGAGCTGCAGCTGGACACCCCTATTTATTCCAGCCAACATACACAACAAAGTAGGTAAATAGGCTTCCAGAAGCTTAGCTCCAAGCTGAATTTGCTCAAACTGCTCAATCTCATCTGTGTGTACTTCTTAACTCCCTTCGAGGAAAAAAGTTAAGGTCCACCAGCATTTCTGACGGAACGGGTTCTTTTTCAACGTAAGGTCGGATTTATTCATCAAACACGAAGTCTCTATGTCTGACAAAAGCATGCGAAATTATCTGTCGATGAAATTTCTCACACTGTCATCCTTTGTATACTAACTTCTTGACCTCTTTGAGGTGACTGCTCAACCCAAGTTTACTAAATGCACGCGAGTTCCATAGATTCAAAGAGGCATTGTTCTTGCTTGACGGGCTTGTAATCCTCAATAGGCTTCCTCGTACTAGGCACAAATATGGTAAGCGTGCTTTAATGTGGAGAGCAAACGTTTGCTAGTGGACCAAATTTTTGGTTATTTCCTGTGGTAATATTTTGGTTCGTGGACAAGTTGGCTGCAACAGGTCGTCTGTTACTATATTTTTGCAAAAGTGTCATTCGGTAGGGCTAACGTTCACCGATCACGCAACGGACTGACAAGAATGTGTCAAACTGGATTGTTCTTTGCTGAGAATGGAAATATATTCTGACAAACTTTGACGTCAAAGTGGTCAGGGCGGGAATTCAGCGATTCAGTATAGTGTCGTTTATATTTTGTGTGGATGCTGTGAGCTTATATAAAAATCAGTTCATTCTACGAACGTCTAACAGAATAGATTTTTAAAACAAGTGATAATACCAACTTGTATTATTTTATTTTATTTGCATGCAACTTCGTGCATTTAGAATATCAAGTCCGTAACAAACGCAAGCAAGGCGCTACCCGTAGCATTTCCTTTGTAACTGTCAGTGTTCTAAATCGGTTAGCAAACATTAGGGTCTGTTGCAGAAGTGAACTCATCGCAGACCGCGGATAGACAACACCGAAGTCATTTAATGAAGCACACTAATGGTTTATTAGTTAATATTTGAGTGTGACGTTCATCAAATGATACGATCTTTATTCTACCCCCTTAAAGCTGGCCTTTCCCAGAGACTGTTCAGTGGAAGTCACCATAACTTTACTTTCATTGTACCCACACCACCTGCACAACAAGTAGAATGCTACGCTTTGGTTACGTGTTACATCTAATCAGGTGTAGCTCCATTTTCTCCCCCATTCCCATTGCCCTGCAGATTTTTAGTTTTTAGTCCTTACGTTCCTAAAAAAGCCAATAAAATACCCGTTTTATACACCATGGCCAAGTAGTTGCAGGATTCGAACCTTAACAGCGTCAGTGTTCCGGTAAGAGTGGACCAATACACGTTGCTTCAGTATTCCACTAATCCTGAGATCATTAGAGTTGACGTTTGTTAGGTATACTCTATAATGCACCGCAGTGCCTTTCATCCATTTTTATTTTTTTAAGGCCTCGAATTAGTGCAGTCATGCGTGAGCTGAGTTCGTCGATCAACATTAATTTATGCCATACAAAAGACGTAATTTAACACAATGGAAAGATCTTCCAGTGGCTATACTTGTGTCTTTCGAGCAAAGTAACTGGTTCCTAGTTACTTCAGGTGTTATTAGGCTACCGAACCCCGTTGTCTTTCATGAGAATAAAATACGCTGGATTTAAATTGTGATAGACATGGCGGTTGGTTTGAATGGTAGTTTTAGCTCCGGTATAATATTATTATATGAAGTGTGAGATGATCACACAAAAACGAAATTACCAAACATGCAATGGATATTTTCTATCAGTTAGAAAGTGTTTGGAACCTCAGTCACTTTGTTTTTCCACTCAATTATATACTCTCAAGAACAAGATCTGGCGATGGGATCCCCATTACCCCCGGTTTTGGCCAGTATGTACACGGAAGACTTTGAACACAACGCTCTAGACGGATGTGAGAGTCCGCCAAGGGTTTTCTGGCGTTACGTAGATAACGTACACTGCAAAATCCTGATTAAAAATGAAGACATATTTTAAGTGTTAGCTATCCCCACTAACCAACAAACAGGAACCTCAGACAGACACCCAGCACTGGTAAAGTCGGCTAGTCATAAGAAGTTCCACGGATTGGTTCTCTGACTGTCTTAAAACCCTATTAACCTGATAGCTTACTCACTTGGTCTGACGAAGCTTTTGTGTCAAGAACGAAACTTCGCCTAGTAATAAATTCGCTGATTGTTAACTAAACCCCTCTGAAACAATAAGTAACTGCTGCTAACCAATTATTAGCTGTGTCTAGCCTTTTTAACTGGATACTTTAGACAAACAGGAATTGATCTGTGATGTTTACGTTTTGCTTTACAAACCAAGGCTTTCGATATGGTCAGTTAACTCTGCTTTTAAATGGAATGTTTTTTTCGGTTTCCTCAGGACTGTGTGACACTCTACGTTTCTTTTGTACAAGTAAACCTGGTCCAGAACACCTCAGCGTGTTTTAACCCAAAAAATAATTTCACTACAAGGTGCCTTGGTGATAACGGTACAGTAATAAGAAACGGTTCACAAATCTCATGGTGTTGCGTGATGCTGGTTATATAGATCATTTTTGCCGTAGGCTGTCTTCTGGATTCAGGCTTAGCAGTCAGAATGAAACATACTCACATGACTAAACATGTAAATAAAATTGGGCGTCCAAAAGCAAACAACTATGCACGCAATTGTTGTAAACATGCTTTAAATAGAACAGCCCGACAAACATTCCTGAATACGTGAATGTGTATTGAATATTTTCTCAGCAGCTGACACACCACCACTCTATCGCTGAGTCAATAACAAAAAAGCTGCCCACCTGAGCGAATTAACAGGTACAACTAGCCTCAGTATTTGGTATAGCAGACTGCAAGGTTATCCTCTAGCAGAGAGTGAACAAATTGGTTCTCAGGGTACAGCGGTGGGCTGTATCAAACGACCGGTTTATGCTTTATGACATTGTAATGAAAATGCCATTCGTCTCCTTCTGAATATACCTTAAAGCGCCCCAAACGTTTTGGCTAACCAAGTAGCAATAATTTTGGTACAGAACTCTTTGAGTGCCAGCAAGCTAGACTCTTACATCAAAGGAAATCATCTGGTATCTTAGATGCTGTTTAGCAAACAAAACTCTGCAGTAATTCCATGAATTATTCAAATTCGTTTTTTACACACGTAACAGACCTGTAGATACTCTACCAACTTCCATCAACATGGATATTTTACCACCGAAATCTATCAACATATCTGATCTTAACTCTGAGGATAGCCTCCCCTGAGGGCACCGTAAACTCTGGACGAATCCTCATAGGGTCTTGCCAGAGCGGGGAATGCGTTTGATGAATAAGGGTTACTTAGATTTGAGAAATAAACTTCACTCATGAGACACCTAATTAAACCGGATGAAATAATGCGGCCCTTAATGATGACACCTTTTGCACATATAACCACATCGTTGTCCTAAACCTTTAAGAGGTGTGTATCACATTCAATTCTACTGTACTTCTTTTAGTGTCGCTAGCTTTTCTCAGAAGAAATTCGAAAGGTACGTTAACCGTACAGTACTAAAGGTAAGAAATGCAACAACTGAAGGGGATATGTAATTGAACTTGGTGCTGCTTGAAGGGACAGTGGGGCCGGATAAGGGGCATATTCAAGAAGTACGGTGACGTTTCATAATATCGCCCATTTTTGGATTCAGCGTGATGTGATTTGGATGTTGCTTATCTTGCTGAAATTCTCCGAATCGCATACAATAAGGTTGTGCAATCCAAGGTTAGGTTCGGCAGCACAATTTCTGGCTAAGAAGTCTAAAATACTAAATGTGGTCACTCATTCCGAGCTCGTGGCTTTCGCCTATTTGCTTACCATTATTTTGTACATCATTCTAATGACCAAGCCAGGTTGTGAGTCTGTTCTCATTCTAAATAATGTGATCCTTATAACCTGGAAGAGGCACAAGATTTCATGATTCCCGAAAGGAAACATGATTCACGTGACTGTTAGCCATATGAGGCGTGGGTCACATATATGTCATATTCTTATTCTCCATGACTGTGCAAACGTCGCTGACTATAGGCATGGCACAAGTTTCTGGTTCTGTTTACCATGCTGAATGTATCTTTTCAGCACTTTGTGACTGACCGTGTCGTCAAAACTCACTAATGTTATTGCATCAAACTTTCTGCATCTGTCCGTGTAACGGAAGGAAATGTGACTTATTTTCTGCAATGTGAGGAAATGCCTGCCTCCCTAACTATAAGGATGTACCTGCAACACTGCACGCCTATATTTTGCTTCAAATAAAGGTCAAAGTTAAGTAAACCCATGAGTCAGTTTTGCGTTCAACAAGGGGCCGTTCAGGTTTCTAAGAACATTTTCGGCATAATTTTAGTCTGGATACCATTGTCTGAGAATTTGTCCAGTTTGTTGAAGATGACTAATCTGGCTTGTACTCGACTAATTTAATTCAATACTCTGGACCATCCACCGGGAATGGCCCAAATTATCTTGATATAAAGGGTGGTGGTTCCATTTTGGAAAATGTGGAAACGAACATTTACGCAAGCATAGAACTATACACCCATATCTTCGATAATCTAGTTACTGGTTATTAGAAAGAGGTTGTCTAAGGAATGCCATCAGAAAAAAAGCGGTTTGGAGCCTTCCAGTTCTCCTCATTGTTAAAACAGCTGGCTCACAATACAAAAGTCTGGGTTTAACAAAATGTAAAAAAACTTTTGAAACCCAATTTTTCGACACTGAATCCGCCGTACTGTGGAATTTTATAATAACTGAGCTGTGATCACTTCACCTCCCCGAAAGATCAGTTTCGCAGGGATTGAAGAACGATTGTCTGAGCAGTCGTCATTGTGCCTCATGTGCGAGTCTTGACTGTGCTAGCGCTTACCGCGCCTTAAAGAGCATTCAGCGTTGTTTGTTCTCTCTTCGGTTGTTGGTCTTTACACGCGTGTTGTCAAAAATTCTCACATACGCTGGGATTCATCTTATCTGACTGGAACTGTTGGTGACATGACTTCGACTGAGACGTTTCTCTCTTTTATCTCATATTCTCCTGTAACCCTTTCACATTCATCGCTTCCATTCACTTTTTATGTTTGTGGCCATGCTCTTCAAAAATAAACGATAGTTAATAAGTGAGGGTACATGCCACTACCATCAGGTGGTTCATGAATGGATTGCAATTCCGTTGTTTCTCAAGCTTTTCCTTGCACAAAATTGTCATCTTATCCTGGCTGACTTTCCATCTGTCTGCAGGTGCAATACCACCTCCGCAAGGGAAAACCCGCAGAGGTACCCAAATTTCTTTTCTGCGAGAGATGCACCCTTTTGATATAGGTGAAAATTAAGAACTTCCGGTGAATTCTGCAGCTGGTTGAGGGAACATTCGGTGTGTATGGATGATTATGTTGACGGACTGCAAGGTGTGATGACTTTGATCACTCCAGCTGCAAGGTATGTTCAGGAATTCAGTAATCTTGAATATGTGCCACTGAGGCCTACCGGTACATCAGCAAAATATGCCTGCACTTTTGTCGTCAGGGCTTCTAGACCTAAAGAGGAATTTCCGCACTGATGGTGTACGAGGAAATTTTAAATACTGGCAGCTGGGCAAATAGTGGGTTATCCCGTGTTGCTTTACCTTAATTCATGTACTTTGTAACCGTGTTATCTGTTCGGATACACTTTAGTTTTAAGCTAATAATAATTATAACTAGGTCACACCTACATGTTCTAAGAGGATCCAAGTTCGATATTTCGGTTTGTTCCAGTGTGATTTGCGACCTCTTTATACCACCGCACACAAAGAGGTACTTTGGGAAGATGCCAGATTATTTCCTCGAAAGTAGTATTTCCTCTTGGGGGTAGATGCAAGGATAGACTATCGTTCTCAACTCTTGTAATCGTCCAGCAAGCATCAGCGATAGCTAGTTAATACCCCTGCTGATGCACCGAACTCAAGAACACTGACAAAGCAAGCGGTATCGCAATTCTGCAAGTAGCGGGAGGTGAACTACTGACGTTGACTATTGTAGCAGTTGTGACGTGGACAGAAGACGCAACCATTCAATTTTTTCACGAATTCGCCAGTCGAATAATCAGCCACTTTTGAGTTACAATAACATCGTTACCCGCACGCTAATACAAAAACAATACTACAATGGTGCGACAACGATTGCCTTTGGTAGTTACCCCCAGTACCTTCAGATGGTCATGCCGAGATGTCATCCTTTCTGTTTCCATTACCAGTTCTTATAATTATTCAGGTACATCTTCGAGCAGGCATACTCACACATGACTCCACCGGTTTGTTCAGTTGGTGAACAAAGAAAATAGGTGCACCTATGCCACAAAGAATAGCTAATTCACCTAGTCCAGCATGGTGCAAATATATTTATTTCATGCAACACTGACCTCCAGCAACCACAGAATCTCTATTCAAACTGTTCTGAAAATTAATCGTATGGGAAATCATTCGGCGAATAGACGCAGATATTGACTCCTCTTCAGTATCCTGCGGTTTCAATGGAATGAGTATAAATGCGGATTTTTAAGAGAAGCCTGGCAATCACAGCAGTGAAAATTAGTTTCAGCGTCAGGTTCGGAGGTCCAGGTGTAGCCAACGTAGTACGAGGTCAAATATTTAATTTTGAAGTATACTATTGCTCTTTTTGTTACCGGCTTCGTAATTACAGCGGAAAACGGTCAGAATCATTGTATTCGTCGGCTGAATCAAAAATGTGTAGGGTCTTGATACAGATGCAGTCGACCTCGGTTTACTCAGAACTAGGGCCCAAAAGCAAGGAGAGAAAATGTGTGAGAGCTAATCATACTGCTATTCAGCCACTGGAGTCCGAAAACTTAGGTGTTCAACCACTGGCCGGTAGGTTACCTGTTCGAAACTCCATAAGTTTCCTGAGATGCACAATGCTGATGTTTCCGAATAAGAATGAAACGGTGGATGTACAGTCTTTCTAGGCTTTTCAATATAGGTTGAAAATTCCCAAATTCCCTCACACTACCGATAAAATAATTTGTTTCTAGTAAGCGTCTTGAATTGGAAGACTGGCATATCATTTTCGGCTACTGTAGTTCATTGTGCAAGAGAGATGTGTGTCATCTGGGCGACGTACCCCAATATACAACTAAATGTGAAGTTATGCAATAGAAGTGGGGATGCGTGAAAGAATCTAATTCCCGGCGCTGAAAATGCGCTTAAAATCTATGGTGTAAACCTCAGCTTCCTGATGAAACAGTTTGATTGCAACGTAATCATAAAATTCCTCTACCAAAGAACATTCATCACACTGAGTCATGGTTAGTTCTGAATCATCCCTGGATCCCTCTTCACAAAATATGTTGATCGGGATGCGGGTTATCCCAGGATTTATGGACAAACCGAATCGTTCACAGGTAAGGGATGTTGCTTATCACGCTGGTGATCATCTGGCTTTCACCCTCCCGGTAGTAAAAGGCTCAATTTTTTTACACTTTAGTGACCCAAAACTTCCAGTGCTTCAGTGGTTGTGAAATGAAAGCGTAGTTTGGTGGCAGGTACTGCATATAAATGTTAGAAGACGTACTCACTTTTCCATGTGTTGTCACATCATCCGGTTAATGTCAGTTCTTCTCTCCTGTCCAGTCAGGTGCCAACCATGGACCAAGATGTCCTACATCCAAACATTTCTAGAGTGACAAAAATCCGCAGAATAATTAAAAAGCGCCACTAAAATGGAGACAGCGTGGGTTTGCCTACTTCAAAACCGCCTTTGATTGGAGATTTTCCTAAGCACGCTTACACGCAAAAGCGATATACTGAGTTTTTGGCAGGAGTTAAAGCGCACCGCAAACATTCTGTCGATATCTGGAGAGCCGCTGGAACAGGATAATATATCGGTTTAATCTGCACTAAATGGTCTCTTTGATATATCAGTATATCTCTCTCAGGTACTACACTTTACTCTACTTAGACCTATCGTATTTAAAAAACGTAAATCCACTGCTTACCGTAATTTAATTGCCGCCTCCAAAACCGACTGCAACCTCAGCAAGCTTTGAAGTTCTTTACTCAGCTCAGTAACCGGATGAACCAACTTAGTGCGTAAACGATGGCGGTCCATCAGCAGCCTTGAGGCCTGGACTGTGAATACTACTGGAAGACGCCCTTCTTTGCCTCTCCGTACTTCTTTCAGTTCAACATATTACTGCGGGCCTCCGTAGCGCCGGCAATGAAAATATACGTTTTGGTAGTTCAGGAACATCTTTGAAACCCCCGTGTACTTTTCCACATTCATTTTCTGTGCAGTTTCCAGCCTCGGTTGAACAATGGGCCTCCAGTCTAGCGGTCACGGGGAATAAATATTCTCTGCAAATTTGAGGTGCCCGTGTTAGTGGAGGCAGAAATACCGAAGAAAAAAGCTGTTTCAGAGACAACTCATAAAACTGATGAAAGATTTTTCCAAATGCTTCCAAAATAAGCTATTTTTTCTAGACTTACTGATCGATCTCTCACTTCCAAAACTATCAACGGGCTACCGCATACTTTCCAACAACTTTATAAGTAGTGTTTTGTCCAAAGACTTTATTGCTAAAGTCTTCTGTATTTGCAAAAATTTTGGCGCAATCACCACTATCCAAAAGTAACAAACGTGCAATTATTTTGCACTGTGCCATTTCTGACCCTGTATTTCACATCTGTTGTTTTTTATGGAACCATGTTCTCTGTCTCAGGCATTCCACTACGCGCATGGCTTTTCTAGTGGTCCGTTCAGGGCAAAGCATGCGGCACGAAAACAACTTGCGGTGTGTTTACCTCATGCATAAACTGTTTATTGTTTTTAGTCTCTACAGGCATTCAGATGTATCGTCCAATTCCTTACCATAAATCTCTGACAGAAAGTTTACGCCACGAAATGTCTGTAGAACCTTGTGGTATTTGGAGCTCGTGAATGTAGAAATGAGGATCCGCAAGAGAATAATCCCAAATGTTTGTGAAAAAGAGTAACGCCTGAAGTAGGCAGGTTAGGGCAGTGTTCGTTCATGAGCACGCGTCACTGACTTTCCAGCTGATCATTTTGTATAAAAAATTGTTAGGTGTTGGAATTTATTTGGCATAGCTTACAGAGGTGGCACCGCAACCGTTCGCCGGTAGAAGCATAAATTGTCAGGATGCCTGCGCATATGTCTGCATCCGATTGGTTGTTTTCTATCTCCTACTGTCTCAGTATTTTTCGGTTCATTTATCTGAAGGCGTCCTAGTTAGATAGGGCAAATAAACAAAAGACAAATATACTTTATCTCGTTCGTCATCTATACAGGTCAACCTTCTTTGGTAATAAATGCTTGTCACTGTGTGCTCGGTAACAAAAAATGCAAAACGTGCATACCCTGGCTTCCAAATCCAGATAGGAATGACATTGATGATAATGTTGGTAATAACTTGCCAGATATGTCGGCAAAAATGATAGATAATAACTGACTAATAAGCATTCAAAAATCAAAACTCCAGTTTTTTCATCAAGCAGAAAACTTATTTGTTTTGGTAACAGGAACTACTGCATGATATCTCCTCGGGCTCACTAACAATTTCAATGAGCTATACAAGGGTGGTCAGTCGCAGGGACTATTTTGTGTCTCGCTCTGGATGCATTAATTTCTCCAACCAACATTCTGTCAAAGCAGAGACACCGGGTGGTAGCCCAAAATTAGTACTACAACTTCTATAGCGCATACCTTCCTTTTGGTTCCCACTCGTGTACTTATGTCGCATGCCAAAACAGAATCAGGCACACCTATCCAATTGAAAGCGGTGATAACTAACCGTCTGTTTAACGAATGACATTCCTTGGTCCATTGGCAAATCTCAACTTGTCTCCGAAATTCCCTTCTACCTTACGGAAAAAGCACACAAGTCACAACATGACCACTCACAAATATGTCTACTTCAGATCTTCATAAAAAGTTGATGCAGAGAGGTTCTAGTCCGTGACTTTTGTCACAAGTGCCTATTATATGAAAACTATGGATAATGCAGGTATTGATTAATTTTATTCACACCATAACTCGAAGCGTTCATCGCTTTTTTACTCAGTCACCTTCATAAAGACTGGTTATGATAGCCAACCAATGACCATACTCACATCATTGCAAAGTTCAAATATCAACCGATCGGCTAGACCCAATGAAATCAGACTGAATTGACTCAGTTAGTGGAAGGCCGTTATAATTTGGAGGGTATGTTGGTTTTTCGCAACGTTTGGGTAGGTCACTTTTAAATTATTTCAAAATCCTCACACTTCAAATGAATGTGTGCCCCATGAAACTTATTCGAATCGGATTTTGTTACGCTTCCCATGACTAGGTAGGACCGCGAAGCCGAAAGAGGACAAACATTTTTGGGACCACTGTTTTCAAGATCTCTAAACAGAATATCAAACTCGGGGTTCAAAGAAGCGACAATTAACACTGTCCAAAAATGATAGCTTTTGTGACTCATGTTGCTTATCTTTTGTAAGCTTTAAGAACGGTAATCAATTCTCATGGTAACTTTGCGTATAAACGGCTCTCTCTTTATCCAGCTGGCCAACCACCATTTCTGCAACTTCAAATTCTCAGGTGTCTAGAAACACAGAAACATTTAAAAACATTTCATACAAGCATTTCATTCCTGTGCAAACTCTCTATAAGGGCTGGTCTCATGTGAGGAGCAAGTTAAATGAAAGGCAGTTCGACCAATCAAAATTTGCTACGGTTTTTTCTCATTAACCCCAAACGACTGGAAAGCTTGTGTTAGTATCGCCACGGATTAGAAATTCCTGGAGTCTGTTGATAAAATCCACAGCCAACTAATTCGCCCAATCCCATTCTTCATTAACTTGCTCCAAAATCCTTATTCGTACCTTCTGTTGCTGTCGCTTAGTCTATTATGTCTGACCGCTCGTGTCCATGTCCCTGTTTGTCTGTGTCCACATTACGCCGGTTAATCGGCGTGACAACCCAGGCCTGTGCTCCTTTGTTTCAGCCCTGACTACGTGTGACCAAGCTTAACCAATCAACTCTCTTCATCCCCGTCTCTCTTAAGGGAAGTGTACCAGCTGTCCAATGTTCCGGCCCCCAAGCGGCAAAAGCCGTTATTCGGCGTACAGTTCCCGCAGTTTTCCAGAAATCAGAAAGCTCAGTCTTTGTTGCCAGTTTGTCTGATGCCCTGTATAATGGTAGCGTGCTCAACGGATTTTCCTAACTGTTCTGCTGTATCAGCATCATTAGAAATGCCTTCATTCAATGTCCGAATCGTGGACGTTACACTTAGCGCATGCGAATTTCCATACGTTTCCTGGTAATAAGGTAGGCAAGAAAACAGACAAAATACTGTGGACCATTGAGCGGAACCGAATACATGGCTTTTGGTCTCATAAGCCGTTATCGTCTATCAAGTACGTCCGTTTGCTCATAACATTGTTGCGTGGGTTGTCAAAAATTTCAGCTTCGCAGCTACTCTCGTCTAGGTAGTATAGTCAGCCTG
The DNA here is from genome assembly GCA_004794785.1 of Opisthorchis felineus. Classification (NCBI taxonomy): domain Eukaryota; kingdom Metazoa; phylum Platyhelminthes; class Trematoda; order Opisthorchiida; family Opisthorchiidae; genus Opisthorchis; species Opisthorchis felineus. The sequence continues at coordinate 1,116,520 of SJOL01006370.1, read as the reverse complement.
CTGAGTTGATGCTTGAATGTGGACAATGTTGCACGCAAGCAGTCATTTTGAACCACAGCTGACAATTGTGTTTGATGTCGACACAGCATGCATGAAAATATCACAGCCATCATTCGCAAATGATTCTCAATGCAAGATGCCTCTTACAATCGAGAAGAGTGCAGCAGTTCGGCTTGCCGTGACGGTCGCAGAGCTGTCCGGTGAACAAGCTGATCGTAACCAAAATCACCATCACAGTGGCGGCCAACATAATAACAAACTATGACCTCCACATGATGGTCACTTTGCAAAAATATAGTCGACTGTTAAAAGTTTCGTGGCACTGTTGAACTCTACAATGATGTGAAGGTTTCGTTCCTAATGAGGTATTCTGTTTGCGTAAAAGTGGCTGAAAGTTAACCACTGGCTTTAAAATAAATTACCGATGAAGAACACCGTAGATAATAAAAGAAACTTCTACCGTATTTCCAAGGTCTACTTATGAATAGGACGACTGCCCTGTAAACATCGGACTACCACGGTTAATCAATGCAGCAATTTTCTGTTGTGCTTGCCTTACGTGGCCTCACCCGATGGATCATTCGCCCTAATTTTTAAACGCAAAATATGCACTTCAATGGTCGAAAAGGATTTCAGGGTGCACAACATGGTCCGCAGAAGCAAACGTGAGTCCCCTACAGATTTAGTTGTTCTGGTGTTTCGTACAACTTGTGTGCATTTCGCAAAATGCAATATGCAACTGGCTGTAACTTAAATGTGGGTCACACTCAAAAACGAGAGTTTAAACCATGTCTGTTTATGTAGATTAGAACTTTAACAAACATTCAACGTGTAAACCAGATTGCGATAGCTGAGATACAATTAAGAGTTCTCAAAATATACTGACTCTTGTCCAGACAAGGTATACTATTCATAAGGTCGTTGAAAACTCTCCGATAACCCTTTACCTTTCCTGGGACTCATCATATGGACGCAGTCTCTGAGTTTTCGTCAAACTTCCGCTCTACTTGAAAGCAAATTAGACGCGATTCAGGAATTACATCCATTTAAGGTAACTTGGAAGGGAGTTGAGGATGTGCCCCGGGGGTATCACTAAAGCTCACTCTATTCGATGAACTGAGTATTGAAGTTGCTCAAAACAACACCCAAGATGCGCGAAATCACGATTTTTCTCAGTGTGACGTCAGCAAGGCCTGTTATGCCTTGATGCGCAATAGCAGCTGTAGTAAAGTCATTCAGAGACCATGCTAGAGACTGTCATCATCATCCGAATTTGACCGAGTGCTTGCGGTTTGACTGAAGTGAGGTGCTGTTCGCAGTACGTTGTTACCCCGCAACCAGTTCTTCGTTGAATGTGTTTTGAAGGAAATAAGCTGTAGTTTAGTAGACGGCTTTCCCACTCAAAGCCACCTTTCCGTCATCCCTACCACATTTGTTTTCAGTCTATCTGTCGATCGTTTCAGTTCCACAGTTCCTCCATTTTCGACTTCATCCTCACTCGATTCAATATGGACAGTTCCTACAGCATCTACTTGCTCTTGTTAGTGATCCAGCACAAATAATGGAAGTGCGTTGACAAGTTTCTTTGGAATGATTGTAGAACTTGAATCCTCAGGCATTTCACACACGCGAAGCACCTTGATTGTCAGAGTACTGATGTTATCTGTTTTCCGCTGTTTCTCCGCTTTTTCTTATTATATTTCTGTTTCCTGCTCCTCAGGTCCTGAATTTCACTTAAGTAAATAATGAGTAAACCTCTTAACCAGGGTGGTCCTTTACTCTTGTGTTCCCCCCGCACATGGATCCATGAATGACGATTCGTGATTTGTTACACTAGAATTCATGAACCGGCTGAGACTATGCCAAAGCATTATTCCTTTGGCCAGAGGCACCTAATGAGTGAATACAGCACTACTCCTTTCACAATGAAACGAAGGAGGGTATTCTTGAGACACTGAAGTACTTGCAGAAGACACTCCGTTGTTCGTCGCACCACGGCTAAATCAAACACATACATTAAGTCTAGTCTATGAACTCGGTAGTGCATCCGTTGACCTGAAATCGGAGATTAGATTGATCTAACCATTTGAGCACAGGAGGTTACTTCAAATTTGAAGGCATTTCCGACTTAACCCCACTGCCAAGCGGTACGAGTTTTGCGTGACTCAGTGAAACCAGGCCAGGCATTAATATCTTTATCTGTTGAGTGAAACCCACGAAGGATACTGGATTCGTATGAAAGAAAAGATTGCTATGGTCTACGCTAGCAATTTGTTTGCTAGACAGCTTGTATTATGAAAACAGTCCGTAACCTAAACTGTTTTGTGTGGACTGCTGTTTTTCCACCAAATGTTCTTTCATGCGAGTGGTCCATAGTAAAGAGCAATCAACAGTGAAATAAGCAGGACTGGACGAGAACGTTCTCCCCTGTGAGGATTCTTTCCTTTTTTAACTCAAAATAGCACACTTGTGTTATACACAACAATATGCTTCTCCTTCCCATTTTTGCGACGCCCCGTGCATGTTCTTTAGTGGACTCATCCAAACTAGGAGTAGCCCACATTTGGCGTCCCGATTAGTAAACGCTGCTGCTAATGTCTCGAATAGCTAAATAACAGATTCATACAATGATTCGCTATCCAATTTTTGTGGAAAAATGGACATGCTGCTCAAAATGGTGGGTTATGCCGTAGTGCTAAATAGCTACATGCCTCTCCCACTCATGAGTGTTATAGGAACACGACGGATTTCATTCGATGGGGAAATCTCATGGGACTATCCAGAGTGGTTTCTTATAAGGGATCTCTTCACCAGAGAGCAGATGATTTTGCAGTTCTATGAAACGATCACATGACACCTATATTACATATTTGTGTATGTTTTGTAGCACTCTTTCCTCATTCGCCCCTCTTTGGAATATAACTCACCCACACTGGTAATTTAAAGTGGAGGGCTAGTGGAGACCTAAATGCCTAATGCGTTCGCGCAATCTCATTAGTCGAACCGGGTATTCTACGACTTCCCCCAAATGTCCAAGAATCAATCGCCACTTACTATTTCGCGCTCTTTGGTTTTATTAAGATTTGGTGGACTGGAATCCTTTTGTGGACTGGTTTGTCATAGCAAAATACACCCATGGACCTTCGCAAAAATTGGATAATGCCACATGCGGTTTGAGCCAAGTCGCACTGCGCTCACTTGAACGTCCTGCACGTCGTGTCAACTCCAGTGGATAAGAGCTGAGGGCGAACAGGAGGGAGAAGTTCTAAAGGCATCAACAGGTACAACTGTTGGTCCGTAACTGTCAATTCAATTGGGTACAATGTACGCAAAGGATAACTGGTAGCCGGCACACCTCATGGACATACTCTAGGCGCCAACATGTGAATAGCTGGGGCTAGCCATCACTCAGCTTGTTCTGCAACATAGAGTCGCTTATATGATTAGTGTAAACGTAACAAACCGGAACGTTTAGTGTTGGTGCGGATGATTTGCAGGTGGATGCCCGAAATACGCATCAGAAGAATACATTGAATTGTAACTGTAAACAACATGCTATGATATAATATAGTTCGCACAAAACAGAGCAGTGAAAACAACGGGATACCCGGCAACCCGAACCGGAACCGCTTGCTGGCAGACCACTGATTGCTCCTTTAGATTAAGACGGTGAAGAATACTGGACAATTGTTGCTCACAGCTAACTGGATGTGCGCGTCTGAGTGTGCCAGTCGCTCGTGGCCGAACAATTTATGGTTGAAGCACCAGCCAAAAGGTAGAGAGTTCTAAGACCCCCGGATATTTGTGAAATACGCGGTGCTGCTGATCCCGATAAGTATGCAACAGGTGTACGGTGCTTCTCGGATTTTCGGCATGGAACAGCCCACCCAACTGCGCAGTGATGACGTCTCCTCGTTTGGTGACGAAACCTTTGCAAGTCAGTTGCCAACTTCGGCAAACAGATTAAGAGCCATCTTGTCATCAACCACTAGACTGATCTCATTTGCAAGACGATCATTCGACTGAAAGGAGTCTTAAGTCCCCCACCCTAAACCAAACTGGTTTGCATCGTTTTTTGTAGGTCAGTGGTAAAACCATGTTTGAGACCTTACGAAAATAGGTGGTGTATCCGTTTTCACTGCAAGTTGGGGGTGATTGTGGAGATGGGAACAGGCATTTTGTGAGTCACAGACCGACATTTTTCACCTTTGTTGTATGGTTCTGATGCACTGGCCAGATCAGTACACCCACCGAAATCCTTCGAAGTTAATCCACCGTCAATACCTGATTTACTAACAGGCTGACTGAATAGAATCCCTACAGGTTTTATATGCAATATGCAATAAATAGTAGAAGGATATACCTACTGGAAAATCTACAAAGTTCAAAATTGCCGCACTTAAGGGCCAACCAGTTGTTCGTCCACATAGTAACCTGAATGGGTCAAACTACTTGGCGATATGCACTTGATATTTAGCTCAAGTACGTGTGAGCAGAAAATACGCCACCTAACCAAAAACAAAATTTTTTCCCTTGATTGACTTTAGCTTTCTGTGCAAAACATTGTTGGCCCTGGTATCTGCACCCTGCAGAGTCCCCCGAGAGGTGGACTCTAGGGTGGCAGAAACTAGTGGTAACAATAAGAAATGAGTCATCATAATTTCGCAAATTAATTACCACTGTTTGTCACACAGTCCTCGCTCGTGGACAGGTGGCCGGTCCTGGTAGTGCAGTACAAAAAGGTGGAAATTCCGAAATTTGGAGCCCAAATAGCTGAAAGTATATATGAAAGTAACAAATGTGTCAACGGATTTGAGAGGGTGCCCTGAGTGGCCCAAAAAATGTGGTATTCGGTCAAGGAACACTACGGGTAAACCTAGACTCTTATTTTGATTAAGGATTTGTTTTCTTCTGTTTCAAATTGTTAGAAGATTCTGTTTTTCTTGAGTATGTCTGCATTAGACCCTAAGCCTCGTCGGGTCACTGTTTTAGCACTTTAATTCTACTCATTCCGACATTCTTCCCAAAAAACGGTCTTTAGATTTAGCGCAATACAACTCAATGGATGTAGAAAGATAACTGATCGCACATTATCTCGTGATTCACTTACAGTGATTGACCACAAAAGATACGGGTTAAAATCCCAAATACTCGACCGGTTGTAGAGTTAGTCAGTCACGAAGTGTGTGGCTAACATGCCAATCATCGACCAGTCAACAATGCGTCAGGCCTCGAACTTTACGTGTAATAGTGAGAGAACATTTCGAAGGTAATCATACAGTAGACCAATCGCTCGTGTCCGAAAGGATGAATGTTCAAACCACGTGTCGGGTGGCAGCAAGTTCCAGACACCTTGGATTTTTGACGGATTACTGCTGCTAATGATTCCCAAAAAGGAAGAAACTGTTGTACAGTGCTTTTCGGTTTTTCAGCACAGGTTGCTCTCACTTATGGTGCGAAATCTTCATGGAGAAGTAGTAAAGGACAATAGATAGAAACATAGACAGAAATATAGATAGACAGATAGATAGATAGATAGATAGATAGATAGATAGATAGATAGATAGATAGATAGATAGATAGATAGATAGATAGATAGATAGATGGATAGATAGTGGAGAAGTAGATAAATACATAAACTGACATACACTTAACTTTCTCCCGCGGAGTCAGTTTCGTATCATTCTGTGTCAATCCAGTGGTTCCTCCCTCGGGTGGAATTTCAGTGGTTCTTGAAGATGTAGGCTCTAGATTTTAAAGACAACAATTGCCACAATGCTCATTTTTACTTGACTTATCTGGCATTCACATCGCTTGATAAACAACCCCCTGACTTTTGGCTTTAGTTACAAACGCCTTAGCCTCGTGTACTGCGGTTGCACATGTTGTTCATGCATATAAATGAAGTTCAAAAGCCTACGGAGACAGCTAGAAAGCGAAGATATTTGGTGGAATTTGATGTACGGAAGCACTTCGGCATAGCGCTCGCTTACCATTCATCCCGCGAAGTCATTATTCCGCCATTATTTCAAATGAACCGGAGGTTAGGATGATAAGGTATCCGGATGTGCGAGTGTTCTCGTCCAGTCTGTTTAAGCGTCGGATAGCAAACCGATGTGTCCTCCGTTAAGACTAGACGGAAGACTCCGGTGGAAATCATCTAGCTGGATGTGCTTTTATTTCTTCCCGTCAGCGTGAACCCGGTTTGTGCTTCACAACTGACCCGATTTCACTGGGTCCACACGAAATAGAAGCGCTGGACTGAAGATTTGCTCTTAAATCTCATCAGCAGTGCATATCTTTGGCTGTGCCTTGAACTCCAGAAATCTGACAGTTGATGCGGGCATGTAAACATTACTCCACGAATGCACACTGGGAGTATCTGGGTTATTACGTCTGAAAACTAGAGGACGTTCATGCTGCAGGCAAATGACCTATCCTTCATGTATCAGCCACGTGAGGTTCTTTAACAGGTTTTCAGTCTTTTGTTCAAGCAACTACTCTCAGCGAGTGCAATTAAACAGCCATATAACTGGGGGTCACTCAGGTAGGATACCACTAACCGCAACGATTATTTGTTTTGCCACTCTCCATATTTCTCGTGGTTATAATAGGTAAACACGGTCACACTGAATATTTTGGGTGTGAAGTGAGGGATTCAGTTGTCAATCTCAGCTTTAAATGATTCCCTTCTTGTGTTCGTACGCACGTACTCTCAGTGCTATTGAATTTCTACCTACACACAGGCGAAGTGAACAGGCTATTGTGGATTGCAAGGTGGCCCGAAGATGTTAGACCTGCGAGACCACTCCAAGATCAGCAAAATTTTGGTTTTAAAAGCTCCCGCTGAAACATGTTTGAATATTTGTTTCCCCAGTAATTAAACTTCAGCAAACTGCATGGCACAAGTGCCGGAAGTGATCAGAGATTCTTTAATTTTGAAACGAGAGGAGACTCCTGAACAGCCTACCATTGGTTTCATCTTATTTTGAGCTCTTCATTTAGGCTTGCCTTCCGATATGTGTGCTTAAATTTGTTCAGATAAACGTAACGAAGTTGACGTAAACATGAAAGTCAGTCGGACCTCTGTTAAATTTATAGTTTGTGATATGGTGATTCCTGTACTTCTTACAATATTATCTACAGGTTCGGCACCTTTATATGATTAGACATTTAATGCAACACATGTAAGTTTATTTTCGGTCCAAATGAAACCTATTTCAACCTTGCCTGCAGTCTTTATAGATTAGTTCATTTTTGTTGTTTTTCTTGCTTTAATCTGTTCATCCAATTCCTCTTGGTATTCACAACATTTTTACAGCCTCACTAACCTACGTTTTGAAAACTCTGGCCCTTCTAATTCGTATACGACGTCGGATATGGCAAGCTTGGGTCAGAACAAGCATTATGCTAAGGGTTTCAACGCAAAAATTCATCACGAGCCGGAAATGAGCCCACAAAATGGCTCGTATTTGACCACTTTATCTTGGTACCTTAATATTTCCGCGATTGACTCACGTCGTTAGCAAGAGTATCGACACCAGCGCCATAGCGATTCCGCCGAACAGTCGAAAGTGGGATGAACTGAGCGTCATAGTTCCGGGATGATTCAGAATGTTCCTTCGTCTAATTCATGCTGGAGAATGTTTCGATTCAATGTGTATTTTGCAACTGCATGCAATGGCGGTGGGAGCCCGATCTGTCACTGATCAGCTGAGCAGAGGAATACATCTTCTCAGTAATGTGCGTATTGAGGTGTATAAGCAATAAATAAGGAACGAAATGATGGATGTATTGCTTTGCATGCTAACGCGCAGGAACAATCATTGAGGATTCGTTTTGGTCATTACACATCGTTTTTTGTATTGGCCCCGTGAAAAAAGCGGGGCACCTTCTCTTTTCCGTATATAAAGAATACTATCCCATTTTCGTCTTCTGGAACCAGTTAAACATATATGAACGCTCGTTAAAACAGCCTGGATGAAAGTCTTCTGAAAGATTCATGTTGATAGCACTTTGGCCTACTCATGGAATAGGTGATAGATCTATCGCTCAGATGTACCATGATTAATTCATGAAAACTCCATGGTGTACATGCATTACTAATCTGCTAGTAATGTTCATTGTTATGTATGAAAACTGCCAAGATGATTAAAGAAGCCAGATTGATGCGTTTGTGTATAAAATGTCTACCTGAGTAGTCGATTCCATTTCTTAAACCTAGGGCAGCATATACTGTAATCCTTGGTTCGAGGACAAGTAGGTTAGAAAGCCAGGGCCCCTCTAGGTTACGTTCACTGTTATTAACCAGCTGACGATATTGCACTGACACGCATGAATTTGTAGCCTACTAAGTGAGAATAACATTGAAACCCCCGATATCCTCTTAAATTACCGACATAATCTGGAACCGTTGGAACCGTTCACTTCAAAATGGGCGACACATGACAATCCCACAGAATAACTTTTATTTGTAGTCTGCTTCCGTTCTCCTTAACCACCTGGGTTGTGTCTACAAGAAAGCCAAAATTATTGCAGGTTTATTGGGATATTATGAGAGTAACCACAGAGGAAAGTAGGTTGTCTAGCCGCAACTGGAAGCTTGCAGTTGAAGGTGAAGACTCGGCTGCGAGGAGGAAACTGTGAGCGCTTATAACGGACAAATATACATCGTGCTTAATTCCAGTCTTTGGTTCGAAGTCAATCCTGTATAATTATTATAATTATTGTCCCAACAATACCAAAAGGCTTGGGGTTGCCACTGGTCAAAATTATCGTTTAACTGTGCGAAAAGTTTCATTAAAGGCAAACGCTAATGTAGTGTACAGAAGCAATCTGCTGAAGTCGGCTAACCACATTTGGTTTTGGGTGCATTTGGTTTACATGTCTGCTAAACATGAATGAGGGGGTGTGAGACATTAGTGCACTTCAAATCAATGAGACGAACAAATGTGTCACTCCACAGAAGATAAGAAACTCAAAGTTCGTCACTTGCAGTTCATCAGTTGATGTGTAATTTAATGATAAATCTAGAAGAGAACGCCGACCACTAGAAACCGTCTAACAGTAGATGAAACATTTGATCGGTCATCACAGGTTGCGTCTCCCTGGTGGAACAGCTATAGGGGGTACAAGGGCACCGCGTGCATTTGCGCATACTTCAACTTTGTATGGGACAACAAGCAGAGTTTCTTGCCCGTTTGTGTACTCCGACAAGCAACCCACTAAATTAATTTTCCATGTAGCATTTCCCGTCTTGTAAAAAGGACAGTTTTTGGTGAAAAATCAAGTTTCAACTACACATCATTTCGGAAAATATTCATTTATTTATCTGGTACTTTTTTGCCACAAACAGCATCCTATATAGTGATAGCTGAAGTACTAGTTTTACGTCTACTGGGCTTCATTAAGTATACATCTATTTTTCCTAAGCCACCGATTCCTTCGCAATCCCACTTACGTGCAGTTCCTATTGTAACCAGTAGCTGTACACGTCCAACATTCCTGCACAACACAGTTGACAATAGGAACACCGCTCGCCTTATCCGGCCATTGGCAAATTTTATTCCGGCCGTTGACCAGCCAATGTGGTTGCAGTCATCACCTCTTTTACTGACGGTCGGTCAGTCGGTCGGTTGGTCGGTCGGTCGACCAGTTGGTTGATCAACCGATCATCTTCCGGTAGCAGTTGGTGTCACAGATTCCTTATGCGTAAAACTTTTCCCAGCCAATCAGCTGCCAGCGTTCCACCCAACCAGTACTTGACTCACACTACAAGTACACGCGTCTATCAAACCAAGAAGTCTGGCTTTTAACACTTTCCAGACTTGCGTATCTTATGAGCGTTAGGCCGTACGAGCTACATCTAGCAGTGGATTATGTGACTGTTTGTTGCCGTTGTCTGTCTATGGGAAAATATTAGCCTAGAATGCAAGAGCAACCAGCGCTACATCGAGCTTCCACAGTTCGACGGTCGGCATACCGAGCAAGCATGATTTCTCCAGGAGATAGTGGTGGTATCGGTGCTCTTGCCGCCTCCGTTGGCCTTCAGCAGCAGAGTAGCGTGAGGAGGACATCGGTAATGCAACGGTATGTCGGAGAAATTGAATTCACAGGGATGAATCAAACAGCAAAAGTAAGTTATCTGAGCATTCACGTTAATGATTACCATTTTCATGCGATCCATAATTTTTGCTTTATTGGCTTATGAGGTAGACTAAGGCATAGTTGACAAAGTTGGACAGTATATATAATCAGATGCTTATGCCCAGTATGTTGCCGATGCAGCCTCTAGTTTTTTGACAGATGTTGCCCGAGGATCCCCTTCCCTTTAGGCGTCAAAGACAGGGTACATAGATAACTAGTTGTCAACATCAATAGGCAGTTGTTACTAAATTAAAAAACGAAGGATTTTGGCATCCTTATCGCCCCGACAATCATTCCGATACACATGCGGTGCATTTTCCGCTCACACTCCTAATAATTGTTTCCTTTCACGCGGGTAAATTACCCTAGGAATCCAGTTCAAAACAAAACTATATATCTCATCAATTATAGATTCCTGTGGTCTTCAAACTCAGATGTGCTACGTGGGAGCATATGAACATGATCGGAGTTTGATTAAATCTTTTAGAACCAGTTGTTCGTTTCATGAATGATTACATGAAGATTGCATTCTGAGGTCAGTGGAAAGTCCTTTTTCATAGTAAAAGAGAAATATATCTGGTCCCATAAGAAACCGTAGTTTGCCGTATTCCTTATAACGCTCAGCTGCGTATACCTTCTTTACTAGAAAGGCGATAGGTAAGACCGAGGTTTAAATTCATTCATTTCTTGGCTGATATTATCGCCCAATAGGAATTTTATAAAATATAGGGCATCCACTTGCAACAGCATAGCTTTCTTGATGACAAACGCAGCTTATCTAGTGAAACTTAATGAATTTTAGTTTGCCAAGTTGAAATAGCCCTAAAATGATTTAACTTATGTGTTTTAAAGAAATGAAAGTGGATTAGGAGGGTTTGCAGAACGAAGGAGCTACCAAACAATGTTTGTTTTCAGATATTGTAATCGTTTAATAGAATATAGTTGTCCGGCGAGGCCAGAAAACTGACCCATCCACGGGGGGTCCATATTTTGTCTCTCGTCCATGAAGAAAGTGAGACTCATTCCCATTTTACATTGATCCGACTAACCCGTATTAAGAAGAATTGTCTGTCAAATTCAGACTGAACTCACCGCAGTTGACTCTACCGGGAAATTCTATAAAATTCAATGGAGGTCATGGCAGGAATTTAACTAATCTACCATGTACGGTCACTGAACAGTAGTCGCTGGCGGACGAGATTTACGGGAGATTTTCCCACAAATGACAAAAATTCGGCAAAGTAGGACACGCCATGTTGCTTCCTGAGATTAATGAGTCAATAGGCCTTAAGCGGTTCCGCACGAGCTGGCGTCCCCTAATGACCGTCATAAAAAAAACCTAGTGACATCTCATCGAATGGAACCCAGGGGAAAGTTCTACAAGTAGACGTTTAACTCAGTATTGGACAGAAATCTACCTAAATGAATTTGTTGAAGGTATACACATCCTTCCGTACACTTGTTTTCCAGTTGTACCTGCTAAGTTACAGCCAACCCATTGTGTCAAGGCACATGGGACTAAATTGCATTTTATGACAAACAGGCTTCAGTCGCTTCCCAAACATTTCCTTCTAAAATCACGGCAATAACAACTAAAAATGGTTTTTAACAAATAAATCATCTTTCTGCGTTTTTTAATTCTAAAGGTAGTACTTACATAATTTCACTCCAGATAGTGTCACAATAAAGTTTCCATACTACATTACCACATATGCGCAACCGGAAGACAGCATATGTGATTCAACCAAACTATAAAAAATACTTCTGTGAGTGCAGCTCAAAGGAATGTCATAACTTTGCACGATTTATACATGTTAAGTTACCTCCAGAACAAGAACAATGCCCCACTAAATCGTTCCGGTTATTTGGAGCTAAATGGCCTTTTCAGTTGGCTAAAAGTGTTTTAGACACTGATCGTAAATCAGAGGGCTAAAATAGTGTGACTGCCACTGAAAAAGTAGTGGTATGTTTGCTTAAAGCGTTTACATAGCCCCACAGCACACAACTTCCGACGTTCCGAAGAGTCACTGCAGCTGAGGCCTCTGCGGTCGAACACCTAAAATTTAAACGTCGTCACTTAGGTTACTGTTTGTAACCGGGTTAAATATCAGCATGATATTCAACCTATTTCTAGTACCTAAGGAATAAATTGTAAAGTGCTTCAATCATTTCCTGACCAATATTAGGCAGTTGTAATTTTCCTTAGGATATCGAATTATGGTCTTGTTATAGTTGGCTAAAACATGTCTAATTGGGGGAACAAAAACTTACCTTGAGGATGGCGAATACAAATTTCCACTCTTCGTCACAGTCAGACGTCAATGAAAGCAATGAATGTTTAAACGGAAAAAAATGCATGGACTACTGGCCCGTGGAAGTGTTCCAAAAAAGGTGTCAGCCAACAGGTGTGATTACATACATGCTTCCTGTACTACACTAAAGTGTACGGGGGTATCCGTATGTCCGGAAATCAATCTTAGAGTGATATCCGCTTAACTGCGTGGATTCAGCTGCCTGGGGGACGTCAAGTTCACAGTTGCCGCGCCATGTCTCGTGGACATTCGCTCAATGATTAAAACTTAATAAAGCCCCCCAGTTAAATATGCATATGCTCCTATACGGACCATATCATATCGACTTGCGGTACAACCTTGTGTATGGATTCCGAAGCGTTGGCAATGATGTTGTAGGCAGGCTTCCAGTACTTGCTTCGTCTGGTCTCGTTCAAGGCAGGCTGACACAAAATGTTCTCATGTTTCTTACTGAGTTACCCGGCTAGGTATTTAATTGCTTCTGCTAAATTTAATTTTGGATGTTACCTAGCATGACTGTTCCCTCAGCTTTACGCACGTTAAGCATATTCGGGGTACTGCGTTCATGGTGTTGTCAAAACATTTTCGTCTGGTTGGACATACCCGTGACAAACGATGCTTCAGTAATCTGGACGTATTTAGTGTGACGACTTTCGGCAAATTGCGCCGGTGTTTGACAGTCGTATTTTTTCAACTTTCTGTGTTCCACCAGGCAGGACGTTTATTGCGCCCTACCTAAATACGAAACGTTTCATAGTTAATCATTTCGTACTGCCTCTGTCACATTAGTCTGTCCCAATCGATTCCAAGGTGCATTCCTGATTTGTTAAGTGCACATCTCTCGTAAATTCCATAACTTTTATTTATCATACCTTAGTTTACTCGTTTTTCAATCAAATGGGTTCTGAGGATCAAAAATTATGTTTAAATCTTAGGATTAGAAAATTAGGCTGAATGTTTTTTCACTAAATAAGTAGCCATAACGAGCCCAAGCATATCAGGCGGCTTTCGCGTCGTATTTTTTCTCGAAGCTCTCTGCTCTGTGAAACAAAACCATTCATTTTCTGAATTAACAGAATTACAACGGCTTGTCGTAGTGGCTCATCAAGGCCCTTAAATGTTTACTAATCTCAGGGACAGTAGGTACTCTTTGGTCTGCAGGATATACATCCCGGATGTTTTGGCTTTTAGGTACTTCCCTTGTTCGTCAAACAGATGTTAAGCAGTTGAAGGTAGCAACAGCAGCAGTGAACATAACATGTGCAAGTCGCCCAAGGATAGGAATACATGTTGTTCCGACAGTGGTGAGCAATAATACATTAAAAGAGGAATAGAAAACACACCCATTAAAAGGAGATATCCGTATCACCCCTCACTATCTGCATAACAAGCTGACATAGCTTGCAAAGACGGACGATTAGCAGCTTAGTAAAGTACTTATCGTCATACAGCTTCGGCGTCTGTCGAAAGACACTTTTTACTCAGATCTTTGCACTATATACACTCATTCCTCTATCTATTGTGAAAATTTTTCTGACTGGACAAATCATGAAATTTGCCTCTGCTTGAAAGACGGTAACGGACATTTTGAAAACGATGCAGACATTGCATCATATTCGAAGTACAAAGTGACAGCTTGATGGAGTTTACTCAAGCAACCTTTTACCTATTTCCGAGTAATAACAAGATGCTAATTAAGTGATGTTTTACGAAGGCCTTTTCTAGGTTAGGGAACTAATGTTTGATCTTAGGGTCCAGTGCTAACAACAGGTCTGTGATGTGTATGCCAAAGCAGTGTAAAGGCTTTCAGGCACCTTTTTAGTCAACAGTGAAGAGGGGAATTGACCGACTATTATTTGCCTGGACTATTCAAATATTTTGTGGCGCACGATCTTATGCCCATCTGATAGAATCCAATAAATCACTGAATACATCCGCGCGGCTGATTCTTGTGTTTCTGGTGTACCTCAGGTGATTGGCAAACACCGTACGACATTGTAAACGCCTCTGACAACTTTCGAGTAGTTCAAACAACTTACCAGGTAAACCGCCGCACGCTGACTGCGTTCAAACTCTTTAGCGCTGAGTGTAAAATGCAACAAACTGTAACAATTTGAGGTATCATTTAGTTCCAATAACACGTAAATCTGCAGCTTTCACTGAATAGGGAAGTCCCGTCGCCAAAAGTTTTGCAATCACCGAGCGCAACTTAGTATGGAATTACTTCACATAACTTTTTTTGAAAGCCTCGACGATTTCACGTTCGTTTATAACAGCATAGTGTGTTTACCCGAACTCCCAGATGAACACCCCGAGTTTTTCAATAATTCGTTACCGGCTTAAGTCATACACTCATCAAATTTTTCTCGCTTCCTGCATGATAGTCTACTGCAGTGAAAAAAGCGAAACTATTGTTTAATCAAGAAAAATAACTGTGTTTTACCTCAACCTTCACGGCTGCATTCATGGCAAGCCTAGTAAAGCCTCTGGCTTGATCAAAAAGATTTATTAGTTAACTGAATTTCAAAATGAAAAAACTGCATGACTTTCTGCACAGTTTGGTTGCACGCTTAGCAGTGGCATGTACCGGAATTATAAACGCATCACTGTCTCTACAAAAAACAAGTGCCAGGAACTGCAGCGTTATTCATCAAGCAGCGAGGTACAAAATGATTTGCAAATCCGGGTTTAGAGTTATATAAATGTCTAGTGCATGATAGCTAAAACAGCTTCAACCCAAGCGTCGTACGGCTGTCAAAAATTGCGTTTCATTTATCAATTCTGCCACTAACTGCCAAACTTAATGTATTACATGTTCTCTCATCACCCAACAAAAAATTCTTTTAAGAGTAATCTTTCAACGTATGCTTGTGACTCACTACAACACCGAACTATTCTGTACGAACTAAACGACCTACGCAGAAATTGTTTACGTGCAACCAGTTTAATGTCGTCTACTTTATCACGACCTCCTTTATTGTGAGAACAGATACTCAAGTTAACTTCGTTTAGACGGGGTAGTACTATTTAAAAAAATTAATTTGTAACTGAGTGTAGCTCGCGAATTTGTCTAATTTTGGTTCAAGAGGAACACAGGGATTGCGTCAACCTGATGATCCTCAAGGATGGCGAACCCAGTCGTAAATTGTGGAACAGTCTTCAACAATCTTAGGAGTAGTGTTTCGTCTACACAGTTGCTGCGATATCTCGAACATCGTCCCATCCGGAACACCAGGCAGTCTTTGTAAGACACGTTCGGTTGATGAACATCATAATATACAGATAGGTTGGGGTTCATTTGAGTCTCCACTTAGAACAGAATTGTCGTGTACATGCGTGTAGCATGCCAATTACTCTTGTTTATTTTTAATTTTTTCGAATTCTCATCAACAAAAGTTTTGATGTTTTTGTCAAAACTGTAGGAGATGAATCCCGATTGGGTCTATAAATTCTTTCTGAGAGTTCACCATCAACCCAAATTCAGTTTCCGAACACATGAGGATGAATCTGATGGTGTGATCCTTGCACACTGTGTGACTGTTGTCTATCGAATGGCAATAAGCATAAAGTACTGATTTCCCGTATCGTAATAATTGAAAACGTGCAACATACATTTGTTAGGGACCATGTTCCATGTGGAATACAGTGGTTTCTACAGTATCTGTTTGCTGTTCGATAAAACCATACCTTAGTGGATCTCCCGAACACCTGAAACTGCAGTATGTATCTTCCACAGGACTGGTGACAATAGCTGAAAAATTACGCCATGAGTGGGACCCCTTGACAAGTGTTGTGATATGAAACTTACCCAAAAATGAAAATGAATCACCTTAACTCTTTGTCTTCAGATAATTAAAGATTTTAGAGTTATCCCATTGACAATTCTTAATTTGTCTCTGGGACCAGAAGTGCGTTAACTAGCTCGAAAGGATTCTTGCCGTGACCGTACAAAGCTATCGCTACGTGGGCGAATGATATTTAGGGAAACAGCGTGTTCATATGTGCCATAGCACTCAAACAGGGACTTAAATAAATTGATTTGTCAAGAAATGGACACCGTCATCCAGACTAGTCATTTCCTGAACGTTTCTTCCATACACAAATAAAGGTAAGTAATATCTATTTGAACAGTGAAAATATGGCAGTAAGAAGGGTGTACAACACCCAATTACAATGGCTGCAAGCCATACCGTTTCCCGAGAACGTACGAAATGTTATGTAGATTTAGCTTAAGCGATCGTTCTTTCACTGATTCGAGTAGTTGCATGATTGCAAATCTTAAGCAATCTCTTCTGTACAAGCATGTCGTCAAGCCGTCACAACAGATTGCGTTTACTCCACTCACTATAGCATTGGATATACAGTCTTCCGCTGCTGTTCCCTCGGTAACCTTATTATATTCGTGCCGAATTTCATCTAAGTGGCATGACTGTATAAGCGTTGTTTGTATTTGTGTTAACTATCGGAGAGTATACGATCTAACAATCAGCAGCTTAGATGCGCTCCTGCTAAATCTAGTTATCTCAGTCGACAGCAATACGTAGTCATGTGTTTGTTAAACGTTTTTGCTCAGACGGTTTTTTCTCCACTTTGTGACAACAAAAAGAATGGTATCGGCAGCATACCTACAGAGAAAGGCGATGTAAGGATCTGTAGACTTGACATCCTCAAGATGAACTTCAGATGAATGGTCATAAGGAAAGTGGAAACCAGGAATGACGATATTATAATCAAGAAGCTAAAAACTGCAGCTTTCGAGACATCAAGCAAATAGCCCATCATGCATGTGGCTAACATGACTACCAAACAAATCGACTACACTTCGCGGTAGAGCATATTGATGTGTGCCTTCCCATGTTATTTTTTGAATGTGCCGGTGCGGTTAAACGTTCTAGCGGGAGACCGTATAGTGATCGCAGCCAAACCGAGCTAATAAGGCTTCATTTGCCTGCCCAGAGCGTCTAATTTAAATATCTTTTACTATCTACAGCGACAAGCTGCTGATGTAAATTCCGTGGAGAGATTGTCCGAATTACTCGGCTAAATATCTCTTTGACGTTCCCAGCTGACGTGAAACTTATTAGAAGTTGTAAGTCTGTGTAAATCCCGTCTTGCGGTTTCGGCATTTCTACACTTTTTTGCAATATCAAAGCAGCCCTGGCACAAGTTTTGCCGAATCGAACACGGACAATGTACGTGATCCTGCTGTGCCGTCCAACTACACTTTTCTTTATGCTATGTCGTTGTAAACCACCACCGAGGTCACATTTAGCAATCACTATAAGAGATTGGTATGCCCCTATAATCTGAAAAAAGAAAAAAATAGGCTGGTAAGTAAGTAGATATAAATATGGATGTATTATCATTGAATCCATTGTCAATAAAAAGGATCTGTGGACTTTCATCACAACGCATATGTTAAAAACGATGCTAAAAACGATGCCTACAGAGAGTTTTGCGACAAACATTTGTCCTTACATCACTTCCGACTAGTTTCACATTTGTCAGATTCTGGCAAAATCATCATCATCATCATCATCATCATCGACAGCATGACATCAGTGTTCAACACTGGTGCTTCACTGCCGTACAACCATGATTTACTTGAAAGCCTTATGATGAAGGAAAGAATAAAGGTGGACGGGGAAGAGGCTTAGTGCTAGCTTACTACAATCCTCCCGAGGTGTAAACACCTCAAGACTCTTATTCAGGCAATCTGGATAGAAACTGACAAGGTCGCCACTGACATCGGTTGGCAGCCATATCTTGCAGCGTCTCCAACCAGGCGCAGTGAGGATCACGCGGTCCCCATCCTGGAAGGCGAGTAGCACCGACAGCACCCAAGCGTTTCGTAATCTCCTTCATACCCCTCTGCCAG
>SJOL01006370.1:1077472-1097549 GCA_004794785.1 Opisthorchis felineus | reverse complement strand
GGTTTTGGAGACCTTCCAGCGTTCGTCTCATTATCTCATCGATCACGAAATTAAATAGGAAAGGAGAGAGTGGGCATCCCTGACGGACACCGCTTTGTGTACGGAAGCTTTTGGAGAGCTTTCCGCATACTCTCACACGTCCGGAAGTCTGATAATACAAAGAACATACTATGTTCACAAACTTCCGGGGCATTCATTGTTGGGCAAGCGTGTCAAGAAGAACAGACCGGTCAACCGAGTCGAATGCGCCTTGGAAATCCAGGAATACTAGAATCGTGGGTCGCTTATACGTATGGCGTTTTTCTAGCACCTGTCGAAGTGTGAAGATTTGGTCAACGCAACCCCTACCAGGCCGGAATCCCACTTGCTGCTCTCGGGTCAGTGTCTCACGAGCCACCGTAAGGCGACGAAACACGAGTGACGCCAACGGTCTCGTTACGACCGGGGTCAAGGTGATCCCCCTGTGGTTGCCAAAATACTGTACAAAGAAGTACAAGCGTAAAAAAATCTTTTCGGCTCGGGCTTTTTGTATCTAAGAGTGATATTGGACAGTGTGCGGCCTATGAGCAAGAACTGGTTCGCACGCCTCTGGACAAAGAATGAAGTTGTGCCTTCGTAAGCGTATCTCGGACCTCCACGGTTATTGTTAGATCATCTTAAGAATTTGACTTTATAAAATGGCAAGGGAGTAATTAACATGAGTAGGATCAGTTATCTTTTAACTTACCAACAAAACTAGTTACGAGCACAGACCATAAAACGTTCTTACAAGTCTCGCTCTAAAACATAGGTTCTTCGTTACTGTTGCTATTGTGAAACCAGCCTCTTCGTCGACGTTCCGCAGTTTATCTTGCCTGGCTTTTCAGCAACTCATCTTTCCCATTTTTTTGGATTTAAGCTGGCTGATTTTAAATTCAGCTCCAGGAAACGTAACCAAAGAATGGCTTACCCGCCACAAGTTAACCTATCGATTAATAAATAAAGTCGTAAGATTCTGTCAGGTAAATTATCTTGTATGCTTATTACCACATGTTTGCTTAATCATTAGGGAGGTTCAGTCTAGGAAAAACAGCAAATTCAAAACTTATCATTTCCAGACGCACTGAACTGCAGGTGCTGAAATTTTCAATCCGTTGCAAATATTTCAAGAAACCATTAATGATGCAGTTAAAGCGGGAATTTAAAAGACGGCACATGCATCTGCAAACACACAAACAGTGTGGATTCGTGAGCCAAATAATGATACAGTCCTAAGATCAGTTGACTACAATGTTTCGAAAAATTATACAACTTCTGGTCCAAAAACACTGCGTTTTAGCCTAAAATTGTTGGTTGTATTGGCTCCATGACGACAACTGAATAAAAATATTAACACCTTCGTAAGCCTCCTTTGTCAGTCATGAAACTTTTGCAATAAAGGAATGATTTGCCACAATATGCATTCATACAAACTTATAACCTAGACGCGAAATCCAACAGGGAGTTTAGTAAGACGGACTCCGGATCGATGGTCCATAAGGTTGAAGAGAATGGAGAAGAAACAAGCGTTTGCTTGCTTTAGCACAGAATTTTTCATAATTATATCTATTGTTTACTGTTTATGTTCCTCTCGGGAGATTCCGCAATCGGTAAACTTCGCGGAACAATAAGCTGACAGTTGCTACTCCACGGAGAATCTGCCCGATTTTGAAGTCCAACATATCCATGTTCCTTTTGGGGAAACAAGCTCGATCGACTGACAACATTCTTTGCTGAATGGTCTCTTTCATCAAGGTAGTCTTTTTTACAAGATACTAGAACTATAAACCCTCCAGGAAAGTGTCAGTGCAATGTCTGAATTCTGTGCGCAGGACGTTAAACGCTGGTGTCAAAACTTTGTCCCTAGACTAGTACCATAAGTAAAATATACAGAATTCCTGCATTTTAATCACCCAGAACATTCCGTTTATTGGGTGGTTTTTCCGAAGTATGTAGTAAAGAAGCATAGGCTGCTTAGGAAGCAGTTCATGCCCAATGGTATTTCCTAGTGAACACATCCACGCTACCTAACAACATCGTCCCCCCTCCCCAAGAAAAAATAAGAAGTATATCTTCTAAACTGCGCATAAGTCAGAAACGCACTGCAATTTATCTAGAGTAGGTTAAAGTATCATTCACTCATATCTGAACATCAGTGAATAAGCCTTCACCGTCTTACATGACGGAATTTCACACATTCAAACTATACCCAGAGGCGCTCACGTGTTCAATGATGTTGTTTACTGTTTCAACAAATTAGCGCCGAGATTGGTTCACTTCATTTTACGACTAGTAATTCATACACCTTACGTTCGTCCGCAAACCGCACGGTAGGATTGCTACAAACGCAGCTCACGTCAAGACGGTGCTTTTCAACATATCGTGTATTTTTTTCGTAAGGGATGATGTGCTTGCTTCTCATAATTCAGTAATAGTTTGGGTATTCATCTTTAAGTTTCGGGTTCTGATTTTAGTCTGAAACACTTTCCCATTTGTATACCTACTACTTGAAAACATAGCAGACTTGGTGCAGCTACCGCTTCCGTTGTCTTGATTTTATGAACTTGTTGACAGAGGGATAGATGTGTTTAATGCTCCGTCTTTCGACTGCAAATCAGTGTCATTTACTGGACCAATCAGGTTTGTGCGGTTGAACGACGACTGCCGAAACAGAACACAGATGCTGCTGCACTTGTTCACTATGTGATTGCAACCAAGTTATGCAAAATCCTCGTTTTTACGACACTACCGTGTTTTCTAGTAATGGGTAGTGCAGGACACAAATCAGCTAATGTTGAGTGACACTCCCTGTCGACCGATACCGAGAATGAGCAAGCCGGTCATACTAGTAATCCATATTGTGTTATTCTATTCGCTCTGTTTGTCACTGGTTAACATGCACTACAGAACCCGAAATTGCTGATATAGCGGTCTGTGTAATTTAGATTTTGGTCACGTTTAGACAAGCTGGGTGGATACCAAAATTTAGTAAGCACAATTTATGTTATTCAAGTGTTCTGTCAAAAAATGTTCCCTCCAAGTTGTATTCACAATGGTGGGACAGCCAAAATGTCCCAATTGTGCGAAGATCTCTTCCTAAAGACGAAACAGTGTCCCAGCAGGACAGGATACAACCCCATGGTAAATGATTAAAAAATGGTTTTGAATGGTACATATGAGAGGGGTCGGCATCCACAATATTCCTAAGACCGACGCTCCATGGACATCTCATCTGTTGCTACCAGTTCAGCACGGGACTTCAGAGGCGGCTCCAGAAATGAGATGGTTAAAGGCATCAAATTTACTTAAATCGTGGTCAACGTCTTTTACTCGGACAACCACACTCAAGAGACATTTCTGGTAATGGCTTCTCAGTATTTCTACTATTAGCTAACGTGTTTCTTGGGCTAAAGACTGTGTACTGAAGATGACATATAAAGACTACAGGACAGTTTACATAAGACAAACAGCCACGTGGCTACACACCAGAACTAATAAACACAAGAGGTGCATAAGGCACCCAATGAAAAGCGCACATTAATTTTAGGCAATATGTAAATCTCGTCAAAGAAGAAGCAAGCACTGTACAATAAACACTGAATTGATCTGGAAAATGCGAAACTTCTGCGGCCAGGACCGAGTTTTATACTACCGCAACAGGTAGCTCAGTTCGTGGGAATCGCAAAGTTCCACGGTAATAAGGAAACGGAGAGCGCAGAACGGACGGCGGTCCTAGATCAGTCGGTCTGACAATTTGGGTAAGTGAGCAGAAGCCTTACAGACAAATGGTCCAGGGCTAAAGCCAAAGATCTAACCGACCAAAATCCACCTAATCCCTCCATTCACAAGCCAATTAACGGTAGCACTGGTCAATAGGCTAACATAAACAAAATTTTTGGGTGGCAATGAAAAGGAATATACACATAAACTGCTCCAGCCCAGATGACCCAGGCCTAAAGCCCATTTTCCGCGAGGCTTGGTCAGCTAACTTATGCATTTGATGTAGATTTCGTCCTATAAGTGAAGCCAGTCTATGCTGAAAAGAGGAGAAGCACTGTTCAGATGGCTTTGGCGGAGCCTTTATCGTTGCTCCACGATAAATCCAACGATTTTTACCAAAGTGTTGTGAAATGATGAAGTCTAACATCTTACAACTTATTCGGTGATGTATTTTGCACAGTAAAAACAAGGAAACACAGGTTGTCAGTAAACTTTCACGCTATGTGCTAGAAGATTATGAAGACTGAATGTTCGTTTGGACGGCAAATAAATATAAAAACTTCATTTGACATCATTTCCTATTTGGCAATTTCTTCAATAGCTGGTTGTCGCACTATTCGATCATTATTCAAGTTTATCGGTTTTGATCGGTTCGTCTCAATCTCCAACAAGCTACGCCAAAACCAATTGAGAATAATTGCACTTGCCTGATGGCGTTGGCTGTCCCTGCAAATGGTCCTTGCGCCGCAGCTCCCTGTAAAACTGCTTCTCAGTTCTGTTTTTTATAGTTATTTTGTCCCTTTCTACCGCTACGGCTGAAACTAACCTGTACAAGTAGTTGCATTTTTTACTGCAGCTGATTTTTATAATATACCCGAAGTCATTTGGAAAAGGATGAGTGTACGTGAAATTTTGCGGAGATATGGGGATCCTCAATTTGGACTTTAGAAAGTTAGAAATTTTAGAAAAATTTGGAATTGAAATTAAGATGAATTTACATATTTCCACCACGCTGATTCAATTGTTTGCTGAGAGCACCACTAAAAGTCCACTGACAGTGGCCATAAACAAACAAACACTATAGCTACCAGTACTTTCTCAGCCAACAGAAAAATCCTTAGACTAAATTATCTAGCAGCGGCGGGTTCCAGATATGTTGCAGCCAATATACGAAATTCTGCGGTTGAATTAACCTTAACAACGAACCTAATTATAATATATATGCTAAAATCAGAAACTCTTCTCTCTGGACGACATAACCCCGAGTGTAACCCGTCAGTATAGCTTGCTGAATCTGTATGCCGGTCCGTTCATTTGTGATTACCGGCAGTTCCAAAGATTGTGAGAAATTCATTGTATCTCATGATCAGTGCGGTTTGCCTTGTTGAGACCGAAAAATTAGCTATGACTGGCCATGAAAATTATCTGGCAAAAGATTTTTTCGTGCATCACCACGCGAAATCTATGAGATCTGTGGAGGGTAACATGGTAAAAAGATGACCAAATGGGTAAAATGTTTTGGTGAATATTTAGCAAAGGACCAGTTTCGAGGTATGCATGAGTTCTGACTCAAAAGTTTCTACAAGTTTCGCTTCTGCGTCCGAATTAGCAGTGCTTTACATTTTCAATAAGTGTGTCACGGCGTATGGAAGTAAACTGACAAACTCAGTGAGCCACGCTGGAAGAGTAGATAGTGTCCAGGTATCCCTGTTTTAACCTGAATGTGCCGACTAGCATGCGGGCAAACTAGGGATGTCTGCGTCCAAACATCCGGGGCCCCCGTCCGAATCCTCCGCATGACACTGGAAATGATAATAACCCGGTCCTTTAATTATCTCATTAGGAGATACTGAACGAAAGCCCAGCATTTCTAGCTGCACACTCAGTTTACCCCAAAAACGATTGGGTGATATAATATATCAGTTCCGCTCCAATACTTCACAAATGCGGAAGAGAGCGTACCCTTCACCATTGCACTAGACAGTTTATTACCCTTACCAAGCTTTCCACAGAATACTCTTCAAAACAATAGTACAAGAAAACGCTTGCCCAGCCTGTCCGAACTCTACAGCTTTTTCAGGCATTCAAGCTATTTTAATTATCAAAGCTCATTAAGCAATTTCATCACCTATACTGTTTTTCCGTGCGAATTGAGAAGCTCCAGTAGGAGACTGGAACACTACCGGAAAGGTCAGTTAGATATATAAAGAATAAGGGCAACAAATGCATGACTGAGTGTGCCCCAAATGGTCGATTTGCCAGCAGATTTTAAAAAATAATAAAATTCATCAACGCCTGAAATGGGCGTTTAGCTAAAGGCATCGTATTTGTGCAAATTCTTTATACAACTCGCGTAAGGGTAAATGCATTCTTCTACCAACGTGAAAGAAATTCTCACGAGCGGTAAAAAGAATCTCACTAACAAGGCAGTAAGTACCATGCAAAACAAACTCAATCTACAGCTGGCCGTCACTATGTAGCAACATTTCGTATACCTCCAAAATCTCTACTCACATAAACCACAGAATTTTCATCTAAATAACTGACGATCCATGAGAAACTTCCATACAAAATGCAGACTGCTAGGTGAGGTATCTTTCGCTTTGTATACTAAGCGTCACTAAATTCGCTGTTGTTTCCCATGGATTAAATGTTCACCTTTATTTACCACCCCGTAAGCTCGAAACTGTCCTCCAAAGCATTTCTTCAATATTTCGCTGGAAGTCCAGATCAAGACAAGATAAAAGTGACCATCAAGATTCACAAGAAAAACAGGGTATTTATATTATCCGCCCATGCATAGCAGGGCTGGGGATATGATGAATCTGAAAACCTAGAATGTATGAAGACTGAGAACCCATGAATTTGCTGGAACAAGAGCGGAACAGATCACCATGATTCACTCCTGCATTTCACAAAAATTGTCAGACAGAAGCAAAATTCAGCGCAATTTTCGCGTTTCCAGCTGCTCAGCTGCCCCTAGACTCTCCAATTGGGGTAGTTGCAAAAGGTCTATTGTTCAACGGTTTGTTGTGCACACGGCCCTGTTAAATGTCTAACTTAGCGTCATTTTAAATAGCCGCTCTTGTCGTAGTCGCTTTCAGCAAGTAACTCGGTCTTATCGCTCATCATGAAAATTTCAGGAAGAAAATATAAAACTGATGTAAATCATGCTTTCATGAAACTTTTCAGTGGTAGAAATGATTTGTGTGTTTACAGAGAATAAGAGTATTCAGAATCCCTAATGCAATTTTAAGGCACTGGAAAATATTCATTCATTTTGTAGCGATAGTCGGGGAAATTCAGCTGAATCTGCCGCCTACACTGTCCGTTCAACTTATGATAGTGCCATGTATAGTAAAGTGATCAGTTATCACGAAAATCGTTTTGTATAACGCATGAGATCGTTTTTATGCAGCACATTTAGCTGAAGAATTCTACAGCCGATACATTCAGTTGAATTTCCACGGTCAGCACTAGCTCAGGTTATAAGTAACTGTTTACATTCAAGCACATACGGTTGAGTGATCAAACAGTGGCACACAGTATGATTGTAGTCTTTTGTTTATTTTACGTACTGGGTGAATTCATTTGCATTTCAAGGGACATTGGTTGTAATGACATAATATTGGTCCTTATAAAGCATCTTCAGGTGTCACGCGCTTTTGATTGGAAACCAAGCAACGGCTAAGGTGAACTCATTTTTTAAGCGTTGTCAGTTATGGGTACATGCCTTCGAGAAATACCTTCAAGGTAACACTGGCCAAATTTAAATCATTCGTTTTACCAGTCAGACGTTGTTCCGAAACACCCGCTGGTTCGTCATTTATTTTTGGGTTTGACAAGATTGCCAAAATCTGCATCTTACGACTAGAAATATTTACTAATGTTCAGGGCGATGCAATCTATTACTTGACTGTTTATGATTTTCAAAGAAACACAATCATGTGATAACGAACTCCTCATCCGATCTGTTCGCCAACTGACTTTGTCTCAACTCGACGGTAATAAAATGAAAAGCATTCTGTGATCGTTACACTCATCTCGCAAATATCCAACCAAAAAAACACCTACAGACTTATAAGTTCACCAGAAGTACCAGTGATTCGTTTCGAGAGTATAAGTAACTGTCTTTCGAAAAAGCAGACTGTGATAGCCGGCTAAGTGCACTCCCCCTTGTTTGAACGATCTGTGTTACGGAGTTTTCTGAAACCCCGTGAGTAGTGTGTTACGTCTAGGCAAGTCTGTGTGCATTCAAATTTGTCCTGTCGCACAGCAGCCGTCAGAAGATGACCATATTTGAAACAATATCTTTTGTGGTGTTGTTTTGTCTTCATGATGCACGCCGCGTCAACCTTTGTGATTTGTTTATGCACAAAACTCTTGTCGGAGTTGGGCCTTGATTTCCTCCACGGTGGTTGGTAGGTTGGGTACTTAGCAGCATTCACCCAAGCAGCCTAGCGTCACATCATATACAAAATAAACATATGATTATAATACATACGTTGCCATTTGTTGCACACCTCTCAAGCATTCCACACGAAGGTTAATATACGTGTTTTTAACTTACATGTGGATCATCGCAAGAGGCACCCAGGAGGGAATTTACTTCTAAGAAATTTAAGCTACTCCCCCTGGACGAGAACTGAGGTTAAGAACTTACCTCATTATTTTCTAATATGAAATGTGTCTTGGTCCAAATGCGGTTCCGGAGCTGTCAACATCACCCCCACCATCACTCACCGGTGGCTTCCTGTGAACTTCTTCCTCAAAACATCCTAAAACTTTAGCCATTTTTTTTCCGGATGTCATGATGATTCTTGTCAGCGAATTGCAACATACACCGAATTCTACCAGATATTCACTGCGTCGTGATGTTACCAACAAAAAACACTTGAACAGAAAACTCAAACTTAGTTTCTTAATAAGTGATCTTCGCGATGCGGCCGAGATCCGAACAATATTGTGGACATAAGCCAACAAAAATAAAACAGGCAAATCAAAACGAATTTGGTAGAATCTACCTAAATCTTCCCAACATTTAGACCTTCGAAGCTTTTGCACTTGTGCTGACATGCAATTGACCGATTTACATGACTAAGTTGAGCAGACGCAATGCGAAACACATGAATACACATTGTTTATTCTACAAAAAACGTACAAATATTCCAGGTGTAACTGAATATAGCGTCGGGTAGTTCATTCATTAAGACGCAGTACCAAAGCTAAGGCATTCGGGTTGGTGGATCACTAAAAAATTTATCTGTTTTGCTTATGTGACAACCAATGTCGAGCAATCTTAGGGCAATGTTCTCCCACAACCTTCTGCATTACACAGTCAACGTAAAAAGTGGACAGGGGATTGAAACCTCCCTGGCCTTGCAGCAAACACAACCGTTAATAGCACCATACGCGGAACTTTGCAAAACCAACAAGACAATTATAGTTCAGAAATATCACTCCCAAACCTTAGTGACTACTGCGACACTTTCGAAGGCAGTCCATTTCTCTCTGGACCACAAGTGGCTTGTTTGTACATTCAACAATCATATTTGTGCCTGATGCGTAGACTGCACTGTAGGCGAACAACATGTTTGGAACCTCACTTACCATTTGCTGTCGTCAAAGCGCCATCTTTACAGTCTGGCTATCTAAGCGTGGCGTCCGGAGAGCGTGATAACAAGACTGTTGAAAGGGAAAACTGATGAACCACGGTGGTGAATATTGGTAGCTCAGTTTGTGCAACGTTCGATAAGGTCGATTGTTTTTTGGAACATAAGTGATAACTCTGATGAACATTCATCCTTATGATGGGCTATAGAAAAGGATTGCTGAGATTCAACAACGTTAACCAGAATTTTCGAAGCTTGTTCCTTACGGCTGGCCGAATAAAAAGATATTCAGTGGACTTGAGTATGTGCTTATTTACTAATAATTCTCATTAGCAACAGAAATAAACTAGGGTGGATGTACAACGGAGTTATAATTTCATCACCTGGAGATGAGGAAATTTAGTCAACAGACTTTTGGGCTGTTTTCATCTTGCGGCTTTTCAAATTGCTGGACATTAAAGGGTCTATTATCTTTACAGTAAACTATCTATAGCGCATTCTCCACTTTATTGGAATGGACATTTTATTCTGCTCCGTAGTATGCATGCATGTGCGTGACATTTCATACATTGTCCTCTGAAGTTTAAAAGTGCGTTTTTCAATACCACAATCTAGCCGTTTGGCGCTTAGCTGTACTCACGTAAGTGTTCAACATCTGATAGTCGGGAACAAACATCTCCGCTATACAGCGAGTCAGGATAATTCACCGAACCTCTCAGTTGCGCTCAGGTTTTCGTTCAGACCTAAGGCTGCATAATGCCTCACTTGAAGACAGGCTCGTCTTATTGTGGCCTTACTAGCAAACATCATGATCGGTCCTGCTAGGAGGCATTTCCACTCAGGTTTTGTGAGTATTTATTGAGTGGACTGCCCACAGTGAGTCCCCAATAGTCAACCAAACATTCAGTGAAAAACATTGTTTTTACACTCGAACGAATTTGATCACAATCTTCATTTGCGAATGACACAAACCTTGGTGATCATTTCAGGCCGTTCTCAGTAGCATGATCAGTGGATCAACAACTAGCCTTGTATCCAGCATCCTGTAACGGTTTGATTATCTGACACAGCTAGTTTCGAAACCGTTCTCATACACTGTTCTTTAACTTAATTCGAAGAAGCTCATTCTCCGTTCAGACGACTTCCACAATTTTGTCCATTGTCGCAAAATAATCAAGCTAAAATCAACAAGCCTTCTTGGTGGGTAAGACATATGAACGCGCAAGAATGATAGCTGTCTCTATGATAGATTCCAAGCTGAGTAGAACGATGAGGCTTCATCCGCAATGCAGATCGAAGGTGAACGTCTACTAAAATTCATAACAAGGGCTGACCGGATTACCTTCAGAAATCATTGTCAACCGAATTTCAAACCATAGATATCCACACTTTCGAGCTACGAGCTATGATCGCTTATGTATTGCTCGTCAGCTTGCTTCAGCCAACAAAATCTGATTATCAATATGGAAGTTTGTCAACTAGCGGGTATGCTTTTAGTGACCATGTGCATCCACTCTGGGCGGTTCTGCGGAGTACAAAGTTTGGTTTGGGTTTTTATGAAGATACACGAAAGTTGCCTACACGTACCATAATACTCATGATGTTGCTGAAAACTCTTCGACGGCCCAAGACCGGTTTCGCCTTTCTTATGGCTCATCAGCTCAATCTTATGTTTTACTTGTGTCCAATTTGGACGGAATTATCCAAATACTGTCATTTGCACAAAAATATGATTTTGATGGGAGACTCAAATGAATCCAGTTGACTCTCACGATTACGATGGTCTTCTACAACAGACTGTGCTTCAAAGGTAGTCTCACGTTTCCGTTTGTTAGATGTTTGGGATCATAAACCCAAGGGTCAACTGGATCCGGTTGAGTCCCCATCAAAACCACATTCTTGTGCAAATGAGGGCATTTGACGAATACACGAAAGTTCGGGGAGTAGAAAAACGATCAGCCACATTCAACCTTAAAGCCTATTTCTTAAAATACATAATAAACGTTTTTCAGGTTTCCATATACATATCAGATCAAGATACTTTCCCACTCTGTGAATTTCCACAGTGGATTAACTGCGTGACTTTCGACTTCCTATGGGAACGTGCATGGCTTGTCATGTGTTCAAAGTAACTTGATCACCACCAGCACTGGAAGTTCCAGAGTGGAACAGGGAACCATACATGACAATGATAGGAATCCAGTTGCGCCCCTAGAAAGTAGAAAGTTTGTGATCGATTTTATTTATGTCTGCCTAACTGCACCCAAATGTACCAACAAGAAAACTGCGCAAAAACAATCAACAACAATCTACACCGAACCTACTGGAATGTTCTTGAATCTACTGATTGTTGTCAGATTTGTCGCATAAGCGTTTCTTCAGCCCACTAACGCGCTCCTATTTTCTGTTGCATTACGGCATCCCAGTCGATTGCAAAGCGCAGCCGAATGTTTTCATATCCCTCCTCCTGAAATAATCGGCTCACAGATGCGGGGTTATTCAGTGTCAACGAACGTCGTGGGATCATCGACGAAATACGACCTCTGATAACTTGTCACTTGGCTAGCAGAAGCGTCGAGATGCAAGACATCCCTGAAGGCAGAACCAGTGGGATAGGGATTGTTTTAGTCCACGCAAATTTCATTAAATTACTGGTCAAAAGATACGATAATGAATATGGAGACTTCGAGAAATCAACGCTCGCTCCCCGATGTATATATAATTGTGTTCATACGAGCTAAATAAAAGAAATTGAATAGATGGTCGATCATTTTAATCCTAATGCAGATGGCCATGTGTTGCGTCTTGTTCCTTGTCATATGCCGGTGTTTCTCTCAACTGTGAGGTGAATGTGCGTCAAAGTTAAAAGAGGCAGTAACTTGGGTCAGTACACGTAAATCCCTATATACCTGATATGATCAAGCTGTAGCAACCTCCCACTTAATACACAGTGTGCATTAACAGGTGTCCAGTAAGATCCTGAAGTAAATAAAAAGTGTTTTTTAAGCATTCCAATGAATGACGGCATATGCGTCTAAATTCGTAAGTGTCGCAAGGTTTAAATGTGTGTGTGGGTATATCAAAAGCTCTGAAAGTGATTAAGCCTCAGGTAGTAAATTCATCAGCATATTTCAGAAGAATGACGGTAAAAAGATAAAGTTATTCTAGGAAAGCCTACCATCAGAAACATCTATTTACCCTTGTAGATACACCTATCAACTTGTATGTGCGAGTTCGTGATCATTCCACATCCACCTCGGAAGAGCTGAAACTTGAACCTCCATTTTTTCAGCTTTGCGCCACTGACGCACTACGAAAAGTACCTAAAAATGGTCTGCGGCATCAGGGTGGCCAGCGGACCCCTCGGTTTCGACGGTCCGATTGCTTTCATCTCAATAGCAGAATATCAACAATAATCTCCCTTAAGTGGGATAATCTATGTGAAATCATTTGACACTTTCATGGAGAAAAAATTTATCACCCCTGTGAGTATATGTGGTTAATTCGGCTGAGAACACATCCTATATTTTTGGTTCAATAATATGAAACTTCTGCTTTGGGAGGAAAGTTCAGTATAACGGACCGCTGGTATGTCCAAAATACACTCCCTCTTATGCCCAGGAGCAAATATTCTAGCACATCACTCTCTTTCGTTTGAAAAAGGGAATCATAGTTCAAAATCTTCGATGTCACACTTCTAGACAAGGGGCCGTCCGAAAGAAGGTTACTGTTCACGAAAGTGGTGCAATACGACCGGCAACACCTAGAATGTGATACCTCTGAAGAGAGACAAGTCCCAAAGGAAAAGCTTGATTTAATATTTTCTCAATTTGATGTACCTTTGGTGATTGTTGTTAAAATCACTGGGTTTGGTAAGTGATACTGATTGAAGACTATCCTGCAGATGGTTACACGAAAAAATTGCTATCTTCAAGCTGTGAGTTACGGGGTCCTTCAAGAAGTATAGGACGAATAGTTTTCTATCCATTAAATTGTTTGTCGCTAAGTACAGTATACAAAAAGTCAGAGGGATAAACCTCGATTTCCCACAACTCAGAATAGAGTTCAATTTTTTTTCTTCTAAACCGAGGTCTTGATACTTCCTTCGGATTAGGGGACCTAACTCCAAACCGCTTGCGATGATAATGTGGCACGCGGCTGTCCTCATTCGAATGAGACTTGGTGCTCTCATGATAATCTTGTTTGTCCTATTCCCGGGAAGCCTTGAGAAGCATTACGGAAGTAGGACTATTCTACAGAAGAAGCAAACTGAGAACGATCTACCATTTTTAAACTTCAACCAAACAAACCATCGCTTATGTTGGAGCATCCTGTATTTTTCACTCATGTTGCCAATGGTTTTACTGACTTGCCAAGGCATTCATCATCGTACTCGTGCAACAGAACATTAGAACCGGTAAATGATATTCGTTTCTACGAACTAGCGTCCGCAGTGACGATGCTCACTTTTAATAGCTATAAAATAATGGAACAGCTCACAAGTGTCTCTTCCTTCATTTCGCTTGTTTTCCACCATATCTCTGTGGAAAACAGGCTACTAATTTATAACGCTAGGGCTATACTTTCCAAGAGAAAATGCTTCCACTAAGAGAACAAGTCGGACCGATTCGTTCTCGTCCTGGAAATTTCCTAGGCTAATAGACAGCTGCAGGTATCCATGCCCTTTGTTTCGGCTAGCTGTCGATAGTCCAGAATAGCCTGACACTCAAAAGGATGTGGTCTAGAGAAGCAGCCGAATACTTTTTCGGGGTAAAATAGTTATCTCTATAAAATGCTAGTCACACGAGATGACTACCTTTTCAGTGATGATCAGTTCATCTCATAGGAATCAGTTTTGAAACTCTGTCTTGCAATCTGGCGGATCCGCTGATCTGCTCATTAAGAGCAGAAGCGCAGTTAAAGATCACTCAGAAATTCTGGCTACTTTTATATAGTTGTAAACCACTTGAGCACAACATTTGTTACGGCAGAATTCCTATGAAATATATACTTATGGTGTCTACTTCGACAAAGTACTGCAGCACACACTGACGATAATCTCAATTTGATATATTAGTGCTACGTTGACTGCATTTTGTCATATCCTTCTGATGTCAACAAAGTCGATCCTTCGTCAGAGTTACATAAGTTGATCAACAACCATTGAGCAAAACATGTTTACTAAAGTGTTATCTGGGGAGATACTGCCACGCTTGATCTAAATGCTTGGTCATCCATCTGGAAACGATGTGTGATGAATGATGCATGATCATCGATGACCAGTGGTCCGGGAATGCATGAAATTTATTGCATCAGCAGCTGTACTTCAATAGTACTGTTAGGCAAATTAGAGAGAATGCAATTTGACAAAACTTATTACAATGTGCAATTTACTATTCATTGTTCCACCCGCGCAGTGTACGTGCCAAAAATACAGTGTTGATTGGCATTGCAGAAGAGTTAACTCCCCTCATATGTAACCACTTTTCCACCATTTGGTCATTTTCCTTCACACGTAAAATCATCAAAGTGTAATATTTTTGGACCACCACGGGTAATCCCGTATCATGGAAAAAAACAGAAAGAGGTTGTCGAAAAAAATGAGGTACCATTGCTCCACCTGTCACTATACCAATGATAACTGTGGTACAGATAGATAGATAGATAGATAGATAGATAGATAGATAGATAGATAGATAGATAGATAGATAGATAGATAGATAGATAGATAGATAGATAGATAGATAGATAGATAGATAGATAGATAGATAGATAGATAGATAGATAGATAGATAGATAGATAGATAGATAGATAGATAGATAGATAGATAGATAGATAGATAGATAGATAGATAGATAGATAGATAGATAGATAGATAGATAGATAGATAGATAGATAGATAGATAGATAGATAGATAGATAGATAGATAGATAGATAGATAGATAGATAGATAGATAGATAGATAGATAGATAGATAGATAGATAGATAGATAGATAGATAGATAGATAGATAGATAGATAGATAGATAGATAGATAGATAGATAGATAGATAGATAGATAGATAGATAGATAGATAGATAGATAGATAGATAGATAGATAGATAGATAGATAGATAGATAGATAGATAGATAGATAGATAGATAGATAGATAGATAGATAGATAGATAGATAGATAGATAGATAGATAGATAGATAGATAGATAGATAGATAGATAGATAGATAGATAGATAGATAGATAGATAGATAGATAGATAGATAGATAGATAGATAGATAGATAGATAGATAGATAGATAGATAGATAGATAGATAGATAGATAGATAGATAGATAGATAGATAGATAGATAGATAGATAGATAGATAGATAGATAGATAGATAGATAGATAGATAGATAGATAGATAGATAGATAGATAGATAGATAGATAGATAGATAGATAGATAGATAGATAGATAGATAGATAGATAGATAGATAGATAGATAGATAGATAGATAGATAGATAGATAGATAGATAGATAGATAGATAGATAGATAGATAGATAGATAGATAGATAGATAGATAGATAGATAGATAGATAGATAGATAGATAGATAGATAGATAGATAGATAGATAGATAGATAGATAGATAGATAGATAGATAGATAGATAGATAGATAGATAGATAGATAGATAGATAGATAGATAGATAGATAGATAGATAGATAGATAGATAGATAGATAGATAGATAGATAGATAGATAGATAGATAGATAGATAGATAGATAGATAGATAGATAGATAGATAGATAGATAGATAGATAGATAGATAGATAGATAGATAGATAGATAGATAGATAGATAGATAGATAGATAGATAGATAGATAGATAGATAGATAGATAGATAGATAGATAGATAGATAGATAGATAGATAGATAGATAGATAGATAGATAGATAGATAGATAGATAGATAGATAGATAGATAGATAGATAGATAGATAGATAGATAGATAGATAGATAGATAGATAGATAGATAGATAGATAGATAGATAGATAGATAGATAGATAGATAGATAGATAGATAGATAGATAGATAGATAGATAGATAGATAGATAGATAGATAGATAGATAGATAGATAGATAGATAGATAGATAGATAGATAGATAGATAGATAGATAGATAGATAGATAGATAGATAGATAGATAGATAGATAGATAGATAGATAGATAGATAGATAGATAGATAGATAGATAGATAGATAGATAGATAGATAGATAGATAGATAGATAGATAGATAGATAGATAGATAGATAGATAGATAGATAGATAGATAGATAGATAGATAGATAGATAGATAGATAGATAGATAGATAGATAGATAGATAGATAGATAGATAGATAGATAGATAGATAGATAGATAGATAGATAGATAGATAGATAGATAGATAGATAGATAGATAGATAGATAGATAGATAGATAGATAGATAGATAGATAGATAGATAGATAGACAGATAGATAGATAGATAGATAGATAGTTAGATAGATAGATAGATAGATAGATATATGGGTACACGGGTAGGAAACTCAAAACGTTGTAAGCATAAAGGTGTATGAGGAGAAACCCCTGGAGACACCTAAGTTGATGCGGCTTGACTACGGATAGCAAGATTCTCCAAGATTTCACTGAACTTTTTCGCTGTGTGCCGTTTAGTAAAATCTAGAGGAAATGAACACATAATTTGCTTACAACTGTAGACTGTGGAAACTTGTCTTGTGATGCTCTTCTGTCACTCAGGAAAAAATGGCGGCAGTCATAACATTTGTGTACATTTTGATTTGTTAAAAGGCAGTTTAGATTCATTACAAGAAACCTGGAGTTCTTCGGCTGAAGTTTGGAAAGGTAGAACATATAGCCTACAACACAAGAAAAAAAGCAAAATCCATAGCATGTGAAATTGCCAGCGCTGCTAAAAGTCCAACAACCATTCGTAAGTTGGGTGAAAAGTTGAGGTGTAAAAACTTTGCCTTGAAATACTTCATGATACATTGCGAGAACATAATCGTATTTCGTCTTGTCTATTGTTTGCGAAAACAAAAATCATTATGAATTACCGGCGGAACAAAAGAACGAATCAGTTAACAAGTTTTGGGTGAACTGGATTGTTACATAAAAGGGTACTACGATTTTGGAAGGGGATCAGCCTGCAGCAATTTGATGAAAGCAAGAGGAAATGAAACACTCTAAATCATAACAATTAGTATAACTAGCGGACTTCCTCCCGTGAACGGGGCTACTGTGTACCTACGGACCACTTTTGTAGAGACTATGAAGATGACAATCGTAGGTAAAGTACCTATAAATGAACGGGAGTTAAAATGATATCAATGAATTGATGGATTCATGGTTACCTTAAGTAAAAGCGGTTAGTCATATTTGCATTCGATTGAACTGTTTTGAGTTCCTTTAATCCTACGGAAACTCAACCGGCACTGGTCTTTTTTGTTACTGCACTTGACTCAGCAACATCATTTCACTTCCTCCATTGCAGTTCTGTAAATTGGATAGTTCCACGAATGACACGGTTATCAGGGATTTGCTCAAGCGCAAATGGGGACTGAAACCTCCAACGCTAATCATAACGGTGTTCGGGACGGATTTCGAAAAGAAAAGAAAACTGAAAATGATTTTCAAGAAAGGACTGTGGAAAGCTGCTGAAAGTGGTGCGTTTTTGTGCGTCGGCTGTCATCTTTTATCTCCCCTCAATTGGTTATCTGCGTCGCGCTGCGCTGTTTTTGATAAACACTCACTTTTGGCTTTTTAAGTAGCATAGTTCAATGACTAATACGAGTAAAATAGATTTTACTTCGCAATCTGTGAATCCTGGATCCCCTGTCCAGTTATTTCTTAAGATCGACGTCAATTCTAGATTGTGTGACCTTCGATCTAGTCAGCTCTTCCTGTACAGTACTCCATTTCTGTGAGTATTTGGTCCCTTATCAACTTACAGTAACTGATGTGTGAATTAGCCACATCTTATCTGAGTTTGAATGACTGAAGACGTGAGAAGCATAAAATGTTTACCTTCGAGTTTGGTGAGAAGTGTGAACACTTTGCGGCTTATCCATTCCAAGTAAAATTTCGGTGAAGCAGGCCAGCTCAAATCTCACGAATCAAGATGAATTTACCCATATTCATGAAATCCAAAGTTCGATATCAGTAAGTGCAAGATGTAGTTTGGTGATTTAAGTCGAAACCTGATGGAGGGCCTTCTGTGAACTTGTCAAAATCCGACTGTCACAAACCGGGATTTTACATTTTTTGCAAATTTTGTGATCACTTTTTGGAATATTATCTAAGGGGAAGAAACCAGCAATTACAGTATTGTTCTGGAAATTACCTGGTTGGATTAGGACCATATTTTGAGAGCATTCACTTACAATTTGTATATGGAAGTCAAAATACAAAGAAGTACTGGTATGCTGTAACCAACAAGTCATCCTTAAGTGAAGTTAGTCTATACTGAAAAGCCGAGAATCACAGTACAGCTGTTTCACTCCTGTGGGGAATCATCAGCACTGTGAATCTCAGGGCCCTTAAGTAGATTCGAAATTGCCGCCTCCTGACTAATGTACTGTTCAGTCACCAGCGGCTGATCAGCGGACTTCGATAGGACATAGCGCCAGTCATCCTTCGATCAAGTAATTCAAATCACATGGTCACGCATTGACTCGGCTTTCTAGTGAGGACTTCCACGATGGAAGACTCAACCTGTGAGGTGTTATCCTTTCTAGGCATTGATGAGAATGGGGCGAAATTTCGAAACTGTAGTCGAGATGTCATCCTACAAGGAGCCAGTCAGTAATTGACAACGCGATGTGAGCTACGTGATCGAAGGATGAGTGGCGCCATATCTCATTTCAGAACGACTCAATCAAACCGCTGGTCAGCCACTAGTGGCCAAACAGTAAATTAGTCTGGAGATGGCGAGTTCCGGTTTCAATTAAGTGTGTGAGACGCGCCGTGCTGATGAATCCCAACAGGGCTGGGACAAGTGTACTGTGATTTTCGGCTCTACGGTGCACACTAACTTCACTTGCATGATGAAGTCTTGAATAAACTTTGAGCATCCCCCATACTACCATCAACTTGTAATACTGATAAACATGATAGACACAAATCTTCGAATATGCTTCCGAAAAGAGAGTTTAAAAGGATGTCCTGTAACCAATACGTTTCCCTGTTCGTGTTAAGGTTGCTGGATTGTCACCGGTGGTTTTCACTTGGGTATCATGAAACTTACTGGTGAAGCTGTTCGCGACTACACGGATGCTTACGGTGGAAACCGCATGATGGCTTTTGGTGTAGCGAGCTGGGACTGTGTCATGAAAAACGAATTGCTGGAGGCGGCTCTCCACGAGGTAAGCGTCAGGTTGTGTCTGATTTAGTTTTGTGACGCTTTTGTGAATGTTCTACCAATGCGACTTTTGATCCTCATAATTTATTTTGCTTTTAACATCATGACAGCCAATTCTTCTCACCTTACACTCTGAAAAGTCCAGAGGACATGGGCTTTCAACTTTATTTAAGAAAGTATCCAGGTAGGAATATTTCACGCCTCAATAATAAAAAATAAAATATATCTTGTGTTGGGATTTTGTTACACTATGCAGCCTTGGTCACGGTAGATGGGCCAGATCCAAGCTACTCGGAGCAGTCGGTTGCAACCTATCTGG
>SJOL01006370.1:1058929-1076165 GCA_004794785.1 Opisthorchis felineus | reverse complement strand
AGTGGAGTTTCAGATCAGGCTAAGGGGAAAGAAGCGGAATGCCGAGCCCGGTTTGAAAGATGTATTTCACAGTGGAGTGGAGCCAAAATTGCTCTTGACCAGAGTGGGGCTGGGGGAGTGGGGGCTGCAACAACTCAATCTGGAGGGATCACATCAAGTACACATCTGCAGGCAACACAAGGTTCTTCTCAGACAGGAAGTAACGTCACAAATCAGTCCAACGTTACGTTACAAAGGGAGGGCAGCGCAAGTGGGCCTGCAGGGCTGCAAAGTTCCACATCGGTAAACAAAGGATCAAAGACTACGGGGGGATCGTCCACTACATCTGGGACCCAAAGGCCTGGAAATGAACAGATTGCTTCGGGCCAAGCCGCTTCAGGTGCAAAACAAGCGGGTGAAAAGAGTCTGCTAGATCTGAGTGGTAAACTTCAGAAGACTGGAAAATCGGTCGGCGGGGAAGAGGACATATTGGTGCCTATGTGTGGTCTCGTGGTTGGAGGCGATCGCTTCACGGTCCGACAGGTCTATTGCTCAGTTATCCAGAACCGATGTCCAATTGTTGTGACCAAAGTAGGTAACAATATGAATGACCTGGTAACCCAATTGTCCTCAGGCTGGTTCAAGCAGTACATACAACTTAGCTGGTTATTGTAATGTGTCATTTTCCAGCGCTTTGGCGGTATTATTGAAGTTTTACTTCAAACTATTAGGAAAGCATAAACATAAGCGCCATCTAGACTTCTGTGTGAACGACTAGCTATCCGTGGAATGTTGGTCTGTAAATCGTAGAGCGAATTTTTGCGTGTTCTGCATTAGTTCCAGGCATGCAATTTATACTTACTCTAAAAATGCTACAAAAATCATGCAATGCTTCTTCTACAATTTCTGGCTCATATATATTTATGCTTATTTATATTCATTTATTTTATTTTATTTATATTTATATATTGGGGCTAAAAACTCAATCAATGCGAAGGGATATGTTTACGGAATACTAGTTTACTTTTGTATACTGAGTATCATCTCACAAACTAAGCTTAGAATTCTAAGAGGCTGAAATGAA
Organism: Opisthorchis felineus; assembly: GCA_004794785.1. NCBI lineage: Eukaryota > Metazoa > Platyhelminthes > Trematoda > Opisthorchiida > Opisthorchiidae > Opisthorchis > Opisthorchis felineus. The sequence goes on along the minus strand of SJOL01006370.1, from coordinate 1,075,102 downwards.
TTATATATAAGGGTATTAGTGCCCCAACTATGAGATATCCTAATTACGTATGATGCTTAATTGGAAAACAAATGTGTAAACAAATAGGATCAATCATTTATGTCAATTTCGAAATCCGAAGGATTCATCTGGCCACGTTTGTTGGTATACTTCGCATCAACTAACATGCCACTACGGGAGGCCTACAACACTCGACAAAAGACTACAGCGCAAAATGTCTGCGAGCGGAGTATGGACGCACTGCTTGTCTATTCGTTGACAAATAGTTGGACTAATTGATTTATGCATGCCATCAAATATAAGACACACTGAGTCAAAATTTTGGATGTCGTGTTTCGGGCAACTATCGTCCTATTGGCTTGCATTCGGTGATACGACGTTCCGCTTCTCCTGTCAATAATAAGTGTGATATGTTTAGTAGGCTATCTTAAACTGACGTCTCTAACCTTTTTCACTATTCTAGCTATCAATGAACTGAATGGTTCATAAGATTTCACAGTGTGGCTTAACAATTACTTACAAGTGATTGCATGGATGCTTATTGTAAAGCATATTTCTATGAGTAGAAAGAACTGAGGATAGTCTCCTGGGTCCACACGAGATGTTGTTCACAGTACCTTGTAAAATTAGATCACGTCGGGTGATAGTAACGGCGGGGTAAGATAGAAAAAAGGTAATCAAAGCAACCTCAGTGGCCGCTGCGTAGTATGCAGAACAGCATGTCGGATACATGTTTTTCTGTTTCCATCAGTGATCATTTTTCAATGCAGTATTAAGAACAGAAGACCACCCGAACGGGTCGCTTCTTGACTGGAAAATCCATTGCATCCATTGCAGTGCACAGAGAAAATAAGTTTCTCTTGCACCCGCAGTACGAAAGAAGTAAAACTCCTAGAGCTGGAGGTAGGCAAATGGAACTGCAGCTTATCTGCTGGATGCTCCGCTAACTGGGATAAGAAGGAGGATACTCTTCATTACACAACTGCATTTGAACTTTATACACAAGTCTGAATACATCGATCGAATGGAACGTGTAGTCAGTAGACTCCTTCTTTGCATTCCACGATTACTGAGAAGTTGATGTCGTCCATATTCAGGGCATCAGCATGATTTGTGAAAAACTAGTCATTTATTGTGTTAGTACAATCTTGTCATTCAGAGCACTTTGGTGCTTGATTTTATGGAACGTACTTATAAACGCTTGGGAGACACAAGCGATCCAAGTAATCTGGCTCTGTACATCCATCTGTAGACCAGCACATGTGTGCATATTAATCTGAGAATGTCGCTCTGCTCCAAACACCTTCACCTAGATAGTGGATTCAAGGGAGATTACTAGTTTCATATAAAAAGGAAGCTTATGCGATTTATAGAAAAGCGATGAGCCTAACGAATTAGGCGGAAGCATACATTGTTGGATTCCAAGCTTTATACACTGCACACACAAATTAAGTCACGTAGCGTAGCATATAAATGACGTGTTTTTGGCGTTTCTATGCCTCTGCGCATCCCTCATTTGCGACAAAACTTTGACCGAAATTCAGCCTCACGCATGTGAACTTTGGGCGTGCCACACACGATTTAGGGGGCGAGATGGCTCAAGTGGTTATAGTGCGAACTTACTGACCGGAAAGTCCGTCCGACCTCTGCCTCCCGACTTCCCCTGTCTAGGCTTGGGCAACCTGGCAGTATCCCAGCCCTCGTGCTTCCTTTGGGTGGTATGGCAGCTAGGCACCGATGGGGTGTTACAGCTGAACGATTATATTATTATATTTTATACATGATTTACTCCGTCTCCTAAATCATAAAGCTGCAAAATTCTGAAGTGAATCCCGTCCACTTAACATGTACGATCCCTCTAGAATTCACTGCTTGGCGAGAATCAATATATAGTTAATAGGAAACAGAGCTTACCTGCGCCTAGTTTTAGTAAATAAAACTTATCCGCTGGTACTACAGTGCAACCACATGTTCGTAGAATGCCTCTTATAGGACGAATGCGGCCACCTAAAAGGCTCTCTCTCAAACCAGTCAAACAACAGAACTCTATATTTATCGAAGAACTACGTCCTGTATGAATAAATCTGAACTAGACTATTTTAGTGGTCTATAAGCGGTGTTTTGGGTGCCAAATTTGATGTCAAATAGTGCAACGGAGGCGAGGTTTTTGTCTTGGTTTGTCTATGACTTTGCATTCTATACACTCTGATCAGTCTAGTAGTTTCTTCAGTTGACTTCATATCGGAACAACCGCCTACGAATATTTTTATAGGGCACTTCAGGAGCGGCGGACGTTATCGCGTTCGGGCTGGACGCAGCAAGTAAAATGGCGACAGAAGAGGCTGTGGATGACAAGGAACCCGTCCCACTCGAAACCAGGTAAGCAACAAAAACATGGACATAAATGTGTGGAAACATAGGGCAGCTAACGGTGGACTACTCACCTGGTGAGTTTAGTGCCCAGGCGCCAAATGGTTATGATGATGGCTTTGCAAAATACTTATCTTCAGTTGGTACTGATACGAGCATGTTCGTCTTTGGTTGAATTCAGCGCGCAGTAGACACATGCGCGCAAAACTGAGTGCTAAATACATACAGCTGCAAGTGATACCCAGCTGACAACCATGCGCTTTGTGAAGCTATATTTTACACCCAACCCCCAAGGGCATAGTGTGCAAATCAGTTAGGCATTTTTGTTCTATCTTTGCACATAAATACTGCGCCCATAGGTGCGCAGGGGGCCTGGGATGCAAATAAATAAAATTCCATGGGAAAATGGATGTACCATTCTCACTCATTTCTCAGGTGAGCTTACTAAGAGTATACACCAGTGCCAATAGTTGTGTTTTACGTGTACTGAAACCAGGATATTCTATGATTTGTTTTTCCATTCATAAGATTCTCAGAAGTGAACCAAACTGAACAACGATGGCGTAAACCCCGATAAGATGGTGTCTCTCTGATCTCACTCATTCTGTTTGGTGACCCTGTAACTTGTACACCCGTTTAATGGTAAGAGTTGAGAGTTTAAGATAATCTGAGAGGGTTTGTTCGAATCGCATGCTGATAATGCAAGTCGGTAGACTTTCTCTTTTCATCACTGCGGACAAACTGCACTAACTGCGAATATGTTGACACCATGGCCTCACTACTCGTTCATTTCGGAGACCTAATATAAAACAGTCACCAAAAATTCATATCGGTTTGTACCACTGACATGTGCACATTCATACATGGAGTAAAGCGGTTATCTAGGTTCGTTGAAAGTCTTTGGTAAATAGCCGGGCCAGAAAACATGTACTGTTAAGTCACGGCCTTGGTGCATACCGCGACGATTCCAACGCACGCTTCAATCGATCATTTCAACCCGGTTACTTTGCGCTCTCCCATCTTCCGCCAAAATCCACCTTTAATTCAAGATCATCTCAACATAAAACACGGGATGGTAGAGGGAAAAACGAAACTTAACCAGCAATATTGGACGTGAAGTTCGCATTCTTGTATCGTCAGTGAAACAAAAGGAAGTGAGTCCAGGTTTGTGAAAAGCCCGCCGTCGAATAGAGCCGTCAAGTCCCACTGAGTGGGCAGCTACAGCCGGGTGTTGTTCAAGTATTCGTCCCAATGGGTTTCGGCCAATTTGTGGTATCAACTAATGTAGCGATGACGATAAGGAAAGCAGATTTCACAAGCTAACAGTATGCAAGTGCTAAGAAATCGACAAACAATAGATCTCAGCAACTGAAATTATTGCAATTGCCATCTGCATTCAACGAATGATCATGATATACCACTGGATGCCAGAGAGGTAGAAAACACTCCATTCGATATGGGAACATATACAGAATATCGGAAGTACTTAGCCGTGACCGGTTAACCCACCTGGACGATTAGGCAATCCAGGATTGACGTGCATCCGAGTTATGGCAGTATTGCTGCCCAGAGTACCATATAGCAATGGTGCCTGTGTGACGATTCTGTCGGCTCCTTTTGCCTTATGTCGCCTTGGTTTCCTGCTATGTTGCCAAAAGTCTATTCAAACGGGAGTGACAGAAACCTGATTCGGACAACCTATGGAAGCATAAGGTGCACCAGGCTTAGCATGCTCTAAAAACCGTAAGTTAGTAAGTACCGTAAGTTGAGCCAGTAGGGATCTTGATAGATATATAAACATATCTTGATTTCAAACTAAGGTGCCCCAGAAGAGGTTTCAAACTCACTCATTAGACCCGAAGATTCTTACAGGACACCCTAACGTGATATGGAGTCATTTTTCGGGTTTAGTAGAGACGACTTAGAGTTCCTTTGGGTCGTCGCAGGAAGTCTACCGATACATAGACGTTTGGGATGTTTTAACATGAAAAAAGTAAGAACCAACGGAGGTAAACCTTTCAAAGAACTAGACGAATCGGTAATTTGACGAAAGACGTGTTGTCTTCAAAAGTAAACTCCAAAACTGCTATCTTAACAAATAACTATGATGAATCCATTTGGAAGTTGATCATATAATCCCAAAGGCAGTAACTTTAGAAACTTGTGGTCTAGCTTTGGAAGAAAACCCTCAACTTCTGAAATTTTTGGGTCATTATTGTTAATCTTTGCAGATATTCCGTATTCTTCAGGCTTAAATCATGCAAGCACAGATACGACCGTACCTTACCACCTTGCAACGTCTGTGCAACATACAAGCACCTGCAAGTCGTGCAAACGGTTCAGAAGTTTTCCGTATGAGTTTGATAGTTTTTCTATCAAGCCACCGAAAGTTGGCTTCCTTCATCAGTCGCCACACGTCAAAACCGTTTAAGTTTTTAAAAATTCAGCAAATAGATCTTCCAAAGATGTCTAAACTTTAGTTATGCTATGGTTTTTTGTTCACTTTGAGCTGCTCCGAATGATTTTTTTCTGGCCTTTAAAAGTTCCAGAACACCGACTTGGGATGTATGTTGGGGTGATCGTAACGTGCCTTCCTATTCAGTTGGATTCCATTGCTGTCATTAAACTTCACGCATACTGTTGTCCGGTACATATGTACATCGTAGTGTTCAACCTTCTTCGAAGTTTCAGTATCTCTTTGTCCGGCCATTTTGATCCGTTTGCGCTGGCTGATAAGCCTTACGTGCATGAGCGCCACGTTCACGTTCGGCAGTACTATGTCGATCACTGTAATGCATGCGCATGACTATATTCAACAAACATGTGAATCTAAGGCCTCAAAGCCACATCGACACTTGCACAGGAGTGTCTAGCGAACGCTCCGATGACTGCGTATCCCGTGATCCAATAGGCTGCCTGTATTGGATTTGTCTCGTATATGTAAATAAACTGGTAGGTAAGTGAAAAAAGCATCGCAGTCATACACACTGTTTCATTATATCGACTCTGATGCTACGAAATGATGGAAGATGGGTTGATGCTCTCAGGATTCTTCTTCGGGTCCGCCAAATCAGACCATTTGTATTCCCATATCCGTGAAGCTGGAAGACAAATTTAGGTTGTTTTCTATTTCTTGGTTGCAAATATGAAAGCCAAATTGCATTACAGTTACCAGCTAATACGGATTCACCGAGCTCAGGCTTTCAGTCTTACTTGGTGTGTGGAATATCTCTGAACTACAGCGCTCGAAGACAACTACTGAACTCGACCGAAATTGTTTCATTTTGCACAATTTGGGTACGCTTGGTTCCTCACACATTTGCCGTGCTAGGCTATTTTTAATAAGAACAATTTTAATAAAAACATTGAAGTATATTAAAGCATATTTATATCATACAATTCCGCCGGTGGTCTCTGGCCTGGTCGCTGTGATTCTGAGTGCGCTATCCTGCCTGGTCGTTCAATTGACCGTAGGTTAGCTGCATGATCCCATCATTTCGCCACCTATTTCAACCCTGTACCGCTTCATTCGGTAAAATCCAGGGGTTGTTGGGCCGAAGGGATGGCAGACCACCGCCAGTCATACCCCCACTGCCACATTCGACCCACACGATAGAGTTGCTCTAGTCAAGTCGTCACCGCAGCTGTTCGAGACCGTCAAGCATGATACGCACAGCTGAAAGCGGTGACAGTCTGAAGAAGCATTTCAGGAGGCTCGCTTACGCCATTCTGGTCGCAAGTACACCATGAAACAAAGTCTTGAAAAGCATGGGTGAAAAACGGTTTCAGTGAATTGACCAGTCTGTTGTGAAAGTGTACAGTCCACCAAGACACCCTACATGTCTCTCACGTTCATGCCTACAGCTAAAACGGGCCACCGTGACTGCGGATACAAACAGGTTAAGAGGCCCAGGAAGTAATTCGGGCCTATGTAGTGATATCCAACGTGTAGTCTTCAAGGACCAGTTCAGTAAAAGGTTGAATTGAAGCAGCGTTAGAAGGCATAAAAAACAATTCTAGCTAGAACTGGTCAGATCTCAGCGCAATGTTGTTACTCCTGTTAAAGGTGGAGTTTTTATCAAAAAGAAAATTTTTACCCCAAGATGGGAGAAATAATAAGATCTCGGATTGAAGCTCATCATATGTTAGTTCAGTTCCCCCCAGTGTTTTAACCATATGCTGTTCATATATGTGTCGGCTTAAGTCGCAAAACATTTGACCACAGAATCTTATCCAGTTATTCAATATATTTGATGGTGTTGATGAGGTTAAAGTTTTAAACAGCAGTTTTTTCGAATTCGAATTTAGAAATTTTAATTAACTGAGAGTGTCAAATTGTATTCTGTCATTTGCTCATTTTGTCTCATTCTCACCTGAGGAACAGTTGCAGAATGTGTTCAGTGACCATGCCCTGTTAACAGACACTATTAAATCAGGAACGCCATTTTTGCATAAATAGCATCCAATAACTTAGAGCATGGAACAACATAGTCAAAGGTGTCAGATAGAATCTATTTGTAAAACAGCTTCTTAAGAAAGCCTGTTCAGTAGAAAAGAAATCTCGCAACATGGGCCTTTCCCTTACTGGCTAGACGGTGGTCTATTGTGTTTTGTGCGGAATGGTAGAACGCATGTACGTTTACCAACTCAACCGTATACGGTCAGCGCATTTCACATTTTCTTTTCTGCGTGAATTTCTTCCTAACGACAGAATATGAGGGGTTTTAGAATGGGAACAGCCGGACGTTGGACTACTTAATATTGTCACAGGTGGGATAGCGCATTACCTCGCGCTTTACACATCGTTCACAGTAGGCCCTCGTTGTGTCGGTCTAGTATACTAGGCTGGCCGAATTCTAGTCTTCCCAGTCAGTAGACTTTTAATAAAGAGATCAGTATGTACTGCAAGGTTATGAAAAAAACAGTCGTTAATATGACAGATCGGAAGGAACTTTAGTTTGCTTTGACTTCGTAAGTTATCCGTCGGACATATAAATAAAACTGTTGCTTGTCTAGCTGACAGCGTTACTTATTAGTAGTCATGCAGCGCTGAAGAGCTGACCCCATCCAGTATTTGAATGTGTTTTATGAACAGCGTTAACAGTTTGTGAACTTATCGACAGGGCACTAAACAAGATACGGAAATCCGGGGAAATATCTATTGTTAACCATTTTGGGCGTCAATGCTAAAAAGAATACGCTCAGCAAAAGATACTCCAACGGTTTATCGAGTCTAGCCTGCGCCAAACGATTGTGCAAACCAGATAAAATGTGCAGTAAAGTGTTTTGAATGTAGGCACACTAATAATGAAACAACAGGAGATTAAGTGTATAAACGTTTTTCCAACGAGTAAAACCAAAAGTAAGGGCAAGTACGTCTACATTAAAGATGATTTATGTCCAGAAACAATATCTAGAATAGTATTTGAAAACAATGCCGATTGCATTCCGTAAGGCAAGAGCACTTCTCTAAACTGCTTTCTATCAACAAAAAACCTCAATTAGGGTCCATTTTCTTGTTGGGCGGAGAGTAATGTAGTGACAGCTACCACGCTCATCAATTCGAAATACCGATTCATGTCCAGCAAAATCAGTTTATGTATATCTAAACATAGTAAATCTTAATTTCAATCCTGGTAATTAGGAAACATCGAGCAACTCAAAGCAATCTTCTATAAGTCTATCTGAGTGTTTGAATCAATTTGCTCCCGTGGACCCCTCCACCATTTTATCCGTATGCATCAGATAAGTTATCCTTATCTTTGCTGTCGGGCTTCCACTGTCGAGAATAAAACTTTGGTCAAGTTGCAGAATTTTAATTGATGTCAGACAAACCTGACGCTACGTCATTCAATGGAGAACCCCTCTCGATAGGTTGCATATTTTTTCAAGACGAATTGGGTTAAGTGTCTTAGAAATCACAATTAATGGACAATATTACTCTATCCGGATGCAGATAAAGCCCTGGAGATTAGCTAAGTCCCCAATGTTATCCAACCTTCTCTCGTTGAGGAAGAGAGAACAAATGTACCTACATTGATCTACACTTATATTTTGTTCGATAGCTGAAGATTTCCCGGTCAGACTACAATAAGTCTGTGACGATAGGTTGTTATGAAAGTGGCTATGTATGGGCACGTTGCATCACTGAACGCGGTAGTTCTTCCTCCACTTTCGAGAGAATGGATTCTTGCTTACGAAGTAGTTCGTGTTAGATAACCACTGGTTGGGATTTTACCAGTTTTGGCATCTGAATGAAAGTGCTTCGTCATGTTCAATTTTTAATATCATAGCAACGATTAGGTTCACTCGCTCATCGAAAACTGTGCTTATGTTATCATATCCACGAAAAAACTTTTAATAGACTGAAATGCAAAGAAATTCTTATTTTCCTACTGGTGCCCTTGAAAAGCTTCAATTATGATTATGATCATTATTCATTCATTATGATCTAATAACCTGAAAAGCTTCTAGAAAATCGCAACGCAATACAAGATATTAAGGACGTGGCAGGCTACATATTACTGTGTGTGATTCATTAGAGCTTGAGAAATACCATCTCCACGATGGAAGCATGCCGAGCAGTTGTCAAGTGTAAGAACGTTTTCTGAATGCCTCTGAAAGCTTGAACTTAAACCGTGGGAAGGTTCTATCTATCCCACAGCGGAATGAGCGTGCTTTATCGGTTATTAAGTAGTTATCAGAATAGTGTATGAATGTGAGCTGTATGTTGACGCACGCCAGAGGCAATATGCAATGAAAAGATGTGGGAGCAGACATTATTGACAATTTAGTGAGGGTACTTGTATTTTCATTAAAATGTGGTTATGAGTTTATTCATACTGTAAGCTTGGATCTAAGACAATAATTTTCTAAATTGTTTCTATGTTGTTACGATTGTTCGTCATCCTTTTACCAGAGCCTCTTAGGATATCACAAGATATTTTTCATAAACCTGATAGGCTCGTTCCACAGAAAGACTACAATGAAATAATAGGTTTTGCTTCTGTATAGATGTGATTTGCTGACTCGAATTTTGTTATTCACCAGGGTGAGGGCGTCCACGATTACAAGATAATAGGCGCGTTATGAATGGTGCGTAACGCGGGAATACGATTATCTCCAAGTTACATCCGTACCAGGCTCTCGTGGTCTAGCTTTCCGAAGCAGCGTGTGTTATTCACAGTTTATTTTGTACATACCTCACCCATGGATCGTCTTTGATGTGCGTGAATGATACAGTGCTAAACTCCTGAGTTCCGCTTATGGATGCCACCACAAACTAGCAGGCGACGAGTGAACTGTTGAGTACGTCGGCATGCAAACCTATATAATGATGATTTACTGGACCAGTTACATCCTTTCTACTGCGATCATACGACGATCGGCATTTCGCTTCAAAAATTTAGCGTCAGAATTACTTTGCTGCGTTATTGACAATAAGCATACTCTAACTCTGTGTAACAGTCCTTCAAATGTCTACCAATTCTCGCTCAGAATCGAATCTATAATTGAAGAGTTTCTCGGTGATATGCACCCAGATTACACAAGCTATACTGAGGAAGTGAATATGCTTTGTGAGATCATCAACGATTATAGCAATTTGGTCACCGTCTTCGATATGGAAGAGGACTCGGACTTGGATGGTTACGTGATATCATCGCTACTTGCCAGTGGTAAGTTGGACCGGTGTGCACGTTACGTACGCTTAAGACATTACCTTTAATTAACTGGGACCTGTTTGTTTACAAGGAAACACGGACTAATATTTCGCTTCCAGGGTAGCCAAAGTAAGTGAACGACGTGATAAAATCTATCACAATGAAAGCACCGTTTGTTAAATATGTTCCCCGTAGTTCACAAGAATAAGGTCTTTTTATGTAAATGTTCAATAAATTCACTAGTCCAGGAAGTCAAAAAAGTATACAGTTCATTTTATTGGAAAGTTTTAGCCCCAACTGTAACACCGTGCGCAGATAAACACAACAGTTAGCAAAACCTTATCGTCCACCTTGGCTCATCATGTGTGATATGAGCTCTTAGTCAAGTGAAAACATTCGGTCCTAACATTAGGACACCGAAGTCTCACTGATGGAATTTTAACCCCCAAATACCGGTTTCTTTTCAAATTGGTGTGTCAGCCCTTCTTGACCCACTATAATCTATCCGAATTTCATTAGAAACCCGTTTTTAGCTAATGTCTAATAACTCGAATTTCATGAAACCTTGTGAAACAACTACCATAAAAACGTGATGCATTATAATCCGGACCTACACATCTGAGTAGCTCTTTGAGTTCTGACCAAATAGTCGCAAGCTGTGGATCCGTAACACAGCCACCAAACCAAAGCTGGACCTTGTCTGTACGGCCGATGTTGGACCAGGCGGCTGCTACAGCCTTCGCACCTGATCACTCATCGACTCGTCACGTAAGTTGGCAAGGCTTATTTGCACCAGCTGGGACGTAGCTGGCGCTGCTAAGCCCTTTGGGCACGTGGCTTGTGAGATCAATGTAGACGTTAGCACTTCCCAAAACTGTGGGCCACAGTGGAGGGCACGTTGGTCAGTTTTCGGAAAAAGGGCTTGTTGGGGAGCGATTTGCCGCGGACTCTTCATCCGACCAACCTACAGTTGAGTTACATTAGCGTTTGCGTGATCATTTCGATGTGATGACAGGGTAAGCCCAGTCGCGCTCTACCTGCAACTTCAGCGAACTTCAAACAGTTGATCCAAAACGTTCAAAAACGATCTGCGTTCTTGGGCAGTGTGGGTTTGACAGAGCTGGGAAAATGCGCTATACAGCAGTGCATTCACATTTTCAATGGGGCTGCAGGACGAGCCATTCAGGGTTGTTCGAAGATTTTTGGCCTATACCTATTGAGCACGAAATTTTCATACAAAAGGAATGTCACCAGTGACTGTGAAAAACCAGGTGACGTGTCATCTAAAGGATGCGATGTCTGGTTTTGTGGATCGTAATGTCACCGCTCGAAGGGTTGCTTCCAGTTTATGCCATAAACGCAGCACGATTAGAGTACGCTAACTGCTACGTTTACAGCAGGGGAAACATGTATTGTATCTTGATATTATTAGAACTCGCTAAGTATAATTTCGGAGGGCGTTGCCCGCGAAAGAATGTCCAAATTTTTTTGTGCGTGTACACTGAACATACCATAAAATGCACAAACGCCGGTATTCACATGGAACTAGACTAAAATTCTATTTTCCTCTAGCTGTGTGGTCCACTTGATCATGTCGTGATGCATTGTGCTTATCGTGTCACGCCAAACAATATGAATTTTCAGATACCAAAGCACTTCCATGCTATACACCATACTGGCTGATTGTGCTCCCTCATTAAAGTATTACCATTATCAGACAGAACTAATAGGTTGTAGGCAAAACTGAAATACCATTAGTATCGAGTGCAAGGACCTCATTGGTGCGCTACGGAGGGCGAACACGAAGCCAGCTACACCACTGAATTGAACTGATAGGCCTTAGTCATCCAACAGTCGACTGCAGTACGCAACCAGCTACATATGCATGTACTTGGAGTGCTTATCCGTTTGTGGCACAAGGTTTTGTTACAGAAACGACGAATCACGACAGACTGTATACTTGTGTAAACCGAAGAATGTTCCGTTCATCTAAAAATACCAAGGTAGACGGTCAAGCAATTGTTCCGTACGTTTCAATTAAAGGGCTACAATGGAGGTCAATGTGAGCCATAAAGATTTGGAAAAAGGAGCTTCATAAGCAATTCAACTTCGGTCACCTTAGTAGAGCGACCAGTCTAGAAGGAGATTCTCCATACTTGGACTCACTTCGTACTGTTTCTAAGAGGACCGAGAAACACGGTTGTCAGTATGATACGTGAATGTATTCCGTTGTACAGAATACCAGGTGTATTTGCTAACGCTGTATGGAAGTGTTGTTAGAGCGATCTGGTTTACGACAAGCGACTAAACCTTGCGCCCAACCTATCTTGGGATGCACCAAGATCCGTAATTAAAACCTCGTAGTGTGTGGTCGAGTTTTCATGAAGTGATCCAGTAACTAAAAATTAAAATATCTATGCGAAAATTTAGTCCATTTTTGTTCGAACGCCAATAGGTAGCGGCATTCGGGTGAATGAAAAATACTGTCTATCCATGTATAAACGAAGTCATGCTTTCCACAGCAACATGCATATAAAACTGATGAACTGAAACGTCAACTGTTTTGTTTCCATTCAGCTGGATCTATTGTGGCATCCGACCAAATAAATCTGGAACAGTTGGAGATTACTCTAACACTGAACCGTGCGGATATCGCAAGAGAAAAGATATTTTTGGAAAACAAGAAGTGGAGGGTAAGTCAAATGATTATTTTTCTACCAGCAGCGCTGCTGCTCATTCACATCTTTCTGCAATAGCTATTCTTCTTCGAAAGAGAGAGAATATCAGGGCGAATACACTTAAGACTTCACTACAGCGAATCTCTCGGACATCGGACATAGGGTTGACAATCCTGGTCAACGCAGGTTTGCTGCTGAATTCCAATTCAAACTTCCCTAACAAGCAGACAAATTCATCTCTTGCCCAACCGTGTACGTCTAAGCACGGACGGATGACACTCCTTCCCAAATAAATAATTATACGCTTATTATCCACACTCATTCTAAATGACTACCTGCTAGTGAGCAGCACCATATTGAACAAGGTAGTGGCTATTTTCTAAATTAGATGGTTCTTCATACCGAGTAGTTCTAAGGTGTCAAACTTAATTTATACGTAAGAACCGATTCAAAAAAACGTCATCATTGCACTTGGGCATAGTTGCCATTTTACTATCTCCGAACTTGGCACCGGCCGACTCACGGTGCAGAGCGAAGAACAGTTCTTCAATCTCTCATACTGGTAATAAACCTAGATACTGTTGTGTACACACGGTATCAGATAAAACCTCATCCAGTCTCACTATGATGGGAGTCACCCATAGAAGCTCACAGAGACTAGAAAAAAACTTGCCCTCAGGGTAGTTTGTTGATAGAGCAATTCCCTCTTCCCTAGGTTTTGCATTTTTCATAAAAAAAACCTTACCTACTGCCAGAGGCAGAATGATAAAACTATCCTGAAGATGGTACTGATAAACTTCACGATCAAACGGATGAGTAATTTACACCATGAAAGATGGAAGAGGACACCTGATTTATGGAGGTTATTTTCTGACCGTTACCGGTAGCATTGTGAACCGGATTGTACAACTCAGTTAGATATCCTAGCATGCACCATTTACGTCATTTTGTCCTGAGCAAATCCGCTGAACTTGTCCACTAGACCGTATGTAAACCGTTCCCCGTATTTCCTCATGTTCTACCTATATTGTCCCTCCATTAATTGTGACTGCCTGCGAAACTTCTGCATCCGGAACACTCTAAGCAGGCAAATTCTGACGTTATCCTCTTAAGATTTTTTATCGCCACATTTTGAAACAGTGCAGCAATAAGCAGCAGGAACGTGAATCACTATGCAAACGGTTATAACTGCATTGTTGGTAAAATGTGACTTTTGGAGTGCGTCTGTTACAAACAACTTTCGGTATTAAAGATGAATTTTTTAGGCTTTCTAATAAAAAGAGTTTATATCACTAACTTTCAGAAAGGACAATTGAATGACTACATGTACCAAGCCCTCATGAGTGATCGACACGACTTTGTGAAACTATTTCTCGAACAAGGTTTCAGTTTGGAAGAGTTTCTCACAGTCTACATGCTAGAAAAGCTGTATACGGACCAGCTGAAAAATATGGTAAGATGTAGTTTTGATAAAACCAGAGTACACAATCTTCAATTCGCTTTAGAATTCAAAGGTTGCGATTTTCAACAAAATGTGGGAATACAACCGATCGCACAGAGTAAGTGAATTTTACAGTTGACCGAAGTGAACATTTTCTAAATTGGTTTTCGCACGTTATCTGGTAAAATCTTGTTGACTCGCTTCTCAATGGCATGTAGCATTCACATTCTTCTTTATCCATGTTCTTCTTGTTATATCATCCAATTTTTGTGAATAAAAATATTCTTCTACAGTTTATCGTACATAAATTTACAGGATACAAAAAGGAGCCATATTTTCTGGTTTGTACGAATAGTCTTTTTCTGTGGACGCCGGCCTATAAATCTCAAGAGCGTTTCCATTTGGCATCCACCTATAGTATTTCTATGGATGGCCATGAGGCGTCCGCCATCAAAACAATAAACCTGAGCTTAAGCATGAAAAATATAGATTTGGTAGACTGTAACTATGTACTCAAGAATGTTGATGAAATAGGTAATCTTTGGATGCTGCTCTTGGTAAAAGGTTCTGCGTGAAATTCTGCAGTCTTTGGTCAAAGTTCACCATGATTACTTTTAGCCGTCTCACAGTTTGATACTGGTGGCTGTTCCCTCAGAAGTAACCTACAGAATCTCCCAATGGCCCGAAGCACAAATTGCACGACGGTCAGCTGAAAACAAAAACATTTAAAAATGACCAGGATTTTGGCTACCACTTTAGAGAACAGAGCCCTGTCCGCGCATATTATTCGCGAAAGGCGTCAATTAGGTCCAAAGACCGATTACCTGTACGTTGTATTTGTTGAGACACCGTGCCATTTCTTACACAGTATCTCGGAAATATTCTGAAGACGATCCGATAAGACTCCGTGACTCGCGCTAGAAAAACTGCTATATATCTCAGGCTGTTGAAGAATTTTTAGCAACCTTATGAGAAGCGTGTTGTGTTAAGATAGTGTATTGCAACATCTCAAATAACGTTCAAACGAAAACGTGAGGCGGCCTGGTGCAGCACAGTTAGTTGAAGAGGACCATCATAAACGGGGGATCCAGTTGAATTCAGTTGGGTCTCCCGTCAATACCCAATTCGTATGCAGTTGAAAGTATTTATCGAGATGTTAACAATTCGGGTTCAGGTAGAACATAAGGTTGAGGGAGACTCGGGGACTGCACCTACCTGATGATCCTCAGGAAGAACAAAAGCGTTCGTGGGCTGTCCAAGGATTGTCAGCAATCTTATGTATAGTACGTTAAGCTTGAAAAATGTCCGATCATTTCATGCTGCAAAAAAGCGTGACAGATGAACATCACCGTGGCCAAGTAAGGGGCGCATTCATTATTCTGCTCGACACAAGTATCTCATTCGATATAATGACCAACATCATAAAACCCGGTATTTTGTTGCTAAGGTGTCTGATTGTCCTTGGTCGTGCTCTTAAATTAGTTGTTTTTCATGCAGCTGAAAACCTAAAACACTGTGCAACTCTTGATTTTCAGTGAAACCGCCAAACTTAATTATGCGAGCATGATAGTTGCGAGACTACCCCTTGTTAACTGCATAATTTGGATATACGGATACGTATCAACAAGGCCTAAGCTGACAGACATTCGCCAAAAAACGATTCACTTACGTGTTTGTGTGCATTTACTCCATGTTAAATTAATAGCAAGTTGAACGGCAAATGAGCCATATTCATACTGAACAAAAACTCACACAAATTTACTAAAAGTCACCGCTCAAGTTTTATCTTTAGGATTTTGCTTATCTAGCCCACTGATTGAGCACAACACAATTTGAATAAGTGACCTTCAGACGTCACCAGTGGCCTTTGACTTGCACGCAAGAAGACAGTCAGGCAAGAATTGCCTAAAATATTTGCCAAGTTTTGGAAAATGCAGGCCAGAAACCTAGGTTTGGCAAGCCTGGCCAGAAAATACGAATGTCTGGGATCCGAATGGAACTCGCCGAACAAGTGATCAAACTA
>SJOL01006370.1:965415-1053658 GCA_004794785.1 Opisthorchis felineus | reverse complement strand
CGCTGTTCAAGAATTTGTCTCAAGGTGAAGATATGGTCGATGCATCCTCGAGCTGGGCGAAACCCACGAATCTGTCTCTCCCGATAATCCATCAACCTGCGCAAAATAATGCCAGAAAGCACCTTAGATGCAACGGATACCAGGCTGATAATACGATGGTTTTCACATGATGTTCTTGCTCCCTTTTTGAAAACTTGGATGACGGTCGAGGAGCTCCATTCGGCTGGTATTCTGTTTTCATTCCAAATCTTCTGCAGTATCGTTGTCCGGCTGTTCACCAAGACCGGGTAACTTTCTTTGAAGAGTGCGGGGTGTAGACCATCCGCGCCAGGTGCCTTGTCGCGCTTCAGGATTGATATCTCACGCTGGATTTCTGTTGTTGATGGTAGGCTGGTGTCAATGTCCCATTCGGACCCGCTTGATTCTTCCAGCAGTTGTGTTGAAGGAGACCAGGTGAACTGTTCTTGGAAATGCTCGGCCCACTGCTCAAGACGGCGATTGAGGGAGTGAATTGCTTTCCGTCTTTTTCGCATATTGTCTCACTGACACCTGCCTTCTTTTGACCCGTTGACCGAATCAGTTGAATCAGCAAAAGCCTTACCGATCTCCTGGGCCTTCGAAATCCACCAGCATTCTCTGTCATTCTTCAAGCTCCTGCTTATCCGGCGTTTGAGGGATCTGTGTGCGCCATCATAGTCGCTAGTTGCTGGTATGGCCTTTCTGGCAGCAATAAGATCTGCTGAGCTCGAAGATATCCAGTTTTCATTGAGTCGAGTCAGATGGGCTGGACAAACAGTTCTGAAAGCTGAGAACATTGCTTCTTTAACTCGCCTTCATTCATCCTCCAAGCAATGTTTTTCGTCCACATGACTGCGCGTTTCCAGTAGCTTTCTAGCCAGATTAGCTCGATACTATTCAGCTACTGAAACTTGTTGAAGCTGATGAACGGAGCTGCTCTCTTCCGGCACGCGTAGTGCTGGCAGAAAGCGAAGTGCCAGGGATGCCCGCACGATGGCGTGATCAGAGTCTAGTTGCGTACCCCAGAAGGAACGACAATCCTTAACTGAGGCTCTCCATCGCTAACTGATAGCCATATGGTCCAATTGAGTCCACGACTGTCTTATGGTAGCTGGCCTCCAAGTAACTCGGTGTGAGCGTTTATGTTGGAAGTTCGTACTGGCCAGGAACAGACAATGATCTGCACACAACTGAAGAAGCCGCTCCCCATTATCCGTACGCTCAGCATCGACTTCGAATCTACCACCCAACTGTGCTTCTTCCGGACTTACGTCCAACTTGGGCATTCATGTCACCCGCCAGGATTACTATATCCGTTCTTGCCGACCGAAGCAGTCGTGACAGATCTTGATAAAACTGGTCCTTCTCAGTCTCAGAACTGCTATCTGTTGGGACGTATGCTGATACGACAAACAAACACCGTTTACCGCGTTAATCTTAATTGAGCCGGGCAACCGCACAGCGCAAAGGCGAACTTTTGTGTTCATATAAACTGTATCCGAAGGTGAAACACAACACGAGTTTCACTCTTGTTCTAGCTCGTCAGCCGTACGCGACATGTAGGGTCACTGCCGCACCGCAGTTACCCCGGTGCATCCCGAACGAATCTCAAATATGGGGCTCGAAAAGGTTGTTTGCGCAGCTTGCTACGTATCTTAAACGTTAACCCAGCAATTGTTCTGCCAGTTTACATCTCATTTATCAGAACTTCAAGGTTATGGTGCTCGAAATAGCTTCAGGCTGCGGGATTTGCCGAATCTCAGGTACAAACCACAGATCATCTGTCGAGGTTGATATAGTGGCCGAAAATTGTGATAACGATAACGATAGCAACCCGGATACTATTTGTTTTTAGATGTGCTAGGGTTTGCTCGCATTATTTGCTTCATATTTTTTAGACTGGCGTTCAAAAGAGGCGTGTTGAATCCAGAATAAAAGCTTCACAGCTACAAATGTATTCAAACTATTCACGCAGTGCGGGGTAGAAGAGGTAGTACCTGACGGAGTTGCAGGAGTGCTCAGATGACCTAACTAGTTTATTGGGAAATCCTAATTGGTTTCCTTCAAACACTGGAACATTGAGTATATCCTATAGTTATAGCTCAAACTAGACGGAATTTATTTACAGTGAAAAATTTTGCGATCAGAAAGAAATTCACTGGGATCGGCTTACATAAACAGTTTTTGATATTGCGTCTTTAGGTACTTTTTCCCCATGAAATAAAAACATTCTGAACAGCAACACTGACATGACTGTAAAATGAATCTTGAAGTATTTCAATCAGCTCGAACAGCAACACACCCCATAAATGAGACTTTTGACAGCTATAGCGGAAGTCCATTGTTTACCTGTCACATAATAAGCATAAGCGACTTGGATGGAGTTATTCAAGTGGAGTCTTAACGTTCAAATTCCTCGTCTGGTTAACCTACCAACAACAAGCTCACTGCTTCTGGTTAACGCCCTTTTGGGTAGCATGCGTAAAGTAGAATTGAAGTGCTCTATATATGTGAGACATAGTTCACGGATTGTACATATGCCACATAACACTGAGGGTATTCTGCTGATCGATACCCTCACCGGCATCTACCCGTATTATTGCGTCGTATGCAACAAACAATAAACAGCTCCCAGTGTAATTTTGCGTAGAGCATATCAAGCTTTGTTTTGAGTTTTGGATCCCACACTCTTTCAAAGAAGCAAAAATTCATAGAACATAATGAAGAAACCGGTACGCCAACTCATTTTGAATTTAAACTATATTATTTTTCATACTATTTCTACCATTCGACCCTGCGCTCAGATGGCAGAAAAGAGCTTGAACATCATTGCACTAGCACATCAGCAAACATTTTGTAGTTGCCCATTTAAACCGTATACAACATACCAGGTTTTGTGAGGTAACTCTTCGTACCGTAATATGGAACCCACACAATACAGTTATATGATTTTGGCACGGTCTAGTCAGGCAAGTATACACACAAATAAAGTGAGATTTCAAAGATGAAATGCAGTGCAATACAGTTGTCAGTAACATCAGTTAATGAAGTCATTCTAAAAATTGGAGAATCACATATGATGTGGTATTAGATTCAGACTGACCAAGGGGTTAGTGAACGAGCGCTTTCAAATAGCGTTTCTGGTGACAAAGAATCGGCTGTCTCAGTCTAATGGCAGCATCTTTCTCAAGTGGATACTGTGGACGACCTTGGAGTGACTCAGTGGTACTCTATAAATCATACCGAACGGTGCAAAATTCTCACGAATCCGCTCACCTTTTCTCGTATTGTGCAAACAGAAATAACCAGCTATATTTAATTCTGAGGAACCCTCCGTTGTACGCTGTGGACTCAATTTTCCTTATGTTGTTTACATAATAGTAACAAAAGTTTAACTTCTGATTGCTTAATTTTTTTAATTGTGTAGTTGTATACGGTCAACCTTTATTACCGAAGTGATCATATCTCCTAATATGTGACTTCTTTTTGTCTCAATGAACTGGATGACGTAAGCTCATTGTTTTAAACATTTGACCGCTTATTACATAAAGCTCATTCAGAACTAGTAAGTGCCGCTGGACATTTAGGGAGGAAAACGCTGTGTATTGTCCTACACTTAACTGGCATGACAGGTGAAAAGTGTTTATCTGTGAATTTTGGGCACTGCTGACGAGATGCGCGAGCGTACTACACAATCCATCTAGGTCTGTTAAGCAGTTTAAAAGTCATTTAACATGGCCTGAAATAAAAGCGATTTTAGACAGAAATGCACATATATACACCCTTGTGGGAAAATCAATTTTACTATAGGATTGATCTTTTCATAATATTTCAATCACAGGCAAACCAGACAACCCTGGAAAAGTTGAAGAACATTCTGTACTGTTTACTGATACATACATATCACTTAAAATAACAATTATGCTTTAGGTGCCTAAGGGAAACATTTTCGTGTTGGCATGAATAATAGATATCATTTGGAGAATGATTTGGACAGAAAGCCTGTAATACTAGATAACTGTTGAAACAAGCTGTTAAACTTATTGACTGAAAACCAAATTTGGCACCAAATAATGTTTGCTTACCTCTAGGTTTGACATTTGAGCCGACGGGTTACTTTTTTATATACTTGGCTATACAAACTCTCGATTAACGTCTTCAACTTCCGGCTCTGCAAACAATTCAGCTCGAATTAGATTATTCTGAAGACGATTCATGAATATCCAGTATAGTATGGAGGCTAGTTATGCGTATAATTAGGTTTTGATGGCTTTTGGAAGCTGTCATAGTATTCCAATGCCCACAGGTTTGTCACTAGTGTGCACAGACCTGGTACGACTTTTACTACGTTTAATCCATCCGCCAATGCATCAAATTTTACCAGTAAGGCATCCCTCAACGTGTGGTAGCACATCCACGTCACGTTTCAGGCAGACTACATTAGTCGGCTGTTGGCAGTCTCATTGTTGCCATGGCAATTGTATGCAGAGCTCTTTATTTGCAAGCTGGTCATCGTACAGTACATTCAGTGGAAGTATATCGGCTTACAGTGAAGATTTTCCAATGCAGGCCAGCTGTTTAGTTTGCTGAGTGGAAATTCCCTCAATTTTAAAATATTTTATCTGAGCATGATTGATAGAAATGACTTCAGAGTGCTTCGTTTGAGGAAATTCAGCAATACCGTCCTCAGAAGGGAACAGTTATTGTTATTCTCGTGGGCTTTGTCACTAGCGGAAAAATAAATTATTTATTTTCTAAGTACCGGTCAGTTTTAAATGAGACTTGTTGGTAAAAACGTAATGAACTAGAGGCTGTTAGAAACGTCCTGTGTTCTTTGAATACCTCGGATGTCATGTGTAAAGCAGTCAGCTAATATGCCCAAGAGTTTCGAATCGCCATTAGAAACAGCGTGGCAGATGACCAAAACCAACAACTTTTATTAGTTGTAGTTGAGAGGTAACTTCTAGGTATGCTGCTGATCACGTTAATAATGAGTTAAAAGTTACATTCAACCTCCTCTTGACGTGTAGCATGCCTCTCAATTAGTATGTCACATGAATACACAGCCATCGGCTTTACCTTTTTTTTGCTCGCAAGCCTCAATAGTTTTTTAGCTGATTGAGATGTAGCGGTGAGCGGACTAAGAGGAAAAGACCGTGTTGGCACGAGGTAAGCCCCATATTTCTGCTTCCTGATGCTGAAAGAGTAAGGATCTTAATCGGTTCCCTAAAAAATAAAGTGAAACGAGAAGCCAAACTATATGGTTTTGTTTCCATGCTGAGATCTCCCACTGAGTGTTTATCCATTATAGTTCAGACCGGAAGCTTGACTACCGGCCTGTCTTTTATTTTGTGCGCCGTTCAGTTGCTATGATACGTTTTCTTTCACCAGAAGTAACACAACTCCAGTCAAAATTCCAGGTGATATGGCTTCTTCATTCACTCTTGAAAATATGCGTAACTAATTCAAGGACCTCCATCACCTTTTTGTGTTATATATCTGACACGTCCCAAAGAAGTGTCTGGTAAACCTGACAAAATAACATCTAAGTCGAAGAAACCTTTGTAGTACTGAGGCATCCTTTGCTCGATTAGAAGCTAAATTCAAATGTTCTCATTTCGCCCTATCAGTTGTCTTCATTGTGATCTCATGTCAGTCACGATAAACTTATTTAAAATAGTCCGCGTAAAAACCTAAGTATTGATAGGTTCAAACGTGAACGTAACGAATTCCACTACACTACAAGTACCTGTTTCAGAAATGCCCGTGTAGAATAGACTGCTACCAACACTAGTCCGTAAACTCATCTGAAAACTAATGAACAGGCGACGACAGTTTCGGGGTAATCATACCCAGTTGACGATTCCTGCAACAACCTTGTGATGGTTCCAAGTACATTTCCAGTAACGACTCAATAAACGCACAAGAATACACTCTTTTGTTTAACTGAGGCACTAGTTTATTGAACTAACGGCAAAATATATGGAATTTCCACTATATCATTGACAAACTGACAAGCTGATGTTTTTTCTCTCCCTTATTTTTATTGCTTGCGTTCTCTGATTTGCTTGAACTTTTCGAAAACTGCATGTTAAACTATAATCCGCTATTTTATTTTTATCTTGCTTGATAATCCCCGTCCTAATGAAAAACCTCATTTTTTTCTTTATGTTTAAAATGGTTTAACTTAAAATACTTTGAACCTACTCAAAGGGCGGGGCAAACCGTATGATCCTGATGCCCCGTTCATCAGCGATGAGGATTCCTTTAGTTATTCCGACAGTAGCTATGATAATGGAGCAATAAGTCCCAGAACCTTGGGACTAAGGGAACGTGTGCGTTTCATTGATCATGGTGAAGAGCACGAGCGTGACTGGCTTGCTGGCGTCCACCCACCCGGGGCTGGATTCCAAAATCCGGCATTTTTAGAACAGGACAAAAGTAAGCACCATACGGTGGCAGGAGTTTAGACTCATAAAGTTCACAAGGGACATCAAAATGCCATGTTCTCTAAAGGACATCCAAAATATTTCAGTCTCTCATCAAAATGACCAACGCGGGCAAGCAGTGTGCTGAAAGTGCAAATTTTCTCAATGCAAGATAGTGTGAAAAATAGCTTAAGCTATCATTTTCGTCCTACTCAAAATTGTAGCGAACATTTTAATATCTTACAACGAGACGCACAACAGACAACCGAGCTAGACGATATTTGACAATGACACTCGAGCATTTTTTGAGATCCGAAAAGTGAACAAACTCTGTCCCCTAGCAGGCTGCACTGTTTGAGTTCAGCAAAGTAAACAACTTCAGTTTCGTCCGGTTTTTCTTCTGGAATGGAAGAAGAAGGATCTAGCAATCACTACCTAGATTTTTAAACTAGAAGCACAAAGTCATCTATTTGATTGCAGGTTTGTATGGTCCAGTGGAATTTCTATGAGATATTGTAGCAAGTTTGCCAACCCGCCAAATGAACCCCATGTACACCCTAACCGACACTTAGCTTCACAGTGATATATGTTAACTTACGGAGCTACCTTCACTATTCTAGTGTTATCTCGGTTGAACGGTAGTAAAGTCGTCGCATGATTTGTCTTGTGGTGTGCTGCATTCAATCGGTGACAAGACTTTTCTCACTGTATCTTTCAGCCGATAAAGTTATAACAATACACAGTTCATTTTATGCATCCTTGACCTCGAGTTAAGTTAATTTAGGACAACCGTCGCAATCAATGTTGTAAAGCATTTCGTTACCGTAGAAGTCATTGCGATAGCCCATTAATGCATGTTGACTTTTTGTCTAGCTCTGTCAAAAAGGACTGTGGTTTTGTAAAACAAACGCTATTATTCGACCTACCTACTGGTTTTTACGAGGTCGCCGAACCTTGAAACCATATCCTAAACCCGCAATGTTTTCCCTGTTGTCGAATATTGCCATGTACTTAAAATACTTATGGATTATTTCAGACAGTAAATTTTGTTCTGCTATGTTGAGTGGAATCATTTCCTCTCCTGTCATCAAACAATTATGCTTTTAATCACATACAACATTCTTGCACCACTAATAACTTAGTTTATCATTACTCTACGCAGTTTCATATTTCATCGATTCAATTACCACTGGTTACAAAACGTCTTCCAAAAACTTAAAATATCGTTCTTGTGCGTGCTAATTGAACATTCGTCAACAGCTTTGGATTAGTAATTTTGAACAGAACTTAGCATCATCAAGGCCAGGAACCCCATTGTTATCTATTGTCATTCTTGGAGGAGCATCAGCCCGAATCTGTCTTCTCTCTTATGGGTCACCATTCGACCATCAACCTCGGTACATACATAGATACCAATCAATTTTAAGATTTCGTTCCGTCGTAACTGACGCCCTATTGGGACAGGATTCTGCCAGCTGGAAGTTTGAACTTGAAAAATACCGATGTTTTATTTTTGTTCCATTGTGGTAGTTGCTTTTTGCAAGCAATAAGCCGGACAGAATACAAGGAAGTGATCTTCTAATTACATTCAGGATACAAATTACTAAATTGATCAGACGAGAACAGGAACGTCTTTATCATTCGTTTTTCTTTGGTAATAGGAACAGCTAACCACTGTCTGTAGCTCTATAGGATTCCGGTTCTTAAATCCTTGAATTTATATAGTGTTATTCTTTGTTGATAGGAAAAAGTGGTTAAATGTGGCTTATAACTCTCCTAGCCCTATATCGAGACTGTAGATGCCATGGACTACTATGCGACTTTGTCAGTAGACCATCAGCCAAATCCGTGGACTATAAGTAAAGCTTATACTGAGTGGCATTCATCAACAAGCCAAAGTGTTTTAGCCTGTGTCCGGTTAACCCAGAAGAACACAGAAGAACACACAGAAGGACTTCTGGAGATCTGATGACATCTTGAATACAATATTCCAATCAAATCAAATTCCCTGGGTCGATAATAATCAGTCTTTTCCTATGAAAGTTAACTAATCAGATAAAGGTGCTTGACCTACTGGTGTACATCACAGATACATACATACATAACGTGACACACAGACATGAGGATAAGAGGGCCGAAAATTCGATACGTCAGGTTGAAAATAGAATGAGTGAGCTGAAAATTCAGCTGTTTTTCCGCAATCCTGCAAACGAAGATCGTTGCTGTCGACTGGTGGTATCTTCTTCATACTGCATAGTTCAAACAAAAGTTCGCACTAAGTACCTCTCATTTGTTAACAGCTATTACCATTGGAAGCCTTGCTTTATGGTTCAGCAAACCAAACCGGATAAATTCATCATAAACTCTCCAGAAGCCGCAGATTCATCATTACCAAGATACGGTCAAAACTGACTGGAAATCTTTCAAATAAAACTAACTGAACATCAAGAGATTTAGGCTGTGATGTACATTTATGATTGCGTGCTGTCAGTTCAGTTGGGCTTCTGTTTTCGGTTAGACCTTAAAAGAAATACAGCTCCAAATTTTGTCAACTCCGAATGATAACGGAATTCCAATTTTATCGGTGTCAATCATGTGCAGGCAAAATGGAAATACAAAACGCTCTCCCTGTAACAATGTTTACCGTGGGAAAGATCTGTCGGCTTAATCTCAGGTGTGCCTAAAATTAGTGTCTTACAAGGAACTTTGCTGCCTTTGCAACAAGAAACAACAACTTATGTTTAGTGAAAAAAATTGAGTAAATTCATTGAACGTAGGATTACAGCCCCAAAATTTTAACCATACGAGGTACTACTGCGGAGCGCCATGTAAGCGTAGACTGGTTGGATGCACGAACGTTCGGGTAGTAGTAATCTGAGAAACGTGTCCGCAAGCTCCAACTGAGCAAAGTGACCGGAAGACACGTTAATGTTATGGAAAGCAGCCCGAAGCTATTAAGCAAAGTAAAGGAGTATACACCCACTCAGTAGTTTTTTTATAAGGAAGGAGTGCATTTTGTAGTTGGGAATTTGCGGATCCGGCTGCACCTTTCTTATTACCGTTTGGTAAAATTCCATGGCTCCACGTGTACCAGGTGTTTCGCAAAAATTTCCGAATATTTTAGTAAAACGTTCTCATCATTCACCGGTAGACCACAGCACAAATCCGATCCTCTGGTGTCATGCATGGGTTTCTCACCTAAGAATTTATGATGCCACATACAAAATCTGCATGCGAATGTGTAGTCACGTGACCTACTACCGCTGTAGTCGTCGCGCCCCCGGGGAACTTGTTTGTGCCAAGCTGGAGAGAGTAGTAAACTTCAGAAAAATGAAAGTCTGAATTATTCCCCTCACAGTTCTTGCGTAACTCTTTTGTAGCGGTTCGCGTAACTTCTCGTCGCGGAGCCACAAGTGGTGAACCTGGTCGACCAGACGAAGATGATTTAGATGACAAAGGTGACGCTAACGGAACTTCTGAAAAGCTCGATCTCGAGGAAAGGTACAATCAGCAAGGAATTCCCCGTAGTTCAACTACAGTGACAACAGTGAGCGGCGACATTCTACTGCCGGCAAAAAGTCCAAAACGCTCGGTTGTTCAAAGGGATCAATCCCTAAGACGCACGAGCAGGGCACACCGACGGGGACGTTCTCCCCCACCTTACGAAGGAACCACACTAAGGCAAAACGCATATGCGCGACCTAGTCGTAATGGAAGTCAGAAAAGAGGCCAACAGAGTAAGTAATTATAGGGATTTATTCTGTTCACATAAGTGTTGAATGGTTGATAGCCTCCATGATTAATATCATCCTACCGCCTGTTTGAGCTAAATGGAGTCTGACCGTTTCCGTAATAAGGAAACTAGAAAAGTGAAATAGTGATTTAAGGCATATGTCAATTAATTTTGAACTATCTGTGTAAACGGAAATATTACTGGATGAAGGAAAATTACGAGCAGGTTGTGGCTTCACCAGGGTGGTGGAATGTGTGCCCCACAGCCATACACCCTGGCACATGTATAAGTTTCTGAAAAAGTGAGTCTGTCCAATATATACTGTTTTGGGCACAAAAGCCCCATTTTTGTGAAACTCAAACGTCAGTGGCATTAAGCAAAGTAGCAGAAAAACACCAAAGCATGCTCGTGGCCATACATTCTTAGGAGGAATCAGGCTTCGCTGACAGTTCAGATGGCAGTTTTTTGTTGGTAAATGGTTGTACTTACACAGCCCATTTCGTGAAGCAACTGTTTAGGGATTCGCTAGCGTCCAATTGCTGCTGATTAGCCTTGTATGGCAACCGAACTATAGTTTAGCGGACTATAAAACAACCCCGTGACCTCTGGAATTTTCCAGTGGCCAGATCCCTTAATTCTTCCACAATCTTCTTATTACTGAACGTGTTTTGTTTCCGTCACCAATTTTACGTCATCTGTTTAAGATAGCAACCAAATTCAGATCAGAGATATTACCTTTTGGTGGTTGAAGACTTCGAACTAAAAAACTTCTGATATATGCTTAAATAAACACTATTTTGAAGCGCTTTTATGAATTATATTACGGATTGTCGGGATATTTTAAGGTATGAGTTGTAACATACCAGTTGATACAGAAGGAAGCGGGGCATAAAATACAAGACCTCGTCAAGCCCCCGTTATATAGCTTTTGTAAGATCCACACAGGAAGCACCCTAGATGCAGAACTGATGTACATATCGAGATTCCTGATGGGCCATACATGAACAACTTTTTGTTAAGAAATGTAGAGTATGTGAATGGGTTGACCCTGCCTTCGCAATATCACATCAAGGAAGTCACAAAATGCACACTTCAATCCAGATAGCCTATTCCGTTACGTTTCTTGATGGACTACACACAATATCTTCCTGAAATCAAGCCGTAATGGCCGAACAATCCTTGAAACAAGGCTTCTTTTTTTCTGAGTACCGAATTCGACCTGGTTTGCTTGGAAATTAATTTAACTTTATACATAATGCCGTGCTAAACCCCCTTTATCCAATCAGGTCCAGAACAAAAACATTCCGCGTACTTTTGAGCACCTGCGAGATAGTTTTTGGTACGTCTCTATATTTCGGTTGACCAGAACGAACAAGTCCATGAATGCCAAAGCGTGTGCTCAGCTAAAGATTCATTAATGGCACTTTATCATGAATGAAAGAGCAGTCAATCTCATCACCTACACTAACATGCCATTAAAAATAACATGATCTTGTGACATTCAGTAAAACATTATAAGTGAGAATAGTAGCTATTTTGGTAGATAGGAGGGTAACGTACTCCCAAATACTGTCTTGAAGTTCAGCTTGCAGTCAGCGCAATATAGTTGCGTGATGTGTCTTTGAGGGTTAGACCAGATCCATGAACCGCAATTCTTACACTGATTATGCTTTTTGGTGTAACATTTTATTCCAAGACGATCCACGATACGCAAGACGCCGTCCGTCGCTGGACAACATGCATGACATTCCCATACCCGGGCAGCCGCTCGTTTACAACGCCATCGTGCCCGCTGTCAACCGATCAGTGGCAGGTTACGGTGGTACTGCCTATACAAGCTTCGGACCGGGACACTTTCGAATTACCGGACGGGCTCCCCTAGCCTATGATGCTTCAGTCGAATCATCAGGTATTGCCATTCCACTTAATCGAACAGCGGATGAGAATATCTACGTCTCCCGAGACAATATTCATGAACAGCCTATAAGGCCATTTGCCCCGCCAGCCCATTCGGATGTATCTTCTTTCACAATTGGTATAAGGAGCGCAGGGACGTTTGAGCGAGGTGGATTGCGTGGTTGTTGGCGATGGGTTACGTCCTGTTGCGTGCGCATTCTAGGAAGATCAAGTCCAAAGAATCTAGCAGAGACGGCGATAGAACATCAAGATGGAATGAAAGGAAGGGAATTCACCACTTTGCGTGCGATGGCAGCATTAGCAGCTGCAACTGCTGTGACTGCTGTGGCTGATCCCTCCAAAGCACCTCATACAGGTATGTATCTAAAATTCTTCTGCCTAATTTAGGAATTGTCTACTGAGAAATTACGCGAGTTTTGATTCGTTATTACCATGATTCGCGCCCACCCATTAGATGCTACGGAGTGCGTACTGGGCTTTGCTGTTACACAATGACAGTCCATTCATCTAACATCTGTCCGAATGTTTGAGTACCTAACCTGGAACCTTACGGGTTATCACTTTAAATATTGATATAAATAGGTGCAAAATGCAGAATCTGGCGCTGAGCGGCAAATTAGTCCAAGCACGATTGGCCATGGTACAGGACGCACAATATTCGGAAAAACGAAATGTGAACATAAGAAATGCGAAAATACAGGAAATAACGGGATAGAGCGGAAAGCGGTAGAATACTTACTACAGGGATCATCGCGAACAGCTATTCTACTCAGGTGTCTCATGATGTAAGGAGACACTGCATTTTCATTATATATATATATATATATATGTATATATCGAAGCTCCGGTAAAGCTACCACTTTTTACCATTCACGGTTTCGGCACGACTTCCCAAAATTATTAAATCTTTCGTAGTACTGAAGGCTCATTAATTTTTCCCCCAGGGAACATTCTCCCATCGCCATATTCTGTAACTCATCCTGGTTTATGATACCCATCAGTTATTTTCGTGAAACTGGCATGCAAATTGACTAGGTTGAGGAGTACGTGGTTGGTTGTCTGTATACACAAAAAGGATACACCGTTTAGGAAGTCGTGTGGCGGTTCTCGTCATCCGCTTGGTTCAAATCGCCCTTGAAATGGCAAGCATGATATTGAGGTGTGAAGGTAGGAGAATAACTAGGGTTAAGTGGCATGGTAACACCTAGATGTTTGTAATCAGTTCTGAGGAGAAGGACGCAGAAAACGTTGAACGGATGGCAGCTGTTGTGTACGTAGATGTAATGTTGACAGAGGATGACAGCAAATAAGACGCCATGGTATTTCAGAAGATGGTGGGTTAGAAATCGTAACACTGAAAACGATGTGATAAAATAAAAGGCTCCCTCACCAAGACGAACCAGATGATCCACAATAGGCCTCCGGGGGTATAAATTTCAAGGTCGAAAGTCGCAACGAATTTAAGGCCTTGGAAGCCTAAAGGGGGCAAACCAAGCTGTGTCATGTGAATAACTACCACAAGCAACTTCAGGTCAAAAGTAATTATATCACAGTCGGGACAGTTAACTGACCCGTTCGCACAAAGTTAACTTTCAACTATCACAACATACGTTCAGCTTGGTCTTCAAGTACGTAATAAGCTTGGCGACGTTAATGGACTATGCGCACTTTATGAGCCACAAGAATGGCAAAACCGATAATGTGCTGTCTAGATCTTTTTGTCGACTTTATGAGCAGTGCCAAATGACTGAAATATTATTTGTGTTATCTGATCAACACTGCACAGATCAAACGGGAATTGTGGAATTGGAAGATTGATTGTTGTGACAAGGCGTAAACGTTATCTTCGTCCTGCTTCAGCGCATGTGACAAGTACTCCAATGTTATCTGTATCTTTCAGGTTGGATGCAAATACACGATGCTTACAGCGGTTGCTAAGATGCGCACATTTCCTAGAGTAGATATTGTCGCGATCAGGGCCTGAATAAAGTGGGACTGTGTTCAAAAGTGAACTAGCAGGATGATCAATCGCATCGCTTGAAACTACAAAGAGGACGAGGTTATTTAATGACGAAAAGGATCATTTAAACAGTCCTGGTGAACTGATTGAGTATTAGCAAGTCTTACGAAAAAGGAAGCGCTTCGACAATAGCACAGCTTAGTCGTAACTGTACTGACATTCCGGAAGCAGTCCGCCTGAAAACGATCAAAACCGACTGTTGGTCTTTGCGGAGTTTTCGCCGTCTTGAGCCTTGAAGTTCTCTTACAACTTAAGTCAATCCTTGGTGCGTAGATGTATCCACTGAACACCAAAGATTGTCCCCTTGTTTCAGCTGTCATAAAGCACCATACCGTGGTGGAAACCTTATAGGGCGCCAATAAAGGGCTTATGGCTTGAAGTAGTGTTTCTGACAGAATAAATGTGCACAGGGCTAATATTAGTCAGCACAAAGCAGTCACTTTATTAAGGCAACCAATTTTGTTCTCTCCATTGCTCTGAATTGCTCACCAACACGGAGGGGATACAGGTTTACACACTAGTAAAATGCCAAATATTGTGCTCTGCCGTCAGGATGTTTACCAGAGGGACATACTACTGCACGAGTTAAAGCCCTTCGTAGAAGGGCTCGTTTACACTGTTTCCATCGGCTGTGCGACCGTCTATGGTTGGTATTAAAAGAAACACCATGTTTCTGACAGGAAGAGCTAATCTGACTTTGTGTCAAATCACCGGCTGGTGGACATTTTACTATGACGGAATTTCAACAGGCACAATTAGGTCACAAACATCTCTACAGCTTACCACGGCAAAAAGACAGAAGACGGCATGCCTATGATTAGTAGTATGCTTAATACAATTATACCTCACATTTCATATGGGCATAAAAAGGTTGATGCGTTCAGTTAACATGTGAACCAATGAAGTCGGTCTGTGTAACTTTAAGGCATACCAGTTACACGAGTTTTTGCGCGCACGAGCTCAGACGATGAAATTAAATCACCGTATTCTCCTCAAATAACAGAATAAGACACAGGAAGCCTCCCATATCACTGAGTCGACAGATGCGCTGAAAATTCTATTGGTAGGTCAGAAAAGAGTGCATGTGAATTAGACTCGGAGGACTTGCCTGTCTGTATGACAGCCCATTTGACCAGAGTGCAAGCTCAAATATGAAACCGGTTTCACCGATCGGAAGACATATCTAGCCCAACAGTCACGGGAATGGAGTCGTTTAAAGACTTTTCCCCAATACAAGTTCAGCGGAGCTGTGCTTGTTCACAACTATCGCTGAGAAGACATGTGCGACTAACTTTCCTTGAGAACAGAGATTCCGACAACATTGGCTCAACGTCCGGTGTTTTATTCATATTTTGATAACGAGGATTGTGTAATATGGTGTGCTACAACTTAATACGGTTTCTGAGACTGTCCTCTTGGTGTGCTGTACAAAGTGGATCAAGTCGAACCTTTTTTTGTATTGTTCACGAGTCGAGAAGAAATTCGCAAGTACAGCACAGCATCAGTCCCGCATAGATCTGTTAAGTTATCGACTGTTACCTAGGTCCCCGTAATGAAACGATGCAAGATTCTAACTCCGGGTACCAAATGCCCTGTCTATGAAGTAACCTACGGGATCAACGTTCTGTGATAGAAATTCCACAATAAATTCTACATTCAAGAAAGCTATGACTGCGTGGCGTCCCCTTGAACGCCACAATCTCTTAGAAGAGTGATTACATGTCTAACAGATCGCAGTTCATACTTACGACGAGAGGGCTCGGTTTTTCAAAAACCAGTTTGGCGGAGTTAACTGAAAATCTTTATAGGGTAATGAAGGATAAAATGTTAGAATTTTAGGCAGTTCTTGTACTGCATTATATTCTAGTGCAATAGTCAGCTTTTATGTAACCGTTCAGGTGAACAATCCCCAATACTCTGGAAAGTGGTAGAAATTCCCATTACCAGCATTCCAATTAGTCGTAATTCACAGCTGGTCAGTTTATTAAATGCACTGCGTGGAGTTTACTCAAACGAGAAATGCTGTTTGTTTTTAACCACCAGCTAACCGGTTACCATAAGTGTAAAACGCTCCAACATACCACTTGGGGAAGAGTAAATTTCAGTTCACTCCAGTCTTTCCTACCGGAATCACCTGCTTATGATTACTCTAACCCGGTCGCCCTGGTAACACAGGAAGTAGCGGAAATACACAGTTGATTCTATTTCAGTTTAAGCTGGGGAAGCGGTCGCATTGTGCAACGAGGTGAGATGGTTGTTTGTTTTGACTGGGCGTGAACCAAAGAATGTTTGTGAGCATAATAAATCATCCAGGCTCAAAGCGGTTCCATAAAACGGTACAACTCTGCCGGTCTTACAAAGCCTAGTCAGCGAAGTTGCCGTTAATTCTGTCCAGTTTTGTATTCGATAGTCGGAACGATCCTGAAAGATAAACTAGGCTAGATTCGTGATTTCTACTGAACAAAGGTCTGTGTTATCAATTAATTATGAGCATTGAAAAGCTGGAGCTCTGAAAAAAAACATGCAATGTCACAATTAGTTTGGAACAAGAAAAATAGGTTGTAAGTGGTTCGAGGCGGGAAAGAGTAACTAATGCGCCCAAGGCAACTAGTAGTTCTGAATGTTCGAGTAGACAGTGCCGAAAAAAATAAACCTGAAAAATAGTATACAGAATGCTGTAGGAGTCTTTAAGACAGGATACCCAACATAAGTTTTTAACTCCTAATCAGACCTATGTTAAACTTCTTATGAGAAATAACAACGCACGATAAACAGGATACGGTGCAATAAAACGGCTCTGCTTTGCTGCGCCACTCCACGTCTGCCATTCCCTCTGTCTCCCTATCCTCAATAAACGAAACTTTAGCAGCGTGAACTATCGTACCTTGGTTAATGGTTGAGTAATTTAATGACCGACTGAAAGAAGGCTGTTAGTCTAATGTTGCAGCATTCAGTTTCACGTAAAAACAAGACTGGCAAATGAATGAAAATTATATTAGCTGAGCTGTGTTCCTATGGAGTGTAGTTGACCTAAATCGGGTGGGGAAGTTTCCCATCTGTTTTCGGTATACGTTTGGGTTAGGAAAAATGGAACTTCTGTTTAGCAAGTAGAGGAGCTATATTGTGAATAGTTCTACTTGCAGATTCCTGCTAACCCATTCTGATTTTGTGAGCGGCGATCTGTAGCGAAGAGAACATTATTCACCAACCATCTATCGCGCCGGCTTCAACAGTTGATCGATTGTCTTCTGAGGCTAATTGGGGCTTGGAAGACAGACAACCTGATAGGGCTTATGTTCGTGCGACCACTAAGAGTCATGGATATCTGGACTAGGCCTCCTTGCTTATCCCTACTATCAAGTGGTTTATGTGATGTAACCTATCATAGCACGTTTCTCTGTGACCTAACTGCTTCCAGTATAGCTGGTGTAAACTACTACCACAACTCGTTTGTCAGCAACAGAGGTTGGAAAGATGTTCTTGTTAATGCACGTCCTCCCTGTGGGGTAGGGCGAGAATGACTACAGTTGGCCAATCAAAACTTTACGTCTTCTTCTTTAGGTATGTTCTGAGACTGATGACGCTAAGAAAAGTTTTCGCATGGCCTGAAAAATAGTTCTCCACAATGTTTCGAATTCAGCAACTTAAATTCCATTACGTTACCTATAATTTGGTTAAAGAAACCAATAATTTGTCAAACCACGATATTTATTGATCGTTCGGTCTGCTAGGCCAGTTACGCCTGTTTGTGCTCACTCATAGCTAAATGAGCGTTTTACGTCTTCCCGCACAATCACCACACCCCTGAAGCAATCGGATGAAAGGTACACTCCTGATCACCCAACTCCGTCGCACCAATGTGTTTTCGTGCCAGATGCGTAACAGGACCTATCTCGTGACTGGCACCTGCCTGTCATATCCACAAAAACAAAGATAAGGCAACATATGCTCACAAAAGAAACTACACACAATATTGCTGAAAACTCTCCGACGGCCCACTACCGGTTCCGCCCTTCTTGGGGCTCACCAGGTAGGCGCAGTCCCCGAGTTCCAGTCGACCTTATGTTCTACTTGAACCTAAATTGGACAGATCTCGACAAAACCCAGTTGATATGCAAATGAGTGTATTTGTCTAGTTAAGGATAGGGCAACATAGGTCGTTTACCGTGCAATGGTGCCTGCTTCAAACGCGGGTGAGTATTTGTGCACATTCGCGAGAAAATGCGACGTACAGTTTGGATTTTGAGACATCTGGCCACAATATCCGGGTTTTAAAGCTGAGGAGGAGTCACATCTGGCTAAACGACGATTAACCATCAAGACAGTAAATACTGTCTTCCTGAATTTTCAATGATGGTTTATCAGTACACGTGCAAAACGATCAGAATAAAGACGTACGTTTAGGTATCGGTTGAAATATTACCCCCCTCTTCAACTCAGCCACTAATTACGTATGTAATGTGTGGAGAATGAAGTTCAGATGATCCCTTCACTTTTTAAATGACGGGCCATTCAAACAAAAACTTGCGGCCCGTTATTAAGCAACATGAAAAAATAGTAGTGACCCGGATGTTTTTGCTGACCGGTACTCGAGCTCGGTAAACAGATCAACCGCCAATGGTGTAGTTATGTGCCAATAAATCTCTGAATTATAATGTACGGTCTGGAAAAAAGAAAACCAAACACATTCAAAAAATGGGCTTCTGGTTGCGCTAAACGACATTGAAGATGGGAATAGGTGAGGATTCCTTCGGATGTTTCCTCAGTTTCCATGGCCAGGCAATATCTAACAGTTCTGAAAGAAAATTTTATAGAGTCAGGGCACGAAATGGGTTAGATAGATTTCCTGAAATTAGAAACACCTTGTGCCATCAGCTTCAATTGTTAGACATGTGAAATGTCCACCAACTTAGTAAGTTGCTGCACTTTTCACCCGTTAGTGGCCACATTGCTAAAGAAACCAATCTATTCTGAGAACCAGCAGAAGAAAGTCGTGTTTTAAAGGAGACATAAGGTTTCTGATACAGCACCCCTAGGATCTGGTAAAATATCAGATTTTTAAAAGAACTATCACCGTGTAACGTAGGACATAATACTAATGTAACGTGTTATTTTTGTCAGCCACTCAAAAGACTATCACAAGCAAACCTACCTACTTGCTTCCGTGAAACACTGAAAAAGCCGCTGCTTGTATGGTGGCGCTTCATTATGATTAGGCGCATTGAGATGCATGCAATAATTTCCTTTAGCCATTTAGGCGTGCATCCGCAAACACTCTGCAGACGGGATGTCTCTCACGATAAGTATCAGTCCTTGAGGAGATTTAGTGTACAAAATATTTCCCATTGGTTTATTAAAGCAGTAGCGTACGATTTATGATATGTGGCCGGATTTCTGTCCCGGAATTTTCAAGAACGTAGAGGTCACTGAATCATTTATGATTACCTTTTGCACTCCAAACCTATGAAATGCAAGAGATCGGCCTGAACACCCTCACGCTATTTTGCTGGTGCGTGATTCTATTCACTCATCATTACTAAACATGCATTTGGATGTGCTAAATTGGCGAATCGACCCCACTGGTGGCTCAAGACAGACCCACGCAGTGGGCAGAACAACAAAACGCAATTGTGCAATGTATGTTAATCTAAGTACGAGAACCATAAGTGCAAAGTGGGTACATATCCACGCTGTTGGAAATCCCGACCAGAAGGTGGTTGAGTTTTCTAAGGGTTTCTAAAATTTACCGGCAGTTTTCTTTCCCACAATCAACAATTCTCAAACCTCGGATTATTCTGACACTTGTACGTTCATCTTATGCTTTCCAATAAAAACGAAAGATTAGCAAATCATACACCTCACTTCTCGAGCAATTACTGAACCGTAATACTTTGGGTTTGTCTTGATCCTAGAGGAAAATCTTCAATGTTACCGCCTCAGTTCTCGATGTGTTTTGACAAACATAGTTATCCCGTGCACCAATTTGGACTGTTATAAAATATCTATTTGGCTTATTCATCAATATATGTCAACCATTCCCACCCTGGGTATAAAAATTCACTGAGAACTTCCTTTTCTGACGGAAAATCACATGAAACACATCATTAGGAACTGAGTGTTCCTCTGAACCTTCACACATCTCCTACAAATGAATAAGTATTTCTTTTAATCTACTCATTCGCGGACATAAAATGTGCAAGTTGTATTTAAAAAGAGGAAGTATTGTTGAACAGGCACTGATTGGCCGATTTCTGCAAGTCACCTGATCAACGACAAAGTAACCAAATAGTTTGAAGAAGTTCATTTTGTGCACATAGTCTGGGCTGGTTGGATTTGTTCAGCAGCGCTTCGTTCATCATGAAAACCTTGTGGGTTTTGTTGCGCAGCAGGATTTGGAAGGAGTTGCCTGATTCAATCCGACCGTCAGTATGCAGCAGTATCTAGCTACTGACGATGCAGGATTCCGATTTGGCCTTCAACTCGAGAGCAACGTGCGTACTTTTGAAGGTGTTCTGCAGCAAGTTTTGCGAGTTGCTTGTCTGTCCTACCACCGTAAGCGTCTCCGCATCCGCAGCGGAACTCGTAGGCCACATAAGAGGCAAGCTAATATGAATATGGAGCTCCTTACTGACTACCTTGAAGACCTCATTTTACTCTGTACAAACAATGTTATATTCAAAACAGAAGGATGAGAATCTAAACAAGTCGACTGTAGTGGGCAGACCCTTGAATATTTATTGACTTACAGGGGAAACATTTTACATTCGCTTTTGCTACCCACTCGTTCAGTGAGATTTTCAGTCCTAAGAAGAAGTGATCCCAAAAAGGAACTTATTATTCCAACGATCTCTATCTTTCTGCTGAAAGAAATCGCGCTCAGAACCAAAACTTCCCAAGCAGAACTAATAACCTACCGAAGACAGAGGCATCATATGACATTCTTGGGGAAATCTTTGCTATTCCCTAGAATAAAGTAAGTCGCAAGCGCTCATTGCATATGCCACGCATGAAAAGTCCCCTTGTTATCCGTTTCGGTAAAATTCATGTGTGCCTCCAGGGTAACCTACAAAATATGTAGTCTTCGGCATCCGCGTTATTAGTTAAAAATGACGCTTAACCTACCAAAAAAGCACTTTGCTCTGCGTCAAACCTAAACCCACCGAAATGTGCAGTCGCGCCAGTAAGTCAAATATTGTTTCCAGTTATGCTACGGAAGAGTGATCAGAAAATCTAGCCTGAAGCTTCCCTTAATCGATTAGGGAAAAGTGAAACTTAATGCACACTGTGTGGCATACTAGTATTATGCTCATATTGTTAGACATGTTGCATTCTCCTCAGATAGATGTCAAGAATGCCACTGGAGAATGTGCAATACATGAAAGTTGCTTTTCTACTTCGTAGACTGCCGCGTATAGAGGTTGACTTAGGAAAACAGGACGACTAGTTTCGAATAAAGAATAGTTTTAGGGATGAAATGTTAAATTTCCATTTATAGGGAAACGGCCTTACTAGAAGAAAACTCAGGGGTCACCACAAAGGATCAAAACTCTGTCGTCATTAAAACGGATTTTCTGGAACATTCATGATCCCCAACCGGTGGGAATCGTCATCCAAGAGTTTGGTTTGTTGATCATATTCTTTTGGATGACTTACAAAAATGGCGGATTACTACCTCGTATCCTTATTTCCCAATAAACGAAACGAGCGGTCATATTTAAGGTGAGTACACTAATAATGCCGGAAGTTATATACTTATGGAACAGATCAAAAGCCACGAGAACGAGAGGGATGTTGCGGCCTGAAAATCTTCACGTGGTCTAATGAAATGTCTTCTAGTGGCGCATACACACTGATCAAGAATTACTGACCTACTTTCCTATCTAACACCGTTTTATAAAGTTGCCACTTTGTAAACACAAGGAATTTCGGAAACGCTACTTTTTTCCGTATTCACCTTCAATAAAAACAAACACTGTTCATATCCAAGCACCCAACGTTCTAGTGAGCGTTCCGCTTTGATGATTACTCCAAAAATGGGCGGGCTTTTCAATATTTCGAAATAATAGATAAACTTAAAACATCCTAAAATGAACTGGCGGCGAATATATTGTGAAAATATCCTACAGATCCATAAACGGCATGAAACATGATATCTAAGGTATACTATTCAGACACCGTTGCGTGAGATTTTATTCTAATATTTTCCCCACACGATGTGCAATCTACTTGCTCGACCTTTACAGGAACACAGGAACCAGGTAGTTATGTGGTGCGATTTGTTAAACACTTGATTTTTTCGTCTAAAATGTTATGGTATTTAGTTCAATTTCTGTGCTTGCTCCCACTTATTTCATGCCCGATCTGTATGTATGTACCTTATGCCTGCTCATCTACAGATTGCTAACCCTGGTCTGCCTTCCAAACCCCTCCCATTAAACTCAATTCGTTGTCCAGTTTGTCCAGCATGTGTTGAGGTGAAGGCATAGATGAAACCACTACCAGAAACTAACATGCTCCGGCTCCATAATTTTTAACAGCATGGGGTGATGTTCTGTGACTTTTGTCAGTCTTGTGACTGTTTTCATGCTGATTATTTTTCGAATTTGGTTCAGCCAGTGATGTCACCAGAACCTGAAAAAGCTGATCATTGTCAACATCACATGTTGTGTTCCAGAAGCATGAGGAACACTGGAAGTACTGTTCTGCTTGTTATCGTGGTGTATCAACGTTAAAATCACCCTAACGATGATGACAAAAAGGAGTAATTACTGATTTTGGAAAACCAGATAAAATAGAATTGACTAATTTAATCGGATGGCAACTTCGTCTTCGCCTTTTCGCCGCTAGTGAATATGTACTGGCTATTCCGCTCTATTACAATTAAACATTGATTTGGATTCAAAATCTCCAACAAACCATAAGTATTCTACGCCGGAAGGCAAAAATCCTACAAATCACATGACTTTTCCGTCTGAGAAGTTGTCACCGGACGAGCCATTCAACATTGGCTACGTATATTGAATTGCATGTTTGAAGGATACGTGCTACTATAGCCTGAGTGCCAGTTTATCACACTTCTGTCCAGCCATTTGCCACCCAGTGTTGTGGTGTGCAATTACTAATCAGAAGCTCACAAGTTCGAATCCCCTTGGTGATTTGTGAGGTCAGTACTCCTGAAGGTTCTCAATGTGAATTAAACGCCTGTGCTGCTTTCCAATGTTTCAGCACCGACTGAGGTTACCTGGAGAATAAAATCTTGCTTGAGGTGTCGCTTGAACATGGATTGTAAATGAATGTACATCGTCTTATCGGAAAATTATTCTGAAAGCTTATAAGAGGGCCACGTTTGAACGAACGTTGGAAATCCCAAAAGTTCTCTATGTAGGAAAAGAACGGGTGAAGTGTTTCTGAATATAGCCTGAAAAACCATGGACACGTCCAACGATTGTAAGCTTCTACTGCGGGGTTTGAAGTAGCTTTTTCGTACAGCGGTAGTAGGACATGGGTACAACAAAATACACCGGTCAACCGTGAGGATGAATAAAGTTCTCTAAATGAAATCCATCAGCGTGGGTGTAACACGACGAGGAGTTTTTATCAGAAATTGAGATAGAAAACAAAAGGCAAGGTTGTCTCAGTCAAATTTAGTGTTAACAATTTGCTGCAAGCTATCAATCGATGTTTAAAATACTTTCCCGGTAATGTTGCGCGTATGTTGTTTTGAAGAACAAATAAATTTCATCAAATGTCCAGTTAATCTATACACTCATACTGTTTGTTAGTTAGGCGTCGCAAATTAGGTTTATTTCAAATGTCGAAACTGTGTCACGCGGCTTCACCTTCCAGGTGCCGCAACCTATAAAGATCGTCACTTTTATCTGCACGATTATCAAAGTACCTCCACTCACTAGCCCCGACGTGCGCTTCCGAGGGCCACAGATCAATGGATCGTATAAGATAGACTTCGATCCGATACAGCCACCGAAGTCAGAATCGTTTAGGAACCTCAGAGATCCACTTCATCCAAACGTAACGGGCGATGGCAGGAACACAGCCTAATGAGGTTTGAAGCGTTGTTCACAGACTTGAACTAAAAAGTGTGCCGAAATACACGCATGTCCACATACAGATTAACTGAAAATCGATTGCATGTATAAGTCAAGATGAATACTGGGTAAGTGTTCCTTACTTACTACTGTCGAAATATCGGGCACGCTAAATAATCAAATTGATCGCACGTGTATTTTGCTATTTTATCATATTTTGCAAAAATCTCTCGAGTGCGCCACGATTTGGTGAAGGAAACTTGCGACATTGTTGTTTTGAGTTTTCAAATACTTATATATTTATATTTATATATATATATATATATTTATATATATATATATATATATATATATATATATATATATAAATGGTTATCACTGGTGTAGATTTTAAAACGGAAGTAACTTTCAACACATGGAACATATTTTACCTCTGCTTTAATAGGGTGTGTCCGTAGTCATGATTTGTTCAAGTTACCAAGCCTTCCTGTTTAGGTTTGTTCTCTATCCGTGGCAATTCCTTGCGTTGTACAATCATGTTTGTGCTTCTTCTAAAACCAATTACCTTCTTCCGTGAATTAAAGATGAGGAACAAACAAAAGCGATACAGTTAGACCGTCCTGCACGAGAATTGCTCATATGGTCCATCTTAGTTGGAAAGCTACGAATGGCCGAACTGTTTTGGACAATGGAAAAGGTGAGTCATTCTGGGCGCTCTCAAGACCCAATATTACTTGTTCATACGGTCATTAAAATTCCTGCTGACAAGCTGACACCGCAAAGGCAAGACGCACAGTCGATCTTATTCGGTTACGTTGCGAAAGTCCAAACGATGCGACCTGCAGGTACTTATCCTTACACGCAGATTATAGGAATACAAGCTGGAAACTTCATTATTGATAAGGACTTCTTTGCAATAAAGTTGGAATATGGTTAATTGGAAAGGCAGTCCAATACACGTAACAATAATGGACCATTTGACAGGCCATGAGTGCTCCAATACGCAACCGCTGCGCCATCTCCTACAATCTGACGTCTGAAGAAGACTGATGGAGGGAATGTTGCAAATGATCCACAACTGAGACGAAAGTGCTGTGTCGTAAAATTTTACCACCCAGTAAATGATGCCTCACAGTTAAATAGTATAACCTTTACAGATACATTGATTTGATGTGTAAACCTGAGGTAGCCTTTGCGCAGCTGATCTCTATCTCATTGCAACTAACCATTGAAAAAGTGGCTTATTTAATATAGACCTTCAGTGTAAGAAGAGCCATTCTTCACAGCAACTTTTCCAACATGAAATTCAGGCTTTGGTGGAAGGCATGCTTGGCCTTCCTTTTGTGGTCAGCTCAATCATTCCATACATTGAGTTTGCTGAAGAAATTTCAGAAGTTGATAATGAGCATAAACACATTATAGAGTAAATTCAAGTGTCTCGTGCCCTCAAGGTAACCATTTTAACTAGGACGATGTGAACGATACGTTATCAAGCACTCATACAAAGACAAATAAGATCAATACGAAGAGAAAAATTCACACCTTAGGTCGTATATGGTCAGCATGATAAAAGGATCCATGGCAGCTTTATTAACCTTACCCGGACAGACCACTTACTGTTACAAATGATTATACTTACTGGACTAAAACACCATCACATCAGGTATGCTTAGTAAGTAGTCACTGCTTTGACATTTGAGACTTCTAAACGCTTCTAAGGTTGCGGACAGGCTGCGCACTCAAGACGGCAAGAAACAGGGAAAAATGAGAGTTCTAAAACTTTCAGCGTCAGGTCCACTGAACCATACTGGGAAGCTCTAGTAGATAACTATGGGCTGGTTCTTCCGACGTACTCGCCAACGCAAATGCACTGCAAAAGGTAGGCACATACGAATGTAACATACGAGCCTCACTGGTTAAAAAAAGGTGCTTCGGAGCCTCCTCCGAAAGCCACGCTAGGTGCTTCTGTGGGTTTATTTCAACTGGCGCTCCCTTCGTCTACTATACTGGCCATCCTTAAAAGAATGAAGTAGAAATTATTTTTAATCGGAATATCGCTCCATCTGTTTTATACCCATCCGGTAATTTACAATAGTTTCACTTGAAAAATGATTCTTATGCGCTTCATTTGACGTCCGCTGCATCTGGTCCCCCCTTCCACGCTTAGTGAGAATAGATTTTCTTGTTCAGTTTCGGAATCGCCTTACTGCTATTGTCGTTGCCCGATTCATGTTGAGATGTATAGAATAGATCTGTTCAGCATCACTTGTTCAGTCCTTCAAAGTTCAGCATGTATGAAGTGAAAAAATTCGATTCAAATCCCGGAGTCATGTGAGATGTAGTGTCACACAAGTGGCATCTACTGTGAAACAGGCACCCCGAAGCATAAAAATTTAGCCCATTAAGTTATCAAGCTTACTGTACATGACAGAAGGAAACTGGTGACAATTTAAGGGCTTCCTATGGGTTTGTGGATTAGCAAAAAATTTTGAAGGTCCCGAACGAGGATGGATTCCTGTGAATGGTTAAACTGATCAAAAGTCAAACATTCAACAGCCAGAAATGATGTGTGGTGTGATACACGATATATGAACGATGTATGTTGCTCACACAAGTCACTGATCTGTACACAGTCCTACACATGAACGATGCACTGTTGATTGGCCCATGGTATGTATTTGTCAGCGTACTATATCCATATTTCATCCAGTACCACTTCTGGGGCTTACTCGGCGGCAATTAAAACTGCTCCACGAATGACAGTGCCGAGATATGCAACAGGGTAACGTAAATCATTGAAAGTTTCCACTTTGGAATGAAAATAACATGCTAGATTCACTTCAGGACTTCATCAGTGCGCGATTGGTGATAAGACATTTACCAAGCTCACTGAACCGATCAGCAGCCACCTGATTAACAACCACTAATGTATCAATTTCTCGACAAATCCGAGTCCCTCATTCAGAATATTTTTCAAATGAATGTGCTGCACAAAGCCGTCTCACGTGTCAAATAAATCTCCGTCATTTATCCCCATCTGTTCAGTTGGATATTAAAAGATGAGATATTATCGGAGAGAATTCAGGGACTTCGCCTATCCGAAGATCCGCAAGAATGGAGAGGCAGGTAGTGGACTGCTCAAGCTTTCAGGAAAGTTATGAGTAGTGCCGTGTGAAGTAGAATGCTTTGATATCTTAAATATCGTCCCAAGTCAAACAGCAGATGAACCATATTTGGCAAGTTGCGTTCTAACTGGTCTAACTAGGTTTTAGTTGAGTTTCTGGTCAACACCAAATTAGTTTGTAAGTGAGTAATTATCTCTACGGATCACTGCTTTTTGGTTGGAGTTTGACTTTCAACATGAGTGCCCTATTATAAGCTATTTTAAGATTATGTTGTTTTGTTGACTTTCCAAACATAGGGTAATCTCAGGGATACCCTATAGATCATGTGATACAAATTTAATTGAGACCGCTTTACGTGTTTATCAAATG
This sequence comes from Opisthorchis felineus, assembly GCA_004794785.1. Classification (NCBI taxonomy): domain Eukaryota; kingdom Metazoa; phylum Platyhelminthes; class Trematoda; order Opisthorchiida; family Opisthorchiidae; genus Opisthorchis; species Opisthorchis felineus. The sequence continues at coordinate 1,026,002 of SJOL01006370.1, read as the reverse complement.
AACACTGTCTTTCTGCAGTATTATAGGACACCCCACTCAACAGTCTTCGTAAGGCAGTTTCTCTCCTGGATTGGATTCACTATCTTATTTGAGTTTTGGTCCAGAACATAAAAAAGTCAAAAGTACACTCATCAGCGGTTGTCTACAAACGCGTTCTTGCGTCCATCTACTCTGCTAAATATGAAAACGTGATAACGAAATACAATAGCTCATAATCAATAAAAAGATTATGACACAAGAATCTTCGAGGTATATTCTTGTTAATGTATCTCACCGGTGACCGTAGCCTTAAGTTCAAGTTTTCAAGAAGGGCTTAGTCTCACAGACTTATGAGTAGCAAATTTTGGTGCAATCTTTCCTCTGTGTCAAAAAACCTTTCCATTAGGTTTCAAACTGTGCTGAGTGACGCTATATAACATTAGTGCTTCAAAAGCTAATGTCGAACTCTGTTAACCTTTAGCCTTTTTTCATCCATTTGAGGAACCAATTGCGGCCGCCTTGCTTGCTTCGATTCTCTTGTCCTCCCTGGGGAACAAGACGGATGACTTTACTGATAAGGAAGACTACCGAAGTTTTGCCAAGTAAGTCAGAATAGTTGAGGATAAGGATTGTCCACAAATTACAAAATGATCTGATTAGTCCGTACTACCCAAAGGCCTCACACTAGTTTTTCACAGACACTTGAGAAATAAACAAGTGACAAATTTTTGGAATTAGTGCAATCCCTAATTATATGATCAAATTATTCCTGCTAGACACTCGAGGGAGATGTTGTTTATGATGTTAGACCCACGGTTGGAAAGCATCTCAAGTGCAACTATTACATCGTTGATTTCGCGTGCAGGCTTTTGTCGATACGCGGTGGGGCAACAATTATTCAAGAGATTCTTCACCAAAGAGTGAAATAATTTGAGAAGCTTCTTCTAAAGCCCAGTGGAAAAAAGTAGCTTTCCAAGATAATAATAATAATAATAAAGAAATAGCCGTTCAGCTGTAAAACCATTTCGATGCCTACCTGCCATGCCATCCGAAGGAAGCACGAGGGCTTAGATACTGCCAGGTTGCTCGCATCTAGATAGAAGAAGTCGAGATTCAGAGGTCGGGTTCCAAGCACGGACCTTCCGGTTAGTAAGTTCACACTGTATCCACTGAGAGAATGTTTCCCTGTCACGATGAAACCGTTTTTATAGCAACCTGAAGTTAGGCCGTTGTGGTCTGTTTTGACGCGGTTTGGCAAAATAGTGCATTCTGGCAAAGGCTAATCAGCATCAGCAACCAGTAGTTCTTGAAAAAGGCGGTGTGACGCCTCAGGAGCAGCATGGAGTTTAAAGTTTCTCCAAATAATTTGAGTCTAATTGTCATAAATTCAAGGCGATACAAACTCATTTCTGTGGTAAATGGAACATTATAGGTATTTCGGAAAACACCACTTAATCGGAAGACATTCCATTAGATAAGCCTTACATTCATTTTGATGGATGATAGGAAACATGCGCAATAATTATTCACTAACCCAAGACGATTTCAAACCTGTGACAACCGTTCAGAACCCTACAAAGCAACCGTTGCTTGTAGTGGATTTGTGGCAAGTTGTTCCAAATAATAATCAGCTGAAGACTATATCCTATTGCTTATCATTCGTCATCGGTGCTCGTTAACTGATTGTCAGCTCAGTTTGTGAAGCCTTATTATTGTAAATTACAGCTGAACATTGCCAAAAGGGACCAGGAAACTTTTATCCGTTCTGCCAGGAGGCCTATTTTGAGACCACAAAGTGGTCACTTGTGGTAAAAGGTCCCTATTTACTGTTTTTGTGTAGCTATACGTAGCTAAAAATTTTAGTGTCTCACAATGATGCTTCCTTTCAGAATATACTTTCTCTTCGCATTGTGGTTGATCATATCCGTGCCGAGTATAGCAAGCGATTTTTCTATCCTACTCATTATTCAGGTAGGCATGTAAAACTTGGCTGGGCAGTTCGTTAAATATTAGCTTCATTAGATGAGTGTCTCTATCTAACAGAACGGAGTTTGAAAAATTGGTCCAGTTTGTTTTGCCCGAGGCAACCGGAAAAAGTGAGGCCAGTTCGCCTGATCATCGACTTGGTAGCTTTACGTTTAGAACTGGCTAACATATGTTTTATAAGCAGCCTTTGTAAGTTTATAGCTAAAACCACGCAGATGACATATACACCTAGATTTGATTTTAGATATGGATGAACCACAAGCCGATGGTCTGACATTCGTTGCCTCCCCTATTGATCGCGCATTGGTTGTCTTAGTCAAGCTAAACCGCACATAATGGTTATTGGTCAAAACAACCAAAACAGCTCAACACATCGCCAGCACAAATATGGTCAAAAAACCGATCTCTGCATTGGGCACGTGTATTGGGCTTTACTTGAATAACTTGATTTGATTCGGTCGGAAGGCCGTATCACTGCCTCTGACTGATATCACTCAACAGAATTTTTTTGTCTGTAGACCATTACTTCGGATTTGGGCCGTAAGAGTTTCACATTCAGCATATACCAGGCTAAAGAGTTTCCGGTAGCTTTGTCCAATCTAGTTTGAGTTGGACAACCTAAAAATTGGTTTACTAAATGAAGAAATCTCGTGGATAGGGCACTCTACTTTAAAAAAGGTTAGGAACAATCTGTCCCTATTTCATTTTTAATCACACTATTTCGGGATGCCGGTGAGCTGTGATTTGTTTTGGGAGAGTGTTCACTAGCATTTACAACATAGATATCAGTTTAATAATTGTTCGATCGAATATTATAACAACTGCTTGCAAAAAGTTTGTCTGAACAGAGTGATTCCGTGTTTCTGATTTGTCAGGTTTGATCCCACATGACGATAAGCTGCATCATAATTCACCAATAAGCCGAGCTTGTTGCACAACTTATTTATATTTTCATTACGCACCACAGTAGGACGACAACCGGTTATAAATGTACATATTCTCAAAAAATACTAGCAATTAAAAGTATCATTCGAGCAGCATTTGCATGCTGAAAACATCATATCATCGATTGTTCTGATGGGAGGAGTTGATTTCAGTGTCACCGGTTGTGCAGAAAATCACAATTTAAATAAGGTAATTCCTCTCCCACAAGATACAACGCGAGACAGAGATTTCTTTTAAGGACAGCCCACAACAACTTTACCAACAACTGTGATTTATTCTGCCAGCACTCCAGACACAGGCCAACAATGGGGTCAAACGCAAATTTCACTCGGCACTGTTTCTTGTGTAATGACCATAAAGTATCCTAATTTAATGGTTCACTGACTGGAATTTGTGAGCATTCGCCGCTAATGTTTTGAATCCCGAATCCGTTATTGGATGACCTATGATAAGTTCCGCAATTTTAGAGCTGCATAAGCGACGCACGGAGAAATTTATTAGACTACAAGTTAATCTGTTCGCCGAGCTTGGCAGTTGGATTGCAAACGTTTCATCACCAATCGAGGTGACATCGTCAATGACTCAACCCCGCACTGACGATGTCACCTCGAATGGTGATGAAATGTTGGCAATCCAACTGCCAAGCTCGGCGAACAGACCAACATCCAAGCAGCGCACCCGAGCTACCTATATTCCACAACATTGTCACTACAAGTTAGCCTCCTCAAAACCATGTTCCTTACAACATACACTAATATGAGCATTGTACCCATCGGTGAGCCCTTTGAACTCGTAACCAATGCCGCTCACCAGGAGTCGGCTGTATTCCGGAAGTCACGTAAAACACAAAATTGTTGTACTCATTGGTGATGTTAGAGAGCATTCCTCCACCCTCGAGAAGTAATTTAGAGTAAGAGCAAGATAAGCTCACGCAAGAACCCTCGCTTCTCTCGAGTTGCTAACAGCCCATGTTCAAGTTACGTATGCTAAACAGGTTCGGTGTAACCAGGTGTCTAGGAACTCACATTATCTGAACATATGTTTATTAGATGTATTCTCCTAGAAAAGAAGAGAAAACGTACAGTCATCCTTCTGTTCCGGTGCAATTATTCTGGCTAGTTCAGGCCAAATGGGGAAGCAGTGGACTCGAGTTTCACTCTTTTACAGCTCATTACCATCATCATATAATTGGTCGTGCTGGATTTGAACTCCGCAAATCCAAACTTCAACACAGGTAGAATATAGCTGATATAAGGAAACAATTGGTATCCTAGAATATCAAACGATCAGTGGTGCTGCACTTGAATTAAATTCCAAAAACGCAACTTGTAAGGAAATCGCGGTAGATTGCTGCATCAATACTGCACCATATACATCCCCGTAAATTCATATGAAGGCCGAAGAATATTTATGATGGCCGATTGACACACTTTACATGTTCAGCTGGAATAAATATAAATAAAGAGTAGTTGTGATACTTTGAAACCAAACACAGTCAACATTTAAGGAAACTGAGTAGTCAGTTGGGCCAGTACCTAGGCAATGTTGAGACTACCCACGATTCTGATTACTAACAACGAGCAGAGACGAGGATAGCGATCCGCGTAGCTCATTGATTAATCAAGGTAAGCGAAAGTAAATTCGTCTGAAGTTGTTCTTCCCTGGAGTGATCACTCCAAGGGAACAACTGAAGTAGATCTCTTATGGAGAGCGGTCTATCCTAGAGGATGTAAAAAATAACCATGAAGTTAGAAAATAAATAACATACTTAGTTGAGGAAATATGTTTTGATGCTCACCTGCATGCGCCGTTCTCCGCATACAGCTTCTCGAAGTTTACACTACACTTTTAACTTTTCCAAATTTGTCTTAGATGTAGACTGAAATAGTTAATCTATGTATTGGAGTCAATGGAGCGGTAGCATTGTATCTGTATCAGCACAGCATTAATTATTATGGTATACGTGATCATATCAACTGTACCGTGGAGGTAAGAGGGCTGAGGAATGAACCCTTTGCGCCTAGTATGACAGACAATGCTAGTTTGCGCGGAGGGTTTAACCCAATCGACATTACAATGTATCGAGTGAATCTGAGTTACATTAGAGATAATAGGATGGTTTGGTTTGTCTTCACCTCGGTTCATACAGCTAGCAGACTATATAAACCTCAGAAACAAATACTCATGATCTGTTGTGCAAGAAAATCGTAATGAAACTGGTGTGGCGACAGCAACGCCTAGCTTAGCGGATCAAATGACCAGCTTTTCTCCTATGAAAGATTTACCAAATATTACCTTGGAAAGAGACTGTGGGACTTCATGGAATGTTCCTAAACTGACACACAAAATCCATATTCTTTTTACGAGAGGTTGTCCCCGTTGCTAGCAGACCCCACGGCTACGATAACCTTAATTTAGTTTGAACATCAATGAGGTGAATGCAGTACTTCAGCACGGAATCGGATCATAGTTGTATGGCTGTTAGATTATGTCTAGCCTGTCTGCAGCCTCCAGTGAGGATCCGTTAGTTATCGTACCACTGATCTGAGCTTAACGAGCGATAACCAGAAAGACTAGGTGCCCTTTGAGTTGTGTATTTCATAATCATCAAAATCCACTCTTTACTGATTATGCTGTTTTAATTTCTACTCCTAAGCATGTACCTTAGAGCATTTAATCCATTAAAGCTGTAAACTTGACAACTGAAGTCTTTACTGAACTTGAAAAAAGCTTTGCAAACAATTTAGAAATCGAGATGACATCATCAATATTGCTGTGTCGTGTTTCAGGCGTGTAAAATTTGAATAAGTTTTTAGTCTTGGGTGTCTATCTGTCTAATTAGGTTCCGTTAACTGGCGGTGAAGTTTCACTTCCGTTGATCTTTCGGATAGATGGTCCAATGGTTGTTTGATTGCAGCGTGTTCTTGTTTGTTTTAACTAGAATACGGATTAACGCGCCCAAGTTGGCCTCAAGAAAGCACGATCTGCTGTCCCTGACGCCCATACAAGAAAATCTAGTCCACCAGTTAAAATTGAAAATAAAGGCCTGCTGGCACCTGGCACAAGGCAATCAAGGGGTTGCTTAAAGCACGGTTCTCCAAAATCGACTGCATTTAATCGATATGACCCAGCCTATACGTACCTGCGAGCAAAAGGTCGTCCAGTAAACAGGAGACTACACAGAGCCGAATACCAGAGAAGCAAAGCACTGGACAATATCATCCGTGGAATCCATATAGCACGATCAAAGAAATCATACCCAAAAGCTACCTTGATACCAACCAACCAGAAGGCGATCCAAACAATCGAGAAATAAGACACCACATTTAAATGGCCGCTGATAATCAAGACCATGTCTGACTGCAACTGCAACACCACTCAATGCATACACAGCCCTCAACCATAACACACCGCTATACCAGTGTACACTGATATTGTCATCTCGACATCTGACGTTTTCAACAATATTGACAACTTCAGCGAACGAATAACATGATCAACCAAAGATCTCTTCAATAGCAAATTCATTAAAGTGATTCATCAAAACAAAATTCGGAATGCAATTGCTGTGATATAATACAATGAAATCCCCCTACAGCAGCTGATAAAGAAACTTGCCCAAATTTAGAAATCAAGAATGTAGCCTGGGACTTGTCCTCTACCGCTTGATAAAACTGAAAGGGGCAGTATAACTTGTGGTGTGGAAACGAATTTCACCATATTTCGCAAGCAGTAACTTAGACTGTTCTTCTATAATTCTGATGAATGAGTGATTAGTTCTTCCGCGGAATGTTCGTTTTACAGGCACACTGTAGAGCGGTCTTTCTGTAGAACCAAAAAGTGCCTAATGGAATGAAAGAACAGTGTCTGGGGTACTATAATTTGTCACGGTGCAGGATCCACCGTTTGCAGCCAGCAGCATAACCGACCACCGTGTAACACACGGCCACTATAGTGTACTGAGAAACGCAAAACGTTCCATTCTACTCCATACTGCGTGTAGCAACAAATACCAAGATGACGTAAAAGTGGTCGATAGTTGCCCTGAATGCATCCATCAAGGATAAATCAGGACGTTTGAAATAAATAATCACAATTTTAGGCACCCAGCAACTTTCCGCCCTAAAGGTAGGGGAAATGTGTACATCAGCTTTTTTTTGAAGTTACTAAGTAATTTTTTTTTGAAAACGCAAGTTACGCATCAAATATCCGATAATGAGTTCTACACTAATATGCTTAAACCAAGTCAGTACAATTCCGCATTCATCCACATACTGGACTCAAAGCAACCGGTTTCAATGCTCATCTAGCCTAAATTATGACACCCTCAGGTCTTTTATTCCTCTAAGTAGCCAAGCAATAGTTAGGGGAAGATTCGTGTAAGCAGTAAAACCATTCATGCACATCCTGGTTACTAGTTTGAAACTCTGACATACTATCCTCATGCATAATTCTATATGTGAAAGGAAGCATACCAGTTAGCGTGAGGTTGTCAAGGTAGTGGTCTGGGACAATCATTTTCTCACAGCAAGTAGTCGATGTTGGGTGAGAGGATGACTGGTTACCATAGGTTCCATTCGTTGCTGAGAGGGTGGGAGTGATAAAACATTTCATCTTCCCAAAGCTGAGGGTGTCTGAGTGACCCATGATCATGACAACAGCTTAGTACAAAAGCGCGCTAGTCCATTTTGAAGATGAAAATTATAGTGACTGGCATTTCCTGCTCATAGTAATGCGATTTTTATGTTCGTCGGGACGATAAAATATTGCGACTTTTATGAGACCAACCAGCTCAGCGGCTTCTTGCTGATGGTGATAGGCGTCAAACCTGTTTACCACAATGTCGAGTTATAAGGCTGCCTACCATTTGAGTGTAAATCAGATCATAGACTGCGTCCAAAAGAAATATCATATAACCACCAAAAAGAAGGGAATTAACTAAATAAAATCGATTGGTGGGTCGACGGTGAAATGCCAGGCTGATAAATAGTTATGCTAACCTCCTCTATGATTATTAAGTTGAAAGGATTACAGGCTATGTGCATACACAGAGGGACACTAATCTCGGCCCTGTGTGTACAATGGAGGGTAATTTCCCTGGAACGAAAAAAGAATACCACAACAGAGTAAAAGGCCACCAAGTCCTTTTCTTACTGTAAAGCCTGTGATATCCGTTCTTGAAGTTTTCTACTTTGGTTCTCTACCCTTGGTTAACAATGTTTTGATGGTTGTTAAAGTGATTGAAGGACCTCAGTTCACCCTTTCCATTTGTCGTCAAAAATAGACTCCATTTACTAAGAAGGTAATGACTGTGGACAAATAATTTTCATCGCAGTGGGTGTTCCATCATTCATTCTCTGCCCACACCCGAAGTGCCACTTTCATTTATAATTTTTTGTTGCTGACTTGCTGGTATTTTTATCACATTGCGATCGAGACTCCACAATGTGTTGCCCCAAATAGCAACACAACAGCGATTAGTCTGCACAGTGTACTCATAACACTGGTCTTTATGTAAGGTACAAAATCCAAAATGGTGCTAGGTAAGGCCCACATCACACCACAGTGCAAGATCCAACAGCACTGAAAACCGAGTGATACTACTGTCAGAAAGGCCAGCTCATGTACTCTCCATTCGGACGTAATCTTAATTCAATGAATATTTTTCAGTACAAGGAGTCAGTTTACACGCTTAAGTTCACCTCAACCACAAACAGTAAATTATTCGTTGGGTTTGGTTCGAAGTGTCTACTCCGTATGTTGCTGATAAACACACTTGAAACGCCAGTAGGTTGACTGATATTTCAAGCCCTACCTCTCTGTAGTTGAGGAGAACATACCTATTTTCTTTTCCAAAACAAGATATCCGCCGCTTGACAAAATATGGATTTAGGATATAGAGCTCACTCATCGAAGATACCTGGGGTCAGAATGGGGATAAGCATAATTTGCTGGAAAGATCTGCTGTTTCATCAAGTGAAAATTCGCGAAAAACTATTGCTATAAGAATTACACTTGTTCAGCTCTAGTGCCACTGGAAGGTGATGTTTTTTTCATCTGCACGCAAGGTTTACCTAGTCTTCCTTTGAACAGTGCCTTGCACTGGCAGACGGTTTATTCACCGTCAAGGTTTCAAGTCAATTGGGAGGGTTGCCTTTTAGCTTAATCGCACGAAAACTGTGGCACCAGAACACAGCGCTTTAATTTCCCAATAGCCAGTGGCTTCTAGCTTTGTATACTGATGCGCTTATAAGTCTGAGCTTTTTGGGATTAAGCCTGGTTACTGACACAGCGTACTACTCATAAGGTTGCTGAAAACCTACCTTCCCACAACCGGTTTGGACCTTTTCAGGGCTTATCCGGTAGATGGTATCTCGGATACCGTACTAATTGAGATTTCAGGTGGCCTTTCTGCAGCTCATTTAGTTGCAGAAGAATATCACCAATGATTGATTCAGCTGGGTTCATTTGATCCTCCTGTTAAAATCAAATTACATCTCATCTGAGTGTATTTCAAGAGCAGTTCGTGGCACCCTTACTGTGGTGTGACCGGCACTCACTTGCTTCTTCTCTCATTTTCTTCCAGAAATTTTCAAGAACGGGCTGAGGGCGTCCTCAATGAGTGTTATCGCGAGGACGAGCACCGAACTCAGCTGATCATCAATCATGAGTTGATGTACTACGGAAGAAGCTCTGTGATCAAGCTTGCAGCTGAAGGTCAAAGTATCAAGTTCATGGCTCACCCTTGTTGTCAAGACTTCCTTACCAACACATGGAATGGCAACTTGTCTACAAAGAATAGTGTGATAAGGGTAAGCCTTGATTCTTCTACACCACACCGGGAAGTACCTTAGCTGATAACATTTGAATATAACTGTCTAATGCTGTCAAATTTGACGAACTTTTATTGTCCCATCCGCGTGCAGTTGTTTAATGGACTGTGCTGAATAAAAATAATAAATAAATTTGAAAATAAAATTTTTAATATAATGTTGCATGTTTTTGATTGTTAAAACCATCAATATATTGCCTGCATCTAGGAAGACTAATTGAGAACACAACAATGAATATGTACGTCCAAAATATGTTGAACCAATGCGCCATACCCATCTACGGATTATAATTTGTGAATTGCAAAACTTAGTTTAGTAGATAGATTATTGATTTTTTTCTTATAAAACTGAATAATCAACAATAATTGTGGCCCCATTAATGAGCTTGACACCAACATGAGGAGCAGAATTGCGAAAAACTAGTTGAATGATTAAACAATATTTAGCTTATGCTGATTTACAATAGAAAGGACGGCTTTTTCGTGACCTATTTGGTTTTAGACTATTTCTGGTTTTTTATTGAGATTTCCCATAACCGAACATTTGTTGTCTAAAGGATCTTCTAAGAAGGTGGATGAAACGTGTGATCGTCACTGAGTTGCTACTTCACAAATGCATCTGAACTCTTCCAGTAGTCACGGTAAAGGATTTGTTCATCTATAGGAAACAAAATTTGCATGACATTTTTCTTCATAAAATTCTTGTGAAGTCTCTGTCTGTTGAGCAATTTGTAGAGTATTTCTAAAGCTCACTGGATCAGCTTAGATGAAGTTCACGAGCTTCTGTGCACAGTTTAGAGAAGGTAATCAGGGGAGACACCCAGTTTCGTAACGCCACGATGAAAGGGCGCCAGGTTTGATTGGTGCTTAAACCTCACAGTGCGTTGCCACAAACATTAAATTATTCACAGTAATGTTGCGCTGAAATTTAGTTGGTTGCCTGGTTCCGTTTATCCTAGTCACACACATCTCCGGTTCACAAAACACCTGTGAATGGAAGCTTTGGTTTGGAATTTTAACCACCTGTGAGGAAAGAATTTTTTTATTCATATCAACCATTTGCCATTCCTGCCATTTGGTGAAACTTTGGAAGGTTCCCATCAAGTAGCAATTATCTTGGATGCAAAATGTAGTTAAATATAAGACCTTGAGCGATAATCAAATCACCCTTCTCTGTCTGAATCCCGCACATTGATTTATCCATGTTCTCTCATTCACGTTGAAATAAGGTTTTGTCAGATATCTGAGAGCCATGTGCACTTGTTTACGATTTTTTCTATTTCAGTATTTTCTAGGCATCATCTGCGGCCTAACTATTCCATTTTTGATTCCGAAAGTTATTTTGGCCAAACCAAAAACCAGTCCAGTCACGGAGGAAGAGGTAAGCTGGAATCATTCCGGAAAAAAAGGCAATGGACCAGCCACTTCTGTGCAAAGACTAATAACTATTTACGTCTTCTAGGAAACTAGCACAACAGTGGAATCTGCGAATGCAAATCACGAGGATGCTGGGTCATTGGTGAAGGAAAACGCAATGGTCAGAAGAAAGAGGTGAGCTTATTTTACAATAACATGTCAGAGGTTACCTTTTCTACGTTTATGAGTACTTTTCATCATCACTAAGTTACCTCCCTAACAAGTCAACACGTGCGTTTAGCAGTGAACAGATTTAAGGATTGCGCCTGCAAGTGGTCTAGACAAGAAAACAAATAATAAGCACACGTAGCACTTAGATATTCCGACGAAAGATCTGATGGCGTTTTACGAATATAATGATGTGGAGTTGAAAATTTCAAATGATTGACTCACCGAGTATTGGAACGTCAGTCGCGAGAAATTATAGGCCACCCATGATTATACGACGTTAAGAGAATGATAAACAAATTAATAAATTTGCAAGAAATACTGTGCAACACATATCGTACCCATTCTTGAGGCCATGATTTGACCAGTTCATGCAGTATTAAAATAACTGCCGATTCCAAGCCATTTGGCGCAGTTGGATTCAATCAGATTTCCACCCGGTTAGGTAGTAAATGTTACGGAAAGGTTTAGAATTTCAGGAGATACATGATCAACCGTGCCGGGAATCTGTCATTTCCCCAGGCAAGCAGACAGTAACCAAAACTGGTCTGACCGCATCGTTGGTAGGGACCAAAACACAATCTCAATTTTTCGTCCAAACGGTCAGAGATAAGGCACTCGTATGATACTACGATAACGCATGAGCCTGAGACACAAGTGGTGCTCCGTTTTTCAAGAAACCCACTTGATTATCATCAAGAGACCTGCTAAACTCAAACTGAGACCATGAATCAATACATATTCAGCCACTGTGGCTAGCATGTCACAAACTCATATGGCCTCAGCCAATGAAGCTCCAAAAGAATCCATCTCGAGTTCCTGTAACCGGCTGTAAACCAGTGGTAGCAAGTAAAACCTACCTGACCTTACAACTCTAATCACCCAGCAATACTGCAACATGGTGTTACCTCCCCATTGGCCGATGTGACAAACAACGATTTCGTATGCGCTGCAAGTTGTAAGTCTAGCTTTTGAAATTTTGATATGAAATTTTTGATTTTCCTATCTGGTGAATGCTGGGTGGATAATATCTTGCATAAACTGAACACTTTTGCTATTCTTGTTCGTGTGTTTCATTCTGAAGAAGTGTATGTGTTGTTCCGCGTTACACACAACATGAAACTCGTGTTTTGGAGACGATTTCACCAGGAGTGAAGGAAACGAAGGAAACGAAGGACCAGACGAATGAGTGATTGCAGGTATACAACAATTTCCGCCACTTCTGGCTCTTGGAAGGAACAAGGGGTGATTATGCTTCAAAACTGTTATCATGGTGTTTTTGACGGTAATAACTAAGAACGAAGAATAAAAAAATGGGAATTTCAAAAGTAGTTACGTCGACTGGGTCGCCAGTCGTGTTTAGATAAGGAAGATTAGCCTTATTCCAAACAGTTATACGATTCTCGTTCATCTTCAAAAGAATCACGTCCCACGACCTGAGGAGTGTCTTTTTCCAATTGTTAAATACCGTAGTCATCGGTTCAATATGAACGAAGAATCTCAATTTTACTATCAATAACAAGGCAGTCATCTAACCAGGTAAGATGCCTGTCGATCGGGGGAAGTTGTTCAGTTTTTGTTTACGTGAACTATTTAAACCCCTTTTTCCATCTGTAACTTCTCTGATTTTCTAACCGATTAAAGCGCTGCCAATAAGAACCTCTGTGCACTTAAGGATTAAACTTCTGTTCAGCTTCATAATAGAGCGTACTTTCAGGAATACTATGGTCTTGACAGGCTCCAATAATTTTCTGTGTGAAGGGAAGAATTTCACGTAATAGGGCATTGTGGTTGGTTATCAAGCTGCTAGTTGTAATATGATGCACATACAGGCCTAGTTGGTAACTTCGTGCGGAACCTTAATTTGCTGTTTTTCGAAAGTGAAACCTCTTCGAATTTCGTCTTCCCAGTAAGACTCAATTGGTGTAAAAAGCCAAATGAGATTATTCCAAAGTATGAATGTAAATCACTTGAGACGGCCGAATTTGTTTACCAAATGTTACCTGGTTGTCCTAATTTCCGCATATTTAATAGTGCACCTTGGTGCATGCAAACAAGTTAAAGTATCAGGTTAGCGAAAGACGAACTCTAAGTGTCTGAGGTTGGCTTTTTCCACATTTCGGCAGTTAACAAAATAGTAACGCACAGTTGTTTATCACACACAGAAAAATCCTTGAATAATAACTTTCGGACGCGTCTTAGTTAAGCCGATAAAAGTAACTTGATTAAATTTTTGGGTGTTCCTGCTGCTTAGGAGACATTTTATTACTGAATCAAACCTAGGTGATACCCATATGAAAGAGCACTGGAAAGCGCTGAGAAGAATATCACTGGTATTACCAGGAAAATTTCAAAATATTTCACCTGCAGGGATGCATTCAGCACAGATCAGTCGGTGTCCGCAGCAAAAAGATTACATGTCCCTGCGCACTGCAGCGATGGTTGGCAAAAATATGGCGAGCGAGCAACGGTCCCAGAGCAAACGTTCTCATAAGAGATATCGTTGACTAGAAAGCACACGGGAAAATATTTGTCTGTGGAGGATTTTACGGGAGGGCTTATTCTTACCCAGAGGAAAAAGGCTGATAAGTGTGACCCTGTGGCTCATTTTTTATGTGATGTTTACTGCGGTCGAATGATTCAAACGCAGTGTTTGGGTGCACTCTTACGCTTTTAGTTCTCCAATACCCACTCAGGTGTTTGTTAACAACGGCAATAAATTCAATGTCATTGAAGAAATTCTTGTCAGAAGAGAGAATATTTCACGGCTAGCCCACCAAACTAGTCTAAACACTTCTTTTCATATGCCGACCAGTGTACGCTCAACATACATTTAAATTCCACATTTCAGACGGGCCAAGACCCTGTTGAATAAACACTCCCTATTTTAGCAAACTAGGACCCCCTTATTACTTCCTCACCTCATAATCTATGAGAAAGCTCACTTACAGGTTGGAACATGCAACCATGGGGATTCATGCAGTTGCGTGCTTTTGAACTTGCTGGAGTTCGGGGATCCGTTCCCTCCCTCAGATAGAAAAATTCAATCTCATCTTGGTGAGAGTGGCCTGTTCTGTTTTGGTTATTTGCCCTATGGCATTTAAGTCGCATGGCCATGTCAAGTATTTTCAAGTACAAATTTGCTCTTAGATTCTTTAACTCCAAAAACAGTCATTAATACTTGTATAAATTGTTGTCGTGACATATGGATCCCCTCAATAATTCAGGCTAAGATGTCAGCCATTAGGATGGTATGGCTGGCCTCAATAAATCATTAAGGAGTTCCAGGTTTCTGCAAAAAAACTGACAATTGGTAATATTCGCCTACAGTGTGCTTGCTTGACGACTACCACTAAGAAGCTTTCGTAGTATGACTGACGGCACTGCACCAAATTTTGGAATCCCTGCCACATCCATGCACATCTCTCAAACATAACTAGGCAGTTGCTCGTATCAAGATGAGATTGAATAAGCAAGCTTCGTTTACTCCGTAGGAGCGTGTAGACGAAATCAACCAAGTTGTAGAAATTTTGGTTACATATTTGGGTGCTCAATATGACACTAATCAGTTGGCCTGACAGGCCTAGTGTTTGGTCGTATGCACTTGGAATCAGTGCTGTATGGTTAGGGTGCTTACAAAAAGCATACCGATTAATTTGGTTTTTTTCACCGTGTTGTCACAACAATCAAACATGTAGTTCGTCGGAAAAAGTGCCTCATAACTTATTTGGAAACTGAAAACCCCTGCTTAGCACTACTAGAAAAAAAAATAAAACGGCTGAGTTCATGAGGCCTTTTATGCGAACTCTTTATATCCTCGTAACCGCGCGCGTCATTTTTAAGTTGGATGTATGCGTAACCACATTAACTAATTCCTTATGTACCGCTTTACGCTGATGATCGGTTATGATATCATCACTCTGTCGACCGATTACTTCACAAGTTTCTTCATACCAAAAAAGCTGGACAGCTGAGTTGTTTCTAAAATAGCGAACACGATGGTCAGTGTTCAATGAAAGCACTCACAAAATAAAACATATTACACGACTAGTAGTAACCTTGATTGTGTGTGAACAGAACTTCATCAATTGCACTTGGAAGGCTGTCACATTTGTCATACAGTTTCTATTAAGCTGGGGGAAACTCAGTCACCAAAATGATGACTACACTTTTCTGGTGTTAACATAAGCATCTGGTATCCGCATGCCAGTAATGAACGATAACTTACTTATTGTCATCTATTACGTAGACCTTACTGTCGCATTGCTTGCAACTGTAGAACATGGGATATTAATTTCTTTTTTCTCTTTTGTTACACCTGTGGCTAGGTTTTCCGGAAATGTCTCCTAAATAAGGTCACCAACATCTGGCTTTGTGTACATGGACGTAATGGTTCCGCGAAGTAGGTCGAAAGACCAGAACGGAGTGAACCACCTGAAGTAAAATGGACTGTAAGAACTATGCATGAAACACACACGAGCGACGCCCTGGCGTTTATTTGGGCCAGTTAAAATGGTTAGGCTCACATACCAACTTCTAGCCGACGCACTTTAGTTGACACAAATTTCAGGTTTTACCTCTTTACGGGTAAAATTAAACTCCATCAATCTGTTTTCACCAACCCAACCAATATTATCATTCTGTGATAAAGATCTAGAACAATAACCGGAGCTTTTTTCCAAAATTAGGTGCCATGGCTTTTTCGTACCCCATGATGAGAGGTAAACTTACCGGTTTGGTGGTTGGGCGTTATGCGGCTTCATGCTTTTTTAACTGTTGAGTGGTATGACAGATATTAAAATTGCCCAATAAGAGATTTTATAGCCACATTTTCACTCCAAAAGATATCGTTTTAACTGGCTGCACGGAACCAATAAGAATGTTATTCCACCCTGAAATAATATTCGTGTTGTGCTAAACACCATCTCCTAATGATGTGTAAAGTGTCATGAGATTTCTGTAAATCGATGATCGGACAAATTACTGATCAGATTTAGTTCAACCAAAAGCTGCCTCCTGAACAATCTTGGTTGAACAATCTGTTGAACAGTCTGAACACACTGGGTTTGATTGTTAAAAAAAGCTTGTCACTTTTTTTCTCCTAGCTTTCTAGGCCCAATGAAATTTATGGAAACTGCGTTTCCATTAGATGGGGAAATCGCTTCTACTTAGAATCTCGACCTTAAAACCGGAGTACCAATCCATCTCGCACAAATTCAAAAGCATTTGATGGACTGAACGATCAAGGTGGTTCTGCTAAACAGGCTTAACACTAATGACCTATATTTGAAACAATACTACTAGGAATACAGTCAGCTCAAGAACGTTTCAGGAATTTTGTTAGACAAGAAGCAGTCTGTCTGTTTGGCTTCCCCAAGAAGAGATTCAGAAATATAAAGTCGCTATCACAGAACAGACCTTAAGGCGTTTTTACTACCGCCTATCCACGCTGAACTCAGGTAGGACACTTTCGGGGGTAACGAAATACATGTAACGCTCGCAGTAGACCCAAAGCCCAAAACTCTTGCAACCTACGCGAACAATGAGTCCCGACTTGCAGTCCAATGAGGACGCTTGCCATCCCGGATGACACAGACGTATAGAGTTACCTCAGTGAATGTTTTTCGGAGCAATCACGCTACAAACAATTATGCAATTCGTAGAACAGTTGTGGTGAAAACTATTGGCTAAGATGGGGTTCTTCACGCATGCTGAAGCTTGATCTTCGCAAGGCCCTGAGTTTCATATAAGTGCTTTTTGGGACGGTGAGATTTGTGATGAAGTGAAGCGGCACACTTAGAGGGGAAAAATCATTCAGTTTCAGCAGCTTTATCGCTTCTCTAAACAATTTATCGACTGTCAAACTGAAGACTTATAAGGGCGTTTAGGTCTTTGTTGGAAAGCCAACTCGTGATCAACATAATTCTGTCACCTCTACTGTCAGTTAAGAGACCTCAGCAGGCCTTTTATAAGGAAATCAAAGCTAGGTCGACCAAAAGCACGTGCGCAATTGCATCCATGGAATCACCTGGACTTAAATATTTTCATAAAACTGGAGACATCAAGTGCCAAAACTCACTTTGAATTCGTTTGCATCATGAGTAACTGCAACGAAGTTTACTCGTAAAAAATACTTTGGGCTAAGAACCATTCTGAAATTTTACTGCGCTTGTTCATTCCTTGTCAATATAGTTGTTATCTAACTGAATTTATTTGAACGTCTTGAGAGAACGGCTGTTTCGACGACAAAGTAAGGTGACACGTTGTTGTCATTGGCCGTAAATTCTGGTTATGATTTTGAACCTGGTGTTCTGGAGGATATCTTTTAAACTGCCTCTGAGTTGTTCGCCGAGCCACACCGTTTGTTACCAGAAGTTTGGCCGCCGAATGTGTTGAAATCACCAGTTCGTTGTGAGTGCAGTTTAGTCAGTCACATGCAAGAATTTACGCCGCTAGCTCAATTTGATGTGTGATTTTGAGATTGATGGATTGATTAATGATTGATTGATGTGAGATTAATGGATACGGGATCTTTATTTATCTGAACCAGAGTGCAACCAACCGATTTCCCTAAGCCCTGGTATGATTGTTTTTCTTCTGGAATCCTGACCGTCAAACTCTTATGCTCCGCCACAATGGGCCAACAAGCCCGTGTCTTCTCACTTTTTTAGGTGTAGAAATTTTCAATCGTAATTCTTGCGTTTCTAAGTTAGTGACAGGTTAGGTTATCGATAAGTGGACTTCGACCTTAGCCATAATGGAACTCCATGGTCGACCCAGTATCATATGAAACTTAAGGCAGTGCGCTCATAAACTTATGGCGGGACATCCCGTCTGGTTAACCCCTCGGCACTCCTTGTAAATCTGACATACACCAACTAAGTAGAAAAATGTTGGATAGAGTGACTTTTTTCAACAAACTTATCCACACAGAATTTTCCTACACCGCCCAATTGAGGCAGAAATTTTTCGGAACATCGTATTTTCTACTCTACAGGATACGTTGAAAAATTACTTCGTCCCGATTTTTGACCCGTCCATTATTCGATGTTGCCTTCAATTATTTTATTCGGGTGTCAAGTTGGCGCAGCTTAGAATAAATAAATTTGCTCCGAAGGACCCAGAACTGAAGGTTGTCAAAAACTATTGAATATTTTACCACTCCTGTTGTGTCATAGCAATGTTATCCACCGGATGACAGATGTTGCTTTTTCGGAACAATCAAGCGTTTACTGAGCCCTCAGTCATTTCTGGCTGATGCGACGGGAATTTACAGGCACCAATTTTTCCGTTTCACATGAAAACACTCAGTATACTTTGACGTCACCTAGAATAAACTGAACTTTGTTGCATCCAGTTACTTCTTTCACAATCAAGCGCAAAAATTTGCCTAGCTGAATCAGCAACAGTTTTCTGCATTCACTGTTATTTTGCAGCATTCGAAAAAGTTTTCGTCACAATACAAAGGAATTTATTGCACAAATCCGTGATTTCTACATGGCACCTGTGATCCGTTTCGTCTACAATACGGTACGTTTCCATCCTGTGACTTGATTTCTGTGAACTTGCTCCTCTTCGTTTGTGTTTATTCAGCACCAAATTGTCTACTAACCCCGGAAGGGAACTTGATTAGCCTTTAGTTCCCTTCCAAAAAACTGGATTTTATGATAAAAATACCTAGCTGAAAACTTTCACCCTCTATTTTGTGAAGTATAATTTAGCTTTTTTCCCGAGGGGAAGTGTCAGTTCACATCTCTGACGTCAGATATGTAGGTTTCTTGTCAAAAGCACTATGAGTTGGAATGTCACATTGTCACTTTTTTTAAATGGCGTCATTCACTGTTGTAGCATATCCCAAGTCGGTCGCATTATCAACTGTTCAAGGGGTGTTTATGCATCATTCAAAGTTGACCGACGTGTACATTTCCACGAGGCGCATGCACTTCTTGTAATTACCCAACGTCATTTAGCGTCATCCACAGTCGAGGATTTGACAAGGCATTTCGGCACATATTTTTTCAGCAAACTTGACCAGTCAAAACGGCCGGTAGAAATACTTTGTACAGAATGCCACCGAACCAAGATTCATTCTGTGAATTTTCTTCTTTAGAGAGGAAGTTTATTGCTCGAATATACTTCACGAAACCGGATAAAAGTCTGTCCATGCGGTTGATCTCTTAGAATACGGTTTTCCGCTTGAGAATACCCATAATTATTTTTTATGTCCGCTGGTATAAATCAGCGGGATTTTCTATGTAAATTCAGTCGCCTGGCGCAAAAGAGTACATAACATCCAACTCCAAGCAGATATAAAAATCTTTCTTGACCTGTAATTTTTCCCAGCGAGCAAAAATGTTTCCCTACAGACTTGAAATATTTTGCGCATAGTTATAATCTCATCAAATGGTGTGAACGAAGTAACACGAACAAGTTTTACTTATTCGTGATAAACGGAATGGGCCGTTTATACAATTGAAGACGGATCACATAACTCCTAAAATTTCCTGGATCGTTATAAATTTGTGGACGAACGCCTGATAACTTTGAGCTGTCTTCAACAGAAAGTAATTTTTTGAGGAACGGTACACCATTGTCCAGGAGGCAATAAGGTAAACTGGCCTTTTCTTCTTTTGAAAATCGGAGAAAATTTTACCCTGGTCTGGGGACATTTTGTGCTAAATTGCCCTAAAATCGGGTCAAGATTGCATTTTGGTGTAAGCTCTTTTGAACGATATGTAGGTTCTGATGCATTCAACTACTTTTTCATGACAACATCGCATCTTATTGTAGCTGCCAAACCCTATAATGAACAATTCTCTCCCTGAAGTGCCTAGGATGTAGGCAGATATTAAGTCAGAAGTGAAAACAACATTTAGATTTCTCAAGGTATTGGTTTGTCCCTACACAACCTGGTTGGGCTGTCTCAGGCAAGTTTTCTGTTGCCTTAACAATAACAGTATGGATGATAATGAAATATTGCCATTTGTGTTATCGTAGACTTATGCAGGTGGAGCTGTTTCCGTTGCTGAGTCTGTAAAAACAACCTAGAACCCAACTTTTCTGCCGTGATTACAAAGAACATTGGTAATGCAATTTGAGGCTGATATTCTGAAATGCACTTTGGTGAATAGATTCTGTCGTTTAGGAGAAATGCTCCTAAATTTCATAGCCGAGGTTAATGCACTTTGTTTTTTATACGTTTGTGCACCGAATTTTCACCGATGTCAAACCTGACATTCATACACTCCACTGGTTGTTCCTTGTTTTTGACTTGATAAGGAAAAGTTATTTCGCATAATCGTTTGCCCTTCATCAAAAAGTTCCCTCGACTGGTTTACCTGAGGATTCGTGGATCGAAAACCGCCCTGAGATAATGTTCCTGACAGATGCCAAGTTAACACGTCAGTCTGCAGAAACTCTTGGATGGCGTTACCAGTTTAGGACTAGTGAGCCTACAGACGTACTATATGTTTATGGAATAAAATGACGTATGAGACAAAAGCCACTATGGGACCTGATACACATCAAATCAAAGGTACGCCGTACAATGAACACCTAAAAAACAACCAAAAATCCAAAACAGTCAGACTTTGAGGTTTCCTTACAAGGTTCGTATCTATGTGCTAGTTCTCTCGAAGAAATTGTAACATGTGAAGACAGGTATCTTTCACAGGTTGCCTTCCTATACGAAGTTATGCAACAAAAGACCATGGCTAAAGGGAGACGCTGTTTTGGCGGCCTGAGTCCGTTTCGAAGAAGTTACTAAACTCGCCGAGTAGGTAGCTTTCTTCTGTGATCCACCCTATCTTAAGACGGCTCCTCCCGCAATGCACACAACAGAGGCATAAATAGTCACCCGACTTTATGTTTTATGACAGTCCTACATTTAAGGAACATTCTGGCTCCTTCAAGTGTCAGGCCGTTCAGCACGTTTATCAAATATGGTCAAAATTATTCCCCAACTTCAAACCATTTCCAGGAAAATCTGAGAGTGGTATTGCTGCAGAGACGCCGAATGTCATCTATCGCCCATAAACAAGAAGCTAAAAACTTGCGAACTGAGAGAGGTGAGGGGTTGCACTTGGGTCGTGTTGTGCCTTTTGATTGTCTAGTTTAGAACAAACAAGAATACAGGTATCCACAGGACACAATACACTGATTGTAGTGGTGTCCAACATCCCTTCAATTGTGCTGCAGAATTAGACTGGAATTCTTCTGGTGTTTGAATTTTGATGTTACTTGTCTATCCTAATACTTTACCACCATCCCAGCGTGAATATGCAGTCAAACTCTCTAATATGGGACTGAAAGTCATCGGTTCTAAGTGGGTCACATGGGTATTGATGTTCTGAAAACCCAGAATGTGTTTAATTTTACCTCACCCATCTGAATGAGCCGAGTGTAAGAAATCACCGAAACAGATTGCTTATCTATTTACAAAGTAGCCCCTTTTCTGGTACGAGTCAGACCACTTAAAAGGGGATAAATCATGGCCACTTTAAGCAGTATTTTTGTTCACACGATATCCTGATTGCTAAAGCTCTGGCATATGGAAGTCACACTGGACACCAATAATTTTGTTTAAAATTCATGCTTATGAAGGTTTACAGTGTGGCCTTCAGAGTGATGTACTCCTGACTCATTTGAGCGGGTTATTCCCTCTATTCATAGAAGCGACTGAGAAAGGTAGACAGGTTATCACCACAATGATACTTGCGTAAATTTTCTCAGTGCCCATTTGTTTGTTTAATTCTAGCCACAGCATCCGCAATGTAATGAGAACCTGAACCTATAAAGTGCTCTTCCACAGCGTGCATCCTCATGATTTTACCATGCAAACATCTTTGTTGTGTTGATCGACTGATTGGCTTGACTGACGAATATAGTCTCAGATTGATTGCATCTTCCAGGAAACAAATGTGCACAGCACACTTGGGCGAATCGGAAACCCGAGAGCTGGAGTTACTTTAACGCTCACATCAGCTTGTAGTCTTTTAGTCACGATCGCGAACGGATTCTCCGGAGTTGTGTGCCGCGACTAGTCTTGTAATACCTTACAGAAAAACACTATTGCTCGCTAAGAAAATTACGACTTCAACGTTCATACTTTCTGAATCACTCGTCATATAACTTCGTTACAGAATGTCTGTGCTCCATATCTTTTGCTGAATCATGGAACAACAGAAGGATGCCAAAAAATGAAAGCTGTCATTTTGAAATGGCTTGGCCAAAGCAAAATTCAGCCAACACAGCTTTCAGCCTGCTTTTATTTCCAAAATGTGTTATACTGTAAGGATAGTTGGGAGTGCCCATGAAGTTTTGTTGTCTTAGGTCGATGAGGAAGACGGATTAGTCTTGGAATTTCGTTACGCAAACCACTGTCCGCCAGCTTCCTTAGCACAAAAACTGTCAAAACGGTCACCCCAATGTATGAGCAGAAAGTCGAACAAAACTAACGGTATTTTGCAAATATCTGGTAGGCAAAAGTTAACCACCTGTGTATTTCATCTCTCATAAGGGAGTTATTTGTAGCAGAAGCTACCTTAACTCTGAGAGATTAGGTAAACAATCGCAACATATACGCAGCTAACAAATAAGCTAACATCAGAATTTTAGCCCATATTGACTTCTATTTCCAAACTCCCCAGAAAATTTCAGAAAACCCGGAGATCAAGACATTTTACTGGTTGAGAGTTAGTTTAATGCATCACAATCTGGGTGTGAATATCAATCAGAATTGTGTGCTTTTTATTTATTTTCAGATCTCATACATGGCCTTTTTGATACTGTTCAGCTACCTACTCTTAGTGGACTTCAAAATCCACATTTCCGTTGTGGAGTATGTTGTCATTGCATGGGTCGTTACCTTGCTCATCGAAGAGATCAAACAGGTGAGTTTCGATTCTAACTAGATTAAGGACAAACCCGAATGCAACAGGAGCACGGTTTTCTGAAGTCAGCTAAGTTATACTATTTGCTCGCTACAAACCCGACTGAAGTTTAACTTTAGGGAAGCTTACAGTTTTATGTTCTAGTACCTCACTACATGTCAGCAACCCGGAATTTTTCCCACAAAAATTTTCACAATACCCTTTCGTGCGTTTTCTATGCTTAACGAGTTCAGTTGTACCTTCTTAAAAGCAGTTCGCTGCCACTGTATATTCATGGTTTGCAAATATCACAGTTATGATCGCATAACCATGAACATCATCCAATATACTTTATGCCGCAGCCAAACCACCAACAACATGCGCGTTTTACACCATAAATCTAAATGGTGCCTCAGGAGTTTAACGACCGTTTGCATTTAGCAGTCTTATATAAAGTCTCCGTTTCACGATAATAGCAAAACTTATGGGTAACTTAACCTTATCCTTTAACCTCGTTTAAAAGGAGTCAACCAGAGGAGAATAACCGTGAGTTGAACACAATCAGTTGGCCAGTGACTTGTGAAGGTGTGATTTCACTCAAAGATATTTTTTACCAGCCTGCACCCGGAACATGCTTAGTTACTTTCCATGATCTGAATGACAAGCCTCATAGATAGGAAACTAACGTTTCAATTTCTGCAGTGTTTGGAGTACGATTTGTATGAATGTTGTTCCATATTAATCAAATCGATTGTTCATTAGCTATTTTATACTAGATATTTCTGTTCACCTAACAACGCCTAAGTAAAAGTCCAACGTTTTTCGTCATCTTTGTTCTGTAGATATGAACAAAAGCCTAAAGGATGTTGTGAGTGGTTGCTGGATTTGTGGAATTTGTGGTCATATCACTCCCGTCTAAATAGTTCTCTTCTTGTCCTGGCGCACTTTCTAGTCCGGCGCTTTTCATGCGTCTGTAGCGCTATTTGACTGGGAAGTCCTGACAGGCGGGTCAGTCGATCTATACAACCAGTACAGCATGATATTCTCCGAGTCTGTTGGCAATGGTACCAATGTGACATTTGGTAGGCCTTCAAGCCTGCTTCTAAAATATCTTGATGGATATCGATTGCTTTGTGCACTGGATCGCCGTTCTAGACGTCGGGCGAACCAATAACATCGCTTGTTCAGATGGGATGATTCAGGTGCATCCAGCTCGCACTAGTGGAGTAGTGGAAACACGCTCACCTCGCATGCCAGTAGTTCAAACCCCGGCACGGCCAAGGATATACACTGCTGATAAGATGTAATAAGAGCAAAACTTCAGTCTAGTTCTTCCTCACTTTGTTACGGAATCACCGGGATAATTCCGCCAGGATAAGAGAAGGATTGCTTAAACGAGACATTGACTGTATTTAAAAACATACTCCTGACAAAAATAACTATAAAAATTCTGTATAGAAAATGTCTGCTTCTCTTCCATCAGAGTGAACCAAAATTTCCAGGCAAATAATAAGCAAATAAATGGATACAAAATGGAAGGACCCGCATAATTATTCATCTTCGGTAGGATCCAGTCTATTACAAACACTGCAACTACATTGCTCCTCTCAGGTCAGAGGTACTCAGGTGACACAGCAATTTGTCCTACGTTACTGGTTGTATTACACACCTGTTATTCATATAATACACTCTATACGGCCCATTTACAGATAACCAATACCGATATTGCGATACAGTAGTTCTTAAATTCAAAATCAGGTTGGTACTTCGTTGTGGTAAACGTGGACTCGACGTGGTATTTCGGGTGATGTGAAGGATTTCACTGCCACAAATTGTAACTGCGCGAGAAACGCCAACGGCTGAGGTTTCCCATACGTTCCCGCTATCCATTTTTGAAGGAAAGTTGATAACATGCTGAGATATACTGAATAGACAAAACTGTTACAAATAATCCTATCTGGTTTTGGCTGTATCGGGTGGAATTGAGAATTTTGCGGTAGAAGGTTGCAACATACTCCAATGAAGGATTCCATAACACAGAATCTAACGCCATGACCAAAAGTTCCTAATGACTTTAGGGAGTGAAAGCAGTTCATCTCCAAAAATCGCCATAAGTTTACTCATCGATATTATGAACTATGCTTGAGCAAAACCTCCTTAGCATTCATAGGGTCAGAAGTGGACATTTTACTTATGCAACTACTTATGCAGTTAAGTGAATACCAAACTTCCTGCGATTGGGTCGGAACCAAGGGGTAATCTTCGAGAGACACCTGATCAATCACTACTGCCCTCATGCCGACTCTTGAACGAAGGTGCAATAATTTCCAAGTTACAATGTGAATATTATGCGTCAAGACTCTTTTTACCATGCGAATCGTTTTAAAAGGCACGAAAAACTCCAGTATTGAGGCCAAACACACAAACAAGCTTTGTATTTTAAGTGTTTTATTTGATATTCTCAGTTATTGTCAAAATATAAGTATCGTTTGATGATTTTCTGGTGTTGCAGTTCAACGCAACATTTTGTCTAAGTTGTAAGCCTAACTAAGTTAACCCGTTTGGTTAATTCTGAAGTGAGTGCAAATACATGCAATGCATCAGTTTTGGAGGATAAACCAAATATTCTGATACGCTCACACAGGTAATATGGGCTCTTCCCGTACTGCATCTTCGTTTAAAGTGCGCACAATTCTGCATACCTAATCGACTTTTTAGCAGAGCTTTTCTGTTCTCACGACGGTGGAGACGGCATACACTGGACTGGCCATTTTTATGCCCCAGTGTAACTCTCATGTGTGGTAAATTACACCGAATATTCGAACTTTCCCTCTTTGAGTTTGTACTGACTGTAATCCTATTTGTATTTTGTCCGTACTTTAATACCATTGCATGTATTTTTGTCCCGCAGATCGCATGGGTAAGTTGCTTTTCTCCAACCAACAATAGATTTTATTGCTTGCTTCATATAAGCCGTTCGCGAATGTGCAACCAGTCATTTTCTGTTACCAGGCAAATGGCACGTGATATTCTGAGACATCTGGTTTTTGACTCACTATTTCAAAAAAACAACCACAGTCAATGATCTAATTAGTGTTGTCCTTTATTTTGTAGAACGGTCACTGCAACACCTGAAACCCAGTAAAAAGAGATGTTCAATAAGGAGGATAACTTCCCCAGAACAGCGGGTTGACAAAAACTTCATGATAACATTAAGATTCTTCCCTAAAGAAATTGAAGAATGTGCATAACGTTTCCTATCTACTTAATATTTTGAGTCCGCTTTACTGTAGCATACAAGACGCGTAGTATTGATAGAATAAAATAAAGTTAACAAACGTTTAGAGATACCTTGCAATGGTTTTCCAGTTACCAATGTCTTCAAATCACCACAGCATTACTAATGCTTATTGATGCCTTTACACTAATAAAAGTCGCTGACGGACTCCGTCGGCCCCCAGTCTGGTCCCTGGAGCCATCTGCTAATCGGGCCAACAAAGTTGTTCATCAGTGTTAATCCTGTGGCAATTACACCTACCGTTTGTCTGCCGAAGGCCTCAGTGAAATAGATCAACTCTACGTCAATGTGTATAGCGACCTTTAATCAAAGTTCATTTTCAATTTTAGCGGTACATGTCAGAGGCACAAATAGAGACAGCTTAAGTGAAAGGGCAAACACGGGTTGGTGGGCGCTTCCCGAGCTAATTGATGTAACCATATATGAATGACTGCCGTGAAAACCACTTCAGGCACAGATCGGGTGTTCGCGGTCTTTGATCATTTGATGCCGATTTTGGCGAACAATTGTGAATCACCGATCGAACAAAATGTCTTTGAGGTCACCGACACTATTTTTTACTTTTCTGTTTGACTACGATAAGCAAGTGATAATATGCAGGGAAGTAGATCCATACTGTTCTGTCAAACAACAGTAGGTTGCATTCTTTCGGGGATACTTTCTACCTGTCCGGACAACGCCCGATGACCGGGTGCTTCCAATATTACTTGGACCAACAGCTATTGTATACGGCAGTTGTGAACCTTAACCTTTTGAAAACTTATAATGGTGATGTGTGTGAGAGAGCCATTAGAAACAGAAGATCAGACTTCCGTTCAGTCCAGAAAGGATGTTGACAAACTAGACTGTTGAAGATTCATTGGAATGCTGATTTCTAATACTGGTTTTCCTCCTTTCTCTAGTAGGTTGGGTGCGTTAAGTGGTTGTTGATCAGGTGACTTGATCTCCTCGCCAAGTATGGCAGTTAGCTTGGCAAAAGTTTCGTCACCGATCGAAGGTACATCGACGAGCGCACGGCTGTTTCCTCAAATGGCAACGAAAGCTAACTTCCAGGCTCGACAGGCAAACCAACAGCCATCTGGAACTAGGCCGTGCTGTGTCTAAATACTCGTCGGTGACATCACGATTGCTTCATTACTTACTCATTTCAAAGTTACTGCATACAGGAATATGTTAATATAAGTGCGTTCGCGAATTTCCAATCTGTTGTAATCAACCGAATACAAAGCCTCCCTGTTATGCCAATCAGGAACCTGCTTTAGTGCATTGGAAACTGGCTACAAATACATCAATCGTTGCCAGTAAGATTATGGTGCGCTTGTTTATAACTTTGGAAAGTGTCCCTTTTCTGACGTCGTGTGCCTAAAATATAGAACCAGATCCTCCAGCAGTGCCGAATTAAACGGTGTTTTTCCCGTTTTCTTAGGCTGTCCTCTCAGGCATCAGCTTTCGCACTTATATATCAGACGGCTGGAATAAACTGGACTGTACAGGCTTGGGTCTTTTCATAATCGGGTTTGCACTGCGGATGATTGTGTTACTGCGCATTGGACATGGGAAACAGTTGGATCCGATGCACGAACGGTTCTACATTGTTACCGACCTCTACCTTGACCTTTCCCGCATCAGCTTGGCCATCAGCTTGTTTGTGTTTTACATACGATTGATGTACACATTCAGTTTCAACATAGCCCTTGGCCCAAAGCTGATCATGATTGGAAAAATGGTGAGTCCAAAAACTTTCTTCTTCGCAATGTCAGAATATTGCATGATTCCTCAGGCCTTTAAAACCGTACAAACTAGGTAAGGGTATGAGTTAATCCCGACAGATAGTTTGTTAGGCCCAAACCAGATCCTGTATTAGGGAGGGTACTGATTCTCATATTTGTTCATAAATTGACATAAAATGGAGATATGGTAGGTATTTAGACATCATAACTAGACTGACCAGATGTATTGGAAGGAATTATCCATCATATCCTACTTTTAGTGCTAAGATACAACTGCAGGTTTTCACACAGGTCTGTTTCGTGAAAAATTTCGGATTAACCGTTCACAGACGGATAAGCCTATTACTTTAGGCTTCAGCTGCATCTCCAACGACATAAGTAACGTGGTAAGCGAATGACAGTGTTCATTTATGAAATTTATTCATGAGCACTGAATTTCTATCACGGAACTACTGGAGAATTTATAATGTGTGTACTGACCGTAACTGACAAGCATCCTGGATATCAAGGACGGCTTTTCCTAAAGAGCAAAGTTACTAAAGCTGAAACCTTGGTTCTGTTTTCTATGACTTTGTGTATGCTGTTACTGAAGTACATCGTACGTGGGCTTCCACTTGCACTCTGTCTCTCTCCCACCGTGTCCAAACACTTCCAACTCCTTTGAACTCAGTTTGAAGATGACATATTTTTATGTTTATTGGCAACATCTGAATAAAATATCTGAAGTGTAGTGTTTACTCCAACCACTAAGCATGCCACCTCAGCAATTGTCAGAAAAATGAAATCCGATTAAAATGTAACTATCAAGACGGATAACGTTTTGTCTTATCATGAGTGAATGCGTGTCAAATTAAATAGTTTTACACCACACCACACATTCCTCAAAATGATAACTAACCGTTCTCTGATAACCATCTGATAACCCTGGTAACCATCTCCATAAGACTTTCATTCCATACCACAATAAATAACTTGGTCACAGTAGGACGATGAAGAGCTGCATGATTGAAAAAGAAGGAAAGTGACAGTTTATGATAAAAGGATTACCATAGCTCAGCGTGTGTTGTGCAAATTCGTCAAAGAATTTGTTCAGATTATTTTTATGCTTCCCATGAAACAAAACAAGTGTACAGCGTGTCTTGAGTTTCAAGCATAAAATGATTTACCTTCGCAGGATACATTCCTAAAATGTTTCTTCCAAAGCCACCTAGTGCTCGTTTAATATGAGTACCAAGCTGGGAATAGGAAACAGTCCCTTAATTAACACCATTCTTGACGCCACTTTATACCAAATGCGTGAGTTAACCAGGTGGGCGGTGAACGCTATTTTCTAACCAGATATATGTTGACCACACTGCTGACTGGGTGCTATCGACCGGCGGCAAGTGTTTCAACACTTTCATCAACGGTTTTGGGCGTCAATCCTCTGGAATTGGAAAGCGTGAACTGTTGGTGATTTCGGGTGAAGTAAAAATTGATTTTGGTTGCCTTTCAGTATAAACGGATATAAAGTTAGGTTCGGATCATTTTGACCGTTCCTATTTGGTTCCTCCAGATGCCATAACCGTTTTTACTAACTATAAGAATGGCTTATAGGTATTCATCATATGCCTTTCAAACAATGGCTGTTATCATCCTGAACATCAACTCGACCTTTAATTTTACTGCCGGTTTCTTCTAGTGTGTAATTGGTTTCGAAGTATTTTTATCTAACAACCACAAAATACCCTCATAACTCCCTGACTGGAGTAATGACTACGATTCATTTGTTTTATTCTCAGTAAGATGCCAAAGGCAGAGTTGACCTAGAATGCTTGATATAGAAGAATTCCCACAATTCGTTATACAACCTGGCTGGAAAATAAAGTCTGCTCAAGGAAGTATATTTCCCCCAAGAAAAGAAAGAATTTCCCCATGAAGACCGACATATATGCCTTACTAATTAGGATCAGACAGTAACATGACCGGATTTTTACCTCATTCTATCATGTGATTTAAACGCACAGTACATTTTCCTCTCCAAAATTTGACTATATTTGCAAAGAATAACTTGTAATGTACTTTCTAAAGAGGACTATCGACCGATGAGAGAGAGCTGCTCTAATGAGAAGAAATTAGCTGTCACTAGTGTTAGCTGTTGTTTTATTTAATTTTCACCTTACATCAGATGTAGATTTGACTCCAAACGTCGGGTTGCTCTCAAATTGGGACGACAGATTTGTCCGAACAAGTGTGGCAAATCAGCTGGGATTAGTTCAGCAAATGGTCTACAGTGAAAAATCGTCCTGCTGGCAACAAAAACACCCACATAGCCCCGAAACCAACATGTAACCTTTACAATTATGGGCTGCGTTTGCAGACTTCTGCCCATTTCTGTTTCTGATTACAGGTTTCCTCTTTTACATGACTTTTACCACTCAGTAGAGTTTTCGATATTCGACGCATATCCCAAGTGTCTTGGGTAAGTGAAAGGGACCATACGGTTATCTGTTAACCGAAACGGCTAAGATTAAAGTCAAAAGGTCGAGACTTCTAACGTGATGGCTGAGAGGGAAAGTTGCTGCGAAAATCAACGTAAGAAAAACAGCTGTTATTACGTGACAACGTTCGCAGTGCAAACGTCCAATAAAGGAAATAACTCAAAAATTTTCATAGTTAGGTGCTCCCCATGAAATGTCTGAACAATCACTCGGTGGTTTAGTGACATGCGCAACATCCTAGAGTCAAACTCATCATTCCTGCAGAAACAGCTCATGTATCACCCCAGTTATATAATTTCGTTCTTGTCTGGTATGTTCTTAGGATAATGACCATAAACTGTATCTTGTCGACAAATTTGTCTCCGTCTGTTTCAGCAAAAGCCATCATTTCAGCAATGAATGGCACTTTGTTTTCAATGAGGTTGAATAGCGTGAGCTGTCTTCTTCTTCCATTGTTTTTTAAATGGCTTCATTTCTCGCGATGAGAGATTAGCTTTTGTGTGACTGGTGGCACATGAACACCCGTGGACTTATAAAACCCTTAACGTTATGCCACGTTCTCGAAATTGCAGGTAACAAACGACTTGATTCCGTTCATGATCATCTTAACGGTGATAATGGTCGGCTACGCGGTTGCTGCACAGTCGATTGCGTATCCGAATGGATTGTTCACCAAGGAAAATATGACGTTGGGTAAGTTAAATTGGTCATTCACTGCTTGTGGGGCCGTCAGAAACTTGTAGAGGTTTTGGAATGTTTACGTTGATCGAATGTTGAGAAAGTGCCACGTACTCACACCTGTCTTGCAAGGACGCATCCAAGGACACGAAAGGCCACGCAATTAACGATTCCATACGGATAATCATCAGGGACGCTACAGTTTTCCGTCAACATGCACTCACACGGAGCACTTTTTCAGACAGATTGACGGAATATTTAGACAAGGAAAAATTGTCATTTACTTCGTGGCGTCTGCATGGTTTTCAATGCTTATTTTCAGGTAAAACGATTGACCAAGTTCCTATATTTTGTCTAAATATGATGAGTAGTCCACGGGAGTTTGAGCCAAAACTAGTATTGTATGCACATAGTGCGAGGTTCGGGCAGTGGCTCATCAAAAGTTATAGTGTGGAATTGTTACTATCACCGTTTCACAAGAAGCGATCGCTTTGCTAACCCACAAGATCATTGATTTTTGAGAAACTAATGTTCCTCCACAATGTTTGTCCGAGAGGTTCAACTATTTCAGCATGAAGCACCAACACTTCAACTATTACGCCACCGCTGCTACACTGTATTTTGAATATGAATTTCATGACCTTTCACTGATTCCCGAATTCCACTTGATTGCAGGATGTGACGTCAAGCAGATGAACTTTACCGACATCATTTTTGCCATGTACACGACTTCATATTTCCAAATGTTCGGTGATTTCAGTTTGGACGCACTTCAGGGTGAAGGTGAGTCAGACCTCTGCATCGAAATTTCCAAAAGTCGTTCAGAAACCGATTCATTTTGGAAAGTTTCCACTGTAAAAGCTCCTTTGGTTTTCCTTATTCGCCTGTGGTGCAGAAATGAATCCTTTGCACCGAACGGCTTTGAGCTTGCATGTAAGACCTAAATTTGGTCCGCATTAACCAAGTTTCAGTTACTCAACAATTTGCTGCGCGTCAGGTCTCATTTGCCTGTTCAGTATGTAATTTCGCCGCAAAATGATGTCACTTTATTGGTGCCACGAAAATCAGCCGATCATGACCAGTATAGTTTGCTAAGAAACACCAGAACAACTATCATATGGAAGTGGTGGGAGAACTCCGGTTACAAATTCTGGTATTTATGTGTCTCAGACAACAACAGCCGCTTATTGCAGAGTGTGGTGGTAGTTGACTTAGGACTCAGTATTAAACGATGAAGCTGATATCACGGTCTGTCGGTGCAAGCTGGAGAAGACTCAATGCAACGGAGATAGTTTTATTCCGTCCCACTGTTCAAACGCTCCTCCTGTCTGCAACCACGGTTTTCTTGCGTCTATTTCTCATATTCGGCACACAATTGTAATCTGTCATGAACTTTTACCCTAAGGATGTTGTCCCAGTTTATGCAAACCCTTTTCCACCACTTGACCTGTTTCCACGGCGTTTTAATACTCTTCAAAACTTTCTGCGGACTTGTACAGATTCGTGCAACAATTCAGACAAACGTCCCCACAATTTGTTGTTGGTGTCCATTCTGTATACGTATGGCTATGGCAATCATCAGTTTACTGTTGCATGTGCGCGTTGCTTTGAAAACCACGTGAACCGTCACGTAGAAATCAAGTAATTTGCATCTCTGGTTGCTGGAATTAGAAAAATGAAATGAACTGGCGGACAGACATATGAATAAATACCATTTGAAGCACTTGGCGGATATCGGACAGCTCCAGCCATATATACCGAGGAACATGTTAATCATGATAACCAAGCATATTTCCAGTCATTTGAAAAAGTAGGAAAATTATCTGGAACCCTAACATTCCAAGAGTAACCAATGCCAACAATCATGTTTCAGTGTACTCACTGAGATCAATGTGTAGACGTTCTAATCAGACTAGTTAGTAAAGTAAGGTTGAGTAATGGCTGAAGAACGGAGCAAATAACTCCACGTATATTCCTGTTAAATACTGCGGAGAAAATGCCTTTCGCATTTCTTCCTGGTACAGAAAGCTTGAGTACCTTCAGAAAAAGTTCCCGCAAGTAACCAGTATGCTGATCTATTGCTTGATTAGCCAGTTTCTCATATTTCGTATGCGAACAGCACATTTTTTACAACCCAGTGCTACTTCTTTCTGTCCACTTGAATCAAACAATTCTTCTCTTCATATTACCCTACATCTGCGCAAGATAATCCCAGATTCAGCTTAGCATTCCTTCTGAGTTGCTGTGAATCTACTTTTTTCTTTCGGAAACCGCAAAATGACTAGTGTAAGATATTAACAAAGCCGCGGTTTCACTTCATTTTAATCTGCATAGGTGTAATAAAAAGCTCCAAAAGCGTCGCTTGTTAACAGTTATCTCATGAAGAAAAATGAGTTTTAATTTAAGAGGAAGCATGCAACATTTTAGCCAAAACATTATAGGCGAAAACGTGAAATTTCCCGATCGACAGTTTGCAAAGTAATTTAGTTCCGTGAGGAAACAAAAATTTGTGGGCAGCAAACACGTGTCACTGATGTTCACAGATTAATGAACAGGCTAATTTGCTTCATTTTCTCTCCTCTGAGCAAGCGGTAGCTGCGGCGTTGTAGGTTGTATTTTGCGCTGAACCTTATGTAAAGGATTTATTCTTATTCAATTGGGTTCCGCCTCTGGGAAACAAAGGCCAAAAAGGTGCTTCGAAGCCTCGCTGTCTTGTTGTATCGCATCTTCTGCTAGGACTTCGTGAATTTCCCGAGTAATTTCCAAACGTTTTGGTGTCAACTTTAATTATCAAACAGGGGAATATCTCAGCATCTGTTTCTCCAGTTAATCATACAACAACCATCAGTAAAATAGCCGGTGGACGATTTGCGGTGTTTGATTTCTCGTCGACAAATAGACTGCAATCACGATTAATCTTTTTAGACACAATTAGCAAATTTTCGGTCGGGAACCTGAACCGAAAATTGAACGTACCTAATCAAACAAATGCGATCTGGACATGAAACAACAAATTGATTTCATTTAAAAAGAACAAAGTTTTGACTTGTGGGTTTACAATTTAAAGATGAATTTCCTGTGCTATGTATTCGATTTTACAACAGATAACACTAGGAGTCGTGGTGCTGTATCAGTAGAAAACCTAATTATGTATATCAGCTGGTATCTTGTACTGGTCATGCTTGCGGTCACAAGTTCTGATTCTGAACCGTCATGTTTACTGTGCATTGTATTTGTGTACAATTCACCTATGCATGGATTTGGTTTGCCAACTTAAAACTGGACCGTCCAACTTCCAAATAACTACCAAATGTGGAATACATCAATGAGTAGAACGTTGTCCTGCCTTATTTTTTTTCCTTTTTTCCGGTTGAAGCTGTCCTCACCTAAGGATTATTAGGGCAGTCCTGTCAGTACCACGAGTGTCAATTGACGTAATTGACATTTTTAAATGCATCTAGCTGCCAAGGAAGTTTTTTCACCTTGTTTTTAGCAAGACTTGATGTTGGTATGGAAATCAAGCTAACAAATGTTGAATTCCGCAAAAACATTGTGAAAAGCAGGACGTCCAGCGTCGAATTAAACAAACGCTGATCATAATACACTAAGAAGCAGGCTGTCAAAGGAATTCTTCCCGGTCCAGCAATGAACCCCTGCACATTTACACATAATATCAGCATATGCTCCTAGGTGCCAGATAAAGAGCTATAAGCTAGAGAAATTTCGTGATTTTATGTTTGGAAAAGATTTTTAGTGCCTTTAATCTTACGATATGGGATCAAAAATGTCCAGAGCTGAAGCTAGGACTAAGATGTGCTTAGACGCAGGCTGACAGTCGTAAGTGTTCTTCCAGTACACAGTTCTATAATTTTTTACACTTAACTCTGCCTGAACCCTAGAGTAAGACAAAGCCATCAGGACCTCCAGTCAACTTGCCCGAAAACAAGCAATTAGGCCTATCTTCAAGGTGTATGGACGTCAACAAACGCAGTTGACTTTGGTGCATGATGAGTTAATATCTGAGAATCTTAGACTGCAGTTGTTCTGCAGAAGAACTATTAAAAACTAGCCACATGTCAGGTGCATATTTAAGGTTAGCCAAATATTGGAGCCGGCTACTCCGTTGATGTTCGTGGAGAATGGACAGCGCAAGGAATGGAACATCGCGTGCAGCATCCGCCTACCTGTACAGGCCTATCTGTACAGGCAACAACTCTGACGTCGTTTCAATACTGCACCAGATCATGAAGTCCCGACTCCAATAAGTGCCTGCTGGAACTATAAAAAGGAACAATTTTTTCGGCCTCATCAATAGCAAGATTATGAAACGGTGAAAAGTTTTATTAAAGAGAATCTTTTGAATTATCCCATAAGATCGTCGTATTGGGATAAAACAGAACCTCACAAAAGACGTTCCTACACACTTTATTAATTGTATTTGCCGTGTTCCATATATACTACATCATGCTGTGCTACACCAACTATACTATACTCTACTATATTATACTATGCTATGCTGTAATATGCAGTACCGTACTATACTATGCTATGCTGCAGCATGATATGCTGTGCCATAGCATACACTACTGAAGTGCTTCTACTGCCCTACATTAGTACTACCGTAGTGTATCACAGTACACTATACCCCATGTACTATACCAATTCAAAATAGCACATTCAATTCATTCCGCTGATTGGTAATTTAATTCCCCCCTCAATAATGATCCACAAATCAAATAGTGCATTTGGAAATGGATAGGCTTTCAGGCAATATGCACAGAAGTGTGCAAACGCACACATGTTTGGTAGAACCGGGGATGCATAAAATATGTATTACAAGTGCGTAATAAGGATTGTCTGGCAATAATAATAAAAAGAGGGAGAGAAAGCTGGAATGAAAATCCGGAACTAAAATACAGGTTGTCGTGTATCCAAGGCCAACCTAGGCGATGAACTATCGTTAGCGAGGCTATGTACACTAATATTTGTGTCTGGCTCGGGTGATAATCCTTAGACACAAATTAATTAAATTAATTTTGACCCTGCTTCCAAGATTCATTGTAAGGGATTTCGTTTCTAGGGAGGTTGTCTTTCACTTACAGTGTTCTCACGCGACAAAACTGTGAATGGCGTGATCAGGCTTCGCTATAACAAATAAATACTCATCTGCCGACCGGTTCGAGCAGCTGAATACCAACACGATTCAAATTCAGTAGCTGCGGAAACGGAGCGGCAAGCGGGTGATCCTGTGTTCGGTGACCCCATACTGATAACCAAAGCTACGAAACTGATCCACGTATGCCCATCTGATGAGTCCCAGTCGGGCTAAAAATATTCGTGTGGTTAGGGTTTCTGAGCTTCAACCACACCGTTATTATATCAGTTGCGGTTCTTTGCGCTTCTTCAAACCAACTAATGGAGATCCCACAATATTTATTTGCTCAGTAAACGTTAGGCGAATGCTTTTCAGGATCCGGTATTCGTTTGTTTTATTTGCATCAGGTACCGTCATTGTCTTCATTGATGTGTTCAACAAGAGTCACTGTACCACTATCTGGGACCGTAACCGACCTTAGCCTATCGGAATCACACAAATAAAATGTCACGTATACATTCTTGCGTTAGCCAAACGTCCAAGTCCTTGAATGATTATTCAGTGAATTATTAACCTGCCTGCTTGCCAATGAACTTATGCTTCAGAGAGTTATCTACTCCCACGAATATTTTAGAATTTCTATTGTAAAATTTGAAGAAATGAAGATGTATTTGTACTTAGGGGGCCAGGTTAACATAGACTTCGAGTTTATCATACCTTTAGCCTTAATTTATTTCCAATGAATCAAGCTTAAACATATATGCCACTATTTTAGTCCTTCCATTTTTAATTTTTCTTAAAGCTGTTTCTATGCAAGACAGCTTCTGTGATTGGAAAAGGGTTCTGCTGACAAGCAAAGGAATTCATTACCTGCTTTTTTGCTTCCGCTACGCTCAACTGAACAGATAACATGAAATTCGTAGGTGGAATTTCAATTCAGATGGCATGATAAATCAGTTTTCACACGACTACACTGGACTTATTTTCATGTGCTAAGGGTCAAGGTTTCGGGAGCATGTGACAGCCCAGACCAAAAGAGGTCAAAACAAAAGTGCTCAGACTGATCAGTTCGGTGTCAGATGCCTATTAAATACATAGCTGATTATTTAAGTTTCCCATGGTGTGCGAAAAGACGGTTGAAGTTTCCGAGAAACTTAACAGTGTTCTATATCCGCTTCAGTAGACATCTAACCACGTATGAGTCATTTTAAGGTTGTTCTTTAATAGAAAATTTTCACCACGGTGAATAGCTTGCTAGGTGGAGCGTTCACCTTAAATAGGACAATTTAATCCATTATACACTGAACGATACACTATCCGTCCTAGGAGTAAACGCAAAATGTTCTCGTTCCAATTTTAGTCCATTACAATTCTTTTTTGATAAGGATTGTTTACAAATGGAAAGCTCTAGTGCAGTCACTTCGAGCTTCAGAAAAGTATTTTTCCTAACGCCAATGTTATTACGTTTCATTCTTTTGAACAGATCGAACCTGTCAGAATAACATGTGCCCGACGAAAACTTCAAGATGGCTCGTTCCGATCATGCTAGGGTTCTATGTGTTGCTCACCAACATCCTGATGTTCAACTTACTTATTGCCATGTTCTCGTAAGTTATATTACCCTCGAGTTATTTTCATACCCATAGAAGCGTTTTGTCATCAGTCCAGCTGCCCTGCATTTCCTTGCCTAGGTATTCCATTTGTATCTGATGTTGTTTAGATTCACGCAACCAGTCACTATTGGGGTGAAAAAAATAAGTACAGAAAACCCGTGATAAGTATCCTCTCAAGTACCTTTCAAAGTGCTTTCCATAGTAGTTAAACAGAATAATTTAGACCAGTGTGATAACACGTTTATCGTAAATAGATCACACAACAGCTAATTGACTACGCTTGTCCAAAAAGCAGTACTAGGAGCCTTGAGCCTTTTGTCTTTTATTCAAGTTGTTTGATTTATTGTTTTGTTAAAACCCTTCTTTCTTAGATCATGCTTACTCTACTAGCTAGCTGCTACCGTGAGCCACAGAGGCTGGAAAGAAGACCGTTCTGTTCGCTCTTAATGGCTCAGTTTCCAATAAACTTAAGGGCGTAATCTATAACATCCGGACATCGCACACTACTCATGGGGTTGCTGAAACAGAGTTTTAAGCAACCCTATGAGTAGTGGTTTATGCCTAGACAATGTCTTGAATATCGTACCAAATGAGACAGGAAGTGGTCTTGTGGAGAACCTCTAGTTGAAGGAGACCATCGTATACGAGGATTTCGGCAGGCTTACTTTGAGTCTCCCATCAAAACCAAACGCGCATGCAAATGATAGTAGTTACAGAATCTAGGTTAATCTAGGTTACTCAAAGCGGCCCACATTGCTTCAAAATAAGCTTTCTTATAAGAAACAATGGACTTTAGCTGAAGTGTGCAACAGATGAGGAAACCGCAAACGCATAGCAATCGAAATACTCCTATTTATGGATATTTGTATAACTAAAACCTGTGTGGTAGCGCTGATTATCAGGGTAACCATCCGTTTTTTGAACGTACGTGATTTCTAACCGCCACTGGCGACTCTCTTCAATCATATGAATGGTGTTCAACAGTGTTACTATGCCACTCAATATATACACTGATTGATGCACTAGCTGCTGGAAAACAATAAAAACTGGTGAACGATGTTCGTAATCGAGATAAGGATCAAACGTACGGCTTGGCAACCACCCCATGAAAAAGTTTCATTGGGACGCCGCCACCTCACTGATGATTCAATTTAGTTTGAAAAATAAAAGCACGATATTTGAATTACTTACAGAATTATGGGAGAAAGTGGTGATAGACTGACAGCTATTTCCGCGGATATCCTCCAAATGACGGATAATAAGAATTGTCAGGTGCTCCTTCGGTTTCGGAGATCTACATTAAATAAGTAAGTAGGTTTTAGGAAAAACAGTTTAAAAGATGCAATATTCTTACCGAGGAAATCTTCCAAACGAGAGAGAAAGGAGTGCAGTTTATGCAAATGCTGTTTAAGAGCGCTATGCGGTTTCTCCACAACCAAGACAATCTGAGTTTGGTTAGAGAAAAGCATTTTTCAGATCATACACCTTAGGACTATGCGCAGCTTCAGTCAATAAATTTGCCTCTAAAATCATTTTGCGCCTCTTTGCAGTAGAGTTTGTTCTGACTAGATGACGTGCTATCATATGTCCACCCCGCACAGAGGCCCCTTCTCCGAAGAGGCTAAACTTTTTACTTTTTACTGAGGTATCATGGATTTCTTCATTTGATAGATACTTATTTGGAATGCCGGAAATATTTAAACAAAGAAATGGTATTTAAACACAACTATGTATGTTAGACCAAAAATACGAACTCTGAGACGGTAATTGGACACCGGATGCATCACATTTACAGGCCATAATAGCTGAAAACAAAAAGCAACTGGTTTCACACGCGGGGAGGTTGTGTACTCTTTGACACTCTCTTCCATTAGTCCGGCAAACGGTAGGTGAACATTAGTCTACTCGGTTTTGTGTTGTTTCACTTTTCAATCAAGAACTTATCCGGTAGGTACGCCTATTTAAGGCCAGGCATCCAAATGCACAGCCTATCCAATTATTTTAATTGTTTTTAATGCCTTATATTGCTATTCAGTAAGGGAAAACCTACTAAAGTTGCCTACTCACCAACACATCCATAAGTATGTGTCCTTTAGAATGCCGATGTTTGGAATCCTTACGGAGTCTTCCATATGGCGTACGTCACAGTAAGGAAGATAATAGCTGATTTGCCCGCCGATATATCCAAATTAGAGTTCTTAGCTGTTCAGAGGTCGAGTGTGTTAGGCATTCCTCACGATCAGGACGGTTTATAGATATGTTATATATTATTTAGGAAGTCTTAAGACATCGAAGCCTTCAGTTATTGCAGTAAACGCCTGACAGCAAAATTTGACCTTTTTTTAACTGAAAAACGTCTCTTTGAACGCACCGTTCCGTCAATCTACCACCGGAGCTGTATTTTTTCCCAAACAGGAAGACTTATGAGGAGATAGAGAGCGCCTCAACGTACTACTGGAACTACCAGCGATACCAAATGATCAACGACTATGTTCACCGATCACCGCTTGTGCCACCCATTATCATATTTTGGCATTTCTACGAGGCGTACAAAGCCATCGGTAATCGGTGTGCCAGTCTACGGAACCACGAAAACACCAAGCACAATCCATTTTGTAAGTTGCTTCATAAAATTATCGTGTGCTGGTTCACCAAAACTAATCATGCCACCAAAAACAGACGAAAGGCTAAATTATATGCTTTAAAGATAATTACCTGCGTCAAAGAGCAAAACTTTGCATGTGTATAGATAGGAGCAAACAACTTCATCAAACATGCACTTCTGTTGTGTCCAAAAGTTCAAAACGTTCACCAGTGCAGCTACAACTGAACTAACTCGAGTCCAGTTATTCCCCCCTTTGGTATGAACTAACGAGAACAATTGTAACAGGACATGAGGAGGACTGTTCGAGCGGAAGTGAGTTGAGTTCATACAATTATCTGACAGCTCACCAGCAGTTAGATGAATGTGTAAAACTAAAAAAAATTCAAAGTTGTTTTTGAAGTTGACGGAAACTTCTAATAGCCCAATACCGGCTTCGTCCTTGGCGTAGAAGTGAACCTTAAATCACCATCAAGTTCATTTCTTAAATAAACATCAGTTTGTACGTACGTTCCGATTTACAGATTAAGTTTGTGTTGACAGGCGATGCAGCGGAAATTAAGCTGAATCCCCCGTCACCAACTTAATTTTCAAGTTAGTTTTAATCGCAACACGTAGAAACGGTGTTCAGTTAAAAACAAGCTTGATGTAAATTCAGAAAACATATCTACCACATGAGCCCCAAGAAGCGCAAAACAGATGGTGGGCTGTACAAAATTTTCACTGGTCTTATGAATAGTTCGGAAACATACTTGATATGTGGAGTATTATTCGAAATTACACATTAGGCAAACTTTATGAAAAATATTCAACTGAACAGCATCATAAACCATTTCAAGTCATATATGCTATGTGAATGAGTGAGGGGGGAAACATTTGACGTTGGATATAGACGAGTAAACTCTGAGCTCGAGCAGCAAGCGATCAAATCCCGTTACATCCAGCTAATCAATTCCACTCCGGTCGGAACACGAAGACGATGGCTTTCATAGAACCCATTCTGTTTGTAAAAAAAATAACCGTGAATCTACGGCTTAATAATTATCAGCTGCTTTCTGAGGATTGCAAGCGTCTACCTGAGGTTATTCGGTTATGAAACAATTATCCAATCAAACCAGGTGAAGACTTCTCGATGAATATCCTGGCATACAGTGGGACAATAATATCTCATTACAGAGAGAGATTTCGATAGTAAAATGGAGTGATGAGGAAGAACTGGGGGTTTAGTTGGCCATAGGCTATTAACGAAAAAGTCGGTCAACAAACGACCGCAGAACAAACTTTCACTTGGTGGGGTATAGGTCACCAGTTGTGACAAGTGAACTGTGAAGGTATGCAGAGAATAACTGATAGAATTATCTTGTACAGGAGCTAATCTGTTACTGTGTTACTCTGCTTCATCTATGAGATGGCCGGCTATGTCAATGTATGCCGCCAAACATGCTGCCAAGCATGTAACAAGTTGTACGACATCTCTTTGTTCAGTGAGTAGAAAACAATATGCACTTGGATCAACAAATCTTTGAAGATGAGGTTGACGACTACCAAGGCAACTGAGGTAGTTATATTAGGTTAGAAAATTTTGCTGTCAGTTCCTTTTCAAACACATATCATCATGCTCCCATTCCATCACATGACCTAGACGAAATGACTGTATGACAACGACGGTTATTACAGATTTGGAAAAAACGGTTTCCCCAGAAGATTTGAGGTGCAAC
This sequence comes from Opisthorchis felineus, assembly GCA_004794785.1. Classification (NCBI taxonomy): domain Eukaryota; kingdom Metazoa; phylum Platyhelminthes; class Trematoda; order Opisthorchiida; family Opisthorchiidae; genus Opisthorchis; species Opisthorchis felineus. The sequence goes on along the minus strand of SJOL01006370.1, from coordinate 983,592 downwards.
TATGACCGTTATTTAAGGTTAGTCGCTCAGCTCAAAACGATCAGACATACCTTAATAGAGTGATATTTTCGGACCTGTACGATCAATAGCTGCTCCTGAATGGCGAAGAAGCACTATACAGACGTTTCTTGCTTCATGGCTTTCAGCATAAAGATATCTGGGAACATTTGAACCTGTAGCCACAATTAGTTGGTTAGCATAGAATGGGACCAGTTGTGATATGAAGTTCGCTTTAAAATCTCCCTATTAATTGCAGAATTAGAAGCAGGCAAAAACTGCAGTTCTACTCCGATTTGTCTGGTCATATTCTGATATATCACTCACCCGACTCGGGTGGCATTTTTCACGTCTTACCACAGGCAGGAAGTGGAAACTAACAAATCACTATCCTATGACTTACAACGGATTAAAAATCCAGTTTAAAGCGATCCCAGAGCACTGTGCAGCCGTTGAATGCAAAACACTAATAAAATCACTCATCCAGGTGCTTAAAGTTGGAACTCAACCTTGACTGCTTGAAACAAGTTTTATACAATACCCATGTAACCTAGATAAAATACTTTGTCCATCAAGGTGCTCTCGATAACAAAATGACAAGAATCCGAGTAATACTGTGGAACAATAAAGAGGAGAAAACAAGACAAGTGATATGGTCTGTTTAGGACAGTCCTATCACTAAATCAAGCGATTGGCACTGGTCGATGCAAGTGCGCATAAATACCTGGTTATTATTTGGGTCAGCCTTTGTGAAGCATAAAGAAAACAAGCAGAATAATCTATTCGGCAATAAATAATACAAAACAGTATCTACTTAAGAAGCAACTGTTACTGAATGCAAACAGTGTTTCGGGACAAAGGTACTTCAGTTGGTTGTCGCAACAAAGTACGTTTATACTGGACTTTTTTAGCCACAATCCTAATCTTGACATGTGCAGTTGCACTTATAATTGTCGGCTTTGCAGTCCAATCAGCAAAAACCCTGCAGCTGAACGCGCAAGCCAGGCTAAAATATCTGACTTAGTAATCGTCTAACAATTTGCACTATCCCCCAAAAACGCATGTCAACGCTGTCAATTGCTGGAATGGTCGTGTGGGACTTTCAGAGGTTGACTGACTATGATCAGGGCAACTGAAAACTGACTGGCGACAAATGTTCTCAAAGCCCAACTCGCCATCGACAGCTGCGTCAATAGGACTAATCGAATTTCTCATATACATGCCACAGTCTTACGATATAAAGATATGTTATGCCTTATTTCCTACTCCTTTGCTGGAGACAAAAGGGACCAGATTATGGGAAGCTGTGTTTTGCTATTTACTGCATGCACGATTGCGCTTGGTTACTGTCACGATTACTGTGATGCTGACGGTATCCTAGTAGCTTATGCCTAAGGATTGTCTAGTCTCAGTAATTAGACGTCCCGGTAGTTTAGGACTTTGTTGAATATGTATCCACACCCCAAATGTTTGAGCGGCTTTCTCGTTTGTTTTTCCGCACTTATTTGGATGAAGCCACACAAAAGGGGAACGTTCTGAGATCGAGGCCATTCAACAATGTGCATCCGCATCAAGGACCGTCATATAAGCGAGTAAGCTAGGATAAGGTCGGGAAGCAAAAAATGGCCTGACTTGTCACTAGTTAGTTCTCATAACTTGCGCGCACTGAATTCGGAGAAACAAACCAATACAACCACAATAATAAAAAATTTGGTTTGATTCAGTCAAGCAGCGTCTATCTGGCTTTCAGTAGAGCAGTGAGGTTATTATTTGATGAGACGCCCAACTAGATCAATGGATGTGCAAATCAACAGTGGAGTCGAGCTGATTCCAGATTTTCCTAGCAGCAAATTTCGACCCAGTTCCTCCATTCAAAAGGTGTAAGCAATCATAATGGATCTACAGGATTCGTTAATAACATGCTCGTGTGCCAGAACAATAAACGAAAGGCAGATGTCTAAGCAGACGGTTACAAAGTTTCTTGTGCCTTGTCTCCAGACAGTTTTATATTGAGCAATTCAAGCAGCTAATAAAGAGCCAAATGGCCACTTCCTAACATATAAAGATTCCTCTCGCCGTTCATTGTTTTTCCTGCCCATGTTAAATGAAAGTATCTCAATCGATAACGAAAGGGTTGAAATATCCGGAAACTTCGTGCCAGATCCTGTGATGTGCACAAGTGAATGAGGCAATGGTGTGAATTGTCGGTACGATACACAACATGCCTTACGCCATCTCTTATTACTTCACCAAATGTCATTTCTCCCTCATACCGATCTGGGTAATATCGCGCAACTCGGAGTACGTAAGTGTCACCAAGATGCGATACCGCCCCGATAAACCTTGCCGATTTTAAGTTAAACATTCGAAATCTGGACAAATTCTCATTAGACAGCATTTGATGTTTGTGTTACATATGCCAATAATCAAATAATAAGGTGCGAGCGTCTGTTGATGACGTTTACCGTCAGCCTGTTGTAGGGTCACGTATAGAACAGACCCAGAGGTTCCCTTTCTGTCGAAATATCAGTGGGTGAGTTGGACGGCTGATAATAACTATTTGTTAACAGCTTCAAGAACAGCAGATTGTAGCCATATGTCGAAGAGAAGTTAGGTGAACTAACAGCTTGATAGTTAACTGTGAAAAATTCGAAAACCGCACTGATGGAAGCAAGTGGCCCCAAGTGATTTACGAGCTAAACAAGTACTGGTATCATCTAACCAAAAAATATCAGGAAAATCTGTCGCTTAGCGTCAGTCCGCGGAACACTTAAACATCATAGTCGCAACCGCACAAAAACTGAGCAGATCAACACTTCACGCAAAGCCGACATACTCAAACTTACTCTGATATGGGCCATTAATTCATCTAATGCGGTTGCAGGGCATCACTAATATCACTAATATCATACTACATAGTACATAAAATATCGACATCGTTGAGCAGTCTCAGTTCGTCTAACAAGGTGCGCATTCCAGTATCGTGTTTCTCCAGCCAGGAAGAATTGAAAAACGTCCTCTGGTATCCAGGTAACCGTCTGGGTTTGCATATGGCCACTTAAACACATCTGCCAAGACAGCTGTCTTGTGATCTGGGAGTACGCGCTGGCACGCCGACGCCTGACATGCGCGGAGAATCTAAACCGTCGGTCCTTGAGCTAGATCTTTCACAGTAAGCCGCATGTACGTGCGACTACCAAGACTATTCGCTGCACCCGTTCTCGGACACCGTAGTGAGTCATGCTTGCGGGGAGGCGAACTGCCCCATTGTTGAACCAATACGCCTCTGCAGGACGAACGTAAGACGAGACTGGTCATACGTAGACCGGACATTGTGAGTAGGTCGCAGCCGGCCTTGACAATTCAGTCAATAATCCTTAGCCTGGATTGGTGGTTGTCATACCCTGTCCCCTAGCTTTCATTTGGGAGTAGCATGATATGACGATGAAGCTGCTTCACGCAACATAAACTGTTCAACCAATTATGGTGAACCCTGATGTGCATGTGCAAAAGTGGGTCTTGTCCTAATTCATGGGAAAAAAATTCACCGATCTTCAGGCAGAAGAGTAGTTTAACCGACAAATCGTGCTTTCGAGAACAGTTTAGGAATCCTGTTGTTAAAATATGGGCGCGGAAACACATCAACGCGGGTTCAACAGATGCACCACCTAGTCAATCGACTGTTTCATCCAACACCAATGCAGCCCACCGCGTCGTACCGCCTAACTGTAATTTTATATATAAGGTGTTGTCAATTCAACGATGCATGTATCGGCCCAAATTTGGATTGTGCTCATCTAGCCAATGTTTCCTAGCCACATGCATGCAAGGCGAAATTAATCGGCAGGCTATAAACATACCAAAGCTGTTTACGTTTGTGCAAACAAATGCTTTATGCCAATGAGCGCGATAGCTCTCGATAAATCGCTTTTCTGCAAACAACGAACTGAATTCCTGTTAAGGGATTAGTACGTGCTAGAGGGACGTTTCACCCAAATTCTTCGATTGTTAGCCCGTGAATGATATGATTTTTAGTACTATAAAAATGCATATTTTAGGTCGTTAAGCCCCTTCCTATCTAGTTGCAACATCCGGCTTGTACTTGAAGAAGCACTTTACGCTCATTCTTGCTCATTCTTGCACTTACGCTAGCTTTACGCTCATTCTTGCTTTCAAAGAAATAAAAAAAATAAATACAATCGTCTCTGGACGAATTGAGGAATTTAAATACCTGTTTTATGCAGCCGGTTCGGCGTCAGAATGTGATTCAGGTTCTGTCGAGCTTTGGATGACTTCTCACTCTGCACAATCGTTTAACTAATACACGCCTGCATAATACCTACCAATAAATAGTTCTGGAATATTTTCACAGCTTGCCCCATGCTTGTTTATGCCAAAAACTTTTCAACTTTTTTTCGGCGCCCTGTCCAGACCCTTTGATGAATTTAACGTATGCAAATGTTGACTGGGTTAAATTCTATTGCACATAATGCGACAGCCACAAATGCTGAGTTAATTGTGGCACGTACGACAACTGAAACAGATATGACAGGCAATTGCCATGCGGGGATCGCAGAAAACTAACTATAGAAGCGCTGCATGTTCATATAGTTCAGGATAGATAGCGAGCTGATCGTCACAAAGGAAACAGTGAACAAGTGACCGCTGAAAACTCAAGAGACAGCATTGGAGACAACAGATATTTGACTAGTTGCAGATGGTTGCGGGAGTTGCAGAATTCAAGCTCACATTACTCTCGTCTGAACAGCCGTCCTGCTCTGGTAAGCACACTCCACGGGGTAAAGCACTGGATTCGAGTTTCACTCTTTTACAGCCTATCAGCGGCGTATATCCGTGGCCTTGCTAAGCACCTGAAACGGCAAGCCAGTAACTGTCCTGGTTTTGTCGATTTATTGGCCCGCCTGTCAGGACTTTCCAGACACAGCCCCTTGAAATCTGCTGAACGGTTTTTGGCTTAGTTGTAGATGGTTGCGGGATTTGTAGAATTCACGTTCTATGGATATTCCAAGAACTCAGCTCAGTAGGTGGGTTGTCGAGTTTTCTGTGCATACTATCTCTGTCCACCCTGCTGCACGTATAAAATATGAAAATGGCTGCTATTCTCCGCAGTTATGATGCCCATATTTTGTATTACTCCTTACTGAGCTATATTGCTTTCGCCTTACAAAGAATTTGAGCAGGCTGCTCAACGACATACCAAACAAAAACCAGGGTTGGAAAGGTTTAGCAAAGCATTTGCTGGACATTTGTCTGCCAGTGCAGAAGCAGACGCCCGGGGAACAAAGAACGATATCATAAATAAATAACTTTTCAACCTCAGCGCAAGAGATCAACCCGCGTCCATGCTAATATCAATAATTGACGACCTATGTGCATCTTTTGGCGAATAGTACATACATTTTCCAAACTACACAGCACTTATTGCGCTGCTCTTGACTGTGTCAAGGGTAGAGACCTTTGTGTGTGTTCTATGCGGCAGGCCAACTGATAACGTGACATACCAACGTAACAGTGTACACTACTGATGAAGCATACAAGTGACCTATGGTCTGATGTCCAAGCTGCACCCCCGCATCCGATGGAAGGTAAAGGTTACTACGGCAATTATGGAACCTGTTTGCAGCGTTCGGTTGCTATTGTTTAAAATATTCAGTGAACGTCCAGGGAAGTTCAAAAGGACGCTTGAGAATATTCACTTTACAAAACTCTTTGCAGATGAGATGTTTACTTTCGTATATAATGGCTTATAACCGCTTAATTCGTGTTTGCTAATAAACGACTTCTCAGCGAATGGCTTTCCTCTTTTCACCAGTAGCCATCATGGCGCAGCAATAGCATGTTCCAAAGGTTTAAAAATGCTGATTGATCATTTAGGTGGACAATTTTACACGGCAAAGAGTTGTTTACCGACTATTCACTTTCAAGCTCAGTACAACAGCATCAAGCATGGGCTAGCTATATACAAAAAAGTCCACACCATAAGTCACTGATGCCAACCAATCTTGGTCGGGTCAGTTTGATGAACTTGACCGTAGTTCACTTTCAGCGTAGACTTGTGAAGACTCGTGATTATGGTTAGGGCACGATATCAATAGGCTTCGGAGATACTGCTTCTGCTTACACAGATCTGGCATGTAGGGGCGAATAAAACAGCCTTCGCCGCATTGAAAACCTTTAGTTTGATACCCATAACTTTGTGCCTGGTTGTTCGATACAAAACCCGGAAAATTGACCCCAGTTTTAAGCAGTGATCTGAAGCAGCCAAATGGCTTTTTGACATTTCTATCCTCTTCAGCACCACGCCAGTAGGTACTCTCCTACATTCTTTGCTAGTTTTCTGGTCGTTTGACCAATATATCCAGCTGAATATAGACGCATAGCTTGACCGTCCTGAATGTGTCGTGATGAAGAGCAGACGGGCAGTGTGCAGATATCTCACAAGAGCGTCACTTATGAATGGAAGGCTAACAAATAGTTCTTTCGTTGACACAGTCCGGACAATATTGTCCCTTGGCTTCAGCTATATGCTCTTCTCCGGGAATCTGTTAGGATAGCTGTTTTCACACAGCATAGCCATAATGGAATTGAGCGCGTCAACAAACATTAGCTAAAACAAATTTCGTGGGCTCTATGTCAAACCTTGGACTAGATTTCGTTTGGAGATACTGACCTAGCCAGTTTCGTTTTCGACAAATAGTCCTGGCGGTGGATCAGATGGCCCTTATTCTGTCCGCCGGACTTTGCAATTGGCTTGTAAACGTTTTGTCCCCAGTCGAGGAAACATCGTCAGTGTGCAGTTGAGTTCAGCACTAAACCACAAGCTGTGAAAATATTCCAGAACTATTTATTGGTAGGTATTATGCAGGCGTGTATTAGTTAAACGATTGTGCAGAGTGAGAAGTAATCCAAAGGTCGACAGAACCTGAATCACATTCTGACGCCGAACCGGCTGCATAAAACAGGTATTTAAATTCCTCAATTCCTCCAGAGACGATTGTATTTATTTTTTTTATTTCTTTGAAAGCAAGAATGAGCGTAAAGCTAGCGTAAGTGCAAGAATGAGCAAGAATGAGCGTAAAGTGCTTCTTCAAGTACAAGCCGGATGTTGCAACTAGATGGGAAGGGGCTTAACGACCTAAAATATGCATTTTTATAGTACTAAAAATCATATCATTCACGGGCTAACAATCGAAGAATTTGGGTGAAACGTCCCTCTAGCACGTACTAATCCCTTAACAGGAATTCAGTTCGTTGTTTGCAGAAAAGCGATTTATCGAGAGCTATCGCGCTCATTGGCATAAAGCATTTGTTTGCACAAACGTAAACAGCTTTGGTATGTTTATAGCCTGCCGATTAATTTCGCCTTGCATGCATGTGGCTAGGAAACATTGGCTAGATGAGCACAATCCAAATTTGGGCCGATACATGCATCGTTGAATTGACAACACCTTATATATAAAATTACAGTTAGGCGGTACGACGCGGTGGGCTGCATTGGTGTTGGATGAAACAGTCGATTGACTAGGTGGTGCATCTGTTGAACCCGCGTTGATGTGTTTCCGCGCCCATATTTTAACAACAGGATTCCTAAACTGTTCTCGAAAGCACGATTTGTCGGTTAAACTACTCTTCTGCCTGAAGATCGGTGAATTTTTTTCCCATGAATTAGGACAAGACCCACTTTTGCACATGCACATCAGGGTTCACCATAATTGGTTGAACAGTTTATGTTGCGTGAAGCAGCTTCATCGTCATATCATGCTACTCCCAAATGAAAGCTAGGGGACAGGGTATGACAACCACCAATCCAGGCTAAGGATTATTGACTGAATTGTCAAGGCCGGCTGCGACCTACTCACAATGTCCGGTCTACGTATGACCAGTCTCGTCTTACGTTCGTCCTGCAGAGGCGTATTGGTTCAACAATGGGGCAGTTCGCCTCCCCGCAAGCATGACTCACTACGGTGTCCGAGAACGGGTGCAGCGAATAGTCTTGGTAGTCGCACGTACATGCGGCTTACTGTGAAAGATCTAGCTCAAGGACCGACGGTTTAGATTCTCCGCGCATGTCAGGCGTCGGCGTGCCAGCGCGTACTCCCAGATCACAAGACAGCTGTCTTGGCAGATGTGTTTAAGTGGCCATATGCAAACCCAGACGGTTACCTGGATACCAGAGGACGTTTTTCAATTCTTCCTGGCTGGAGAAACACGATACTGGAATGCGCACCTTGTTAGACGAACTGAGACTGCTCAACGATGTCGATATTTTATGTACTATGTAGTATGATATTAGTGATATTAGTGATGCCCTGCAACCGCATTAGATGAATTAATGGCCCATATCAGAGTAAGTTTGAGTATGTCGGCTTTGCGTGAAGTGTTGATCTGCTCAGTTTTTGTGCGGTTGCGACTATGATGTTTAAGTGCTCCGCGGACTGACGCTAAGAGACAGATTTTCCTGATATTTTTTGGTTAGATGATACCAGTACTTGTTTAGCTCGTAAATCACTTGGGGCCACTTGCTTCCATCAGTGCGGTTTTCGAATTTTTCACAGTTAACTATCAAGCTGTTAGTTCACCTAACTTCTCTTCGACATATGGCTACAATCTGCTGTTCTTGAAGCTGTTAACAAATAGTTATTATCAGCCGTCCAACTCACCCACTGATATTTCGACAGAAAGGGAACCTCTGGGTCTGTTCTATACGTGACCCTACAACAGGCTGACGGTAAACGTCATCAACAGACGCTCGCACCTTATTATTTGATTATTGGCATATGTAACACAAACATCAAATGCTGTCTAATGAGAATTTGTCCAGATTTCGAATGTTTAACTTAAAATCGGCAAGGTTTATCGGGGCGGTATCGCATCTTGGTGACACTTACGTACTCCGAGTTGCGCGATATTACCCAGATCGGTATGAGGGAGAAATGACATTTGGTGAAGTAATAAGAGATGGCGTAAGGCATGTTGTGTATCGTACCGACAATTCACACCATTGCCTCATTCACTTGTGCACATCACAGGATCTGGCACGAAGTTTCCGGATATTTCATCCCTTTCGTTATCGATTGAGATACTTTCATTTAACATGGGCAGGAAAAACAATGAACGGCGAGAGGAATCTTTATATGTTAGGATGTAGCTGTTGTTTCGACATCATCCTGCAGTCACAATTATCCCAATTTCATTAACCCGAGCATCAACTGAGTTGAATTTCAGCCACATGTGGATCCGCCTTTTGACTCCGTCACCCAAAGCAGTGCGATGAAAACTATACTTTCCTAACTAGTCAACTGGAGTCCACTCGCCACATTCAGATTTGTTGAGTTATATTTTAGCCTAGATGTTTCGGAAGAAGACCTTTACGACTGACGCGTCTTCACCGGCATGTTCCTAGTTGAGAGAGTTAAATTCCACAGCGAGTACCCAGTTGATCAGAAGCAGCAAGAAGTCTTCGCTCTGAAACACGTTTTCCCTAAATGACACGCTGGCTGAACCAATGAGATAAACCACACGATTGTGCGCTATGCTAGTGCCTAATTTTTCAGCCGTTTTAGTAAATAAAAATTGGGCAGGCTAAGAAAAACCCGATTTCGCGGTGTGCCAGTAAATCAGAATATGTTTTTCAAACGCCCTAAAAATGAATGTGAATCATCACGTTGGTTTTCCAGCGGTTATGCGGAAAGATGAAAAACACCGGTGGTCACCCGCAGAATTTCAACTGGACTTGAGGCAGTAGGGCTTTTAGTTGAAAACGGGATAGCCAGTCTCCCCATAAGATAAGTTCACTCACATTCTATCTGCGGCAACGATCCTAATAAATCAGTTTTTTTACTTTTACTTGAGCTGGTTGCGCAACTATCAGGGCGTTGGTAGCTCAATATTTAAGCTTTAAAAATTCCGCCAACTAATCAAAACTGATCATTTCTAGTCCTCACTTAATCGGACGTGACTAAACCCAGCAATAAAACTGATCATACGGGCAACTTACCCAGGCCTGCCACTATCGGTGCTGACTTTTTATCACTATCGGAAGGTTCCTACGGTCAAGACATGTCAGTAGTTAGGGTGTTCAAAAGAACAGACTCAAATCTCCTCCACTTTCCAACAATAGGTTGAAAGTGACTTTACCAAGGAAGGGGCAGTGTTTTTGTCTTTGTGTTTGGTAAACACTGTTCACACCGCCCAAACCGAAATCTAGTTTGGGAACAAAATACTGACAGCTAATCGCATACAGAATTATTGGTCCATTTGACTTCGAAATTTGTGCAGTGCTTTGTGTAATACGTTGCTCGGGCTGTTACGATTCTCATCATTTGGTCGCTATCCATGTTAAAGGTGTACGTTTTACGGACTTGAAGAAAGAACGAGAAATGGTGAAATGGGAACATATGAAAGCAATGGACTATCTGAGAGAACCTTCGCAAAAGGGCAGTGGAAAACGTGGGGCGGCTGAGTCTCGAGCTGTGGTCTTCCGTGGTGGTGGTGGAGGCCCAATGCAAGGGCCAGTGATGGATCTAAAAAGTGAAATGTCCAGCGTTACTGAGGTATGTTTCTGTTCCCATAGCCGTAAATTCCAGCCTATCAAGTTACTGTGGCTTTGTAATTTGGATGCTCGGTGATTTTGAACCCATAACTTTATATTTAATCCATATACCTATTGTTTTATTTATACGTAGGGCATAGGAATGGAACTAGAAAAACGGTTCAAGGAGATCGACAGTCAGTTTCAGCGATTTAACGATGTGGATTCTCGCCTGGGTGAGGTCACTCAGATGCTCACGAACCTCAGTGATGTTGTCCGGTCAGTGACTGAAACCCAGCAGCGAGTAAGCAAAGCTCTTGTCATATTCGATTCTGGATGCCATGGGTCTCCTGAGTTAACTTTTTATACCATCGTATGTCTTTTAAAATGTGAAACTCACCAGGTGCACACAAATTGTGAGAAGGATTCTACAAACGGAAATTATTCATACTGTTTCCCTCGGTTTTATCTGCCATTGATTGGAAAGTTAATCTTGATGAATGGGTAAATATTCTAATTGGGAGAACCTCAGTCATATTCGTGATAAAACTGTGTTAGTCTGGCCCTGAAAGTCATTGGTGATTCATTGAGCATCCGCTAGTGACTGCCATTACCCTTACTGTTGAAACCTTGTCGATGCATCAGTTTACTTTAAAACGTCCATATGATTTCAATGTTACCTTCAGCCGTAGCCGAAGGCCCAACTTAGAAAATTCCCACTAACTTTTGGCTACACAAATTATATGAGGTGCCTTGGCTTGTCCTTGTCCTCGGAAGGTATCCCAACAATATTCAGTTTTCCCTATATAGCACTAAATGCTTGTGCAACGCTGCTGGAAACATTCCAGGGAGATGAATCGACTTGTCTTTCTTCAATGAATTTGGTGTACCTATCTTCCTTCGCGATAGGTTGCTTCAGATTGGTTGTTGGTTTTTGAGAATACTGCAGACAAGTCATCTATCTTCTTCTAATCTATCCAATGGAAGCTTTGAAAGTGCGGGCTTTACATCAGAGCGTTAGTGGTTTCCAGGTAAAGATGAAATTCCGACCTCTTTTAACAATTGCATCTCATTGTGAGATATGCTTCCCTTGAATGGGCTGCGTACAGGCTTGTTTGAACCTACTATTCTAGGTTAAATCGCTTGGTAAAAAAACTCCTCCTGGAAGCTTCCACTTTCCAATGAAATAGGTTGAATTTTCTTTTCTGTCTGAGCCTTGATCTCAGCCACCAGGTCTGTTGGCAAGTAATCATCCATAAACCTCATCCGGATACGCATAAATTTCACAGTGATAGAGCATGAGTAGGTACGCTGCCGCAAGAATATTTGGGACGCTGAGCTTTTCGATCGCACAGCCGTCTAGCGGTTTAATAACAGTGAGTTGGGGATGATGGTTTTGTGGAGACGTCGTCAGTTGTCGGTCAAACTAATCCGTATATTCCTTTGAGAACGTAATTCGACTTTTGATAAGGCTCAGGAATTCCGGGCCAAACTCGGCTCGGATTTTATTAAGTGAAGTGATAGCTATCTGGTGTATAGTATGGAAAGGTTAAAGACAAAATACAGTCTAGTAGAATAAGATGTTACAATCCCAGGTTATGGTTGCCATAGGAAACCTTTCCCAAGGATTTTTTGAAGTTGCAAAGTATCCTTTTTAAAGTCCTTAAAAAGATTGCCCACAGCAACCGTAATATCGGATTATAACATTTTGTTCCACTACCTTGCATTCTGACTTTAAAATTTCCATGCTGGACAGACAACTTCAGGCTGAAAAAAGCTGTGCAAGCAAACATGTACTTATATCTATGTTCTCACCGAATACCGCATCAATTTGTTTCCAGTTTGTTGCTTAGAACGATCAGCCACTGATGTCCCAATATGTGCCTCATATGGGACTTCTACTAATTCAGTTTCTCAGTGAAGAAAAACAATGGTTCATCTTCACTAGGGACCAGCACTAAAGACTGAACAGAGCATGCGCTTAGATTAAACTTTTTTCACAAGCTCACAAAAATTCATGCCTTCTGAAACAACCACAGTATGTTAAGCTGTACTGAAAAATAAGCTGAAGTAAACCGCATAAAATGGATCGCCGTTTCCGCACAACAGCATTTGTCGTTTTGAGCCTCTCCTTTGATTAGTGAAAAAGTATCGAGCCAGTTGTATACGTAGAGTTTGCGTGAATACTGAAACAGTTACTATTGCCCCAAAGAGTCATCGACCGCAGTGATGCTCCTCCCCAATTGGCCACCATCCAATAGGCCCTCTTGAAGAGGAAAACTTTTCCTCGTTTTTGGTCAAAATATCAATTCCAAAATAGGACCGCAACTTCTTAAAATGTCTGTTCGGCTATTTCCTAACAGTACCACATCTTCTCAGAAAACAGGTAACACGATTAATTCACATCGTGACAGTAAACACTGGATCAGCCAATACGAGCCAGTATATTCGGACACCAAACTTAGCTTCTTTAGTTTTCTCTTATGCTACGCCAGTATTGCTTAATGAGATTGAGGGCCGAATCACTACACCCGGAAGTGATCCTGAAGCTCAAACAGGTTGGTTTAGTTGCGCTAGATAACCAGAGGAGCACTTCAATGTGTGGGTGCATTAAACCGCTCGATGTGCACTTGTTTGTGTGGCTGTTGAGCCAGGCCTCCGGTCTCACGTTTTTCAATGGAGAGTTCTTGATGAAGCCAGTATTTTTATTACTCACTGGTGAAAATGATCATACACATCAGCAGGTACTGAGAAGAAAAGGCCTATTTTGCGATGTGACACAAAGCTACTTTGAGTGATCACTAAAAGGAATAAGGTAACTGATCATTGTTCCATAAAATTATCTCACCGCTAACTCCTAGACAGGCAAAGTTCAAATGGTTGAAAATCTTTTGAAAAGGCGAATACTGTAGTTTGTAACAGCATGCTATTGAAAGTAAAATCCCTAAGCGAGGTCGTATCACTGCTGAGCACATTTCTGAATGAAACGCGTAGACGTAAGGTGCACTGTCACATCGACATTCACATTCTACAAAATTTCGTTGTGATCGAATCCGTTTTGGGCATTCTACAATGGGTAATCAGGCAGTTTCTGTCCCTATGTTAAAAACCATCAGACTGGTCTGATAATCCAAACGCGTAAGTATATTCAAGTGTCTACGACCCTGTTTGAACACCGCAAACGTGGGACACTGAGTGTGCAGCCGAGTAAAAGAAGATATTGAGGTGAATTGTCCAATTGTTTTTGTTCTGTTGAATTGCGTTTAATAAAGCTGTACTCCCTTCCCTGACAAGATGATATGAGGACGTCTAGTCAAATAACACAAAGTAAGATAACTGAAAATGGGGAAGAGAAGGCGGATGTGGCAGAGACCAGAACAGAGGCTTCAGATTGACTGTGGTAGGACCAAGGGGAGATTTTCCGTAATTTTTCTCCAAGCAATCATCTTTAGAAGTGGTTAGCCCATTTATCCAGAGCTATGACGTCACTCACTTCAAAAGGGATGCAGCCCACAACTTAATTATGCAATCACTTTGACGAGAAGGAGAGTTTATGGAACTCAAGAGGACAATTGGATTGTTCACTGGGCTTGGTACCTATTTTGAGGTCTCACAAAATAAGGTACCAACAAGTCTCACTGATCATTTAGCAGCGATTGTTCACAAAGTGCTTACAAAAAACACGTCAAGCTCAGCAGAAGATCCAACTAAGTTCTGACGGAAAAATCTTCATAGACTAGGTGAAATTTATCCTCAATTTTCCAAGTCAATTTTGGATACAAGGTACCCCGTTCGGAACACTGCCGGTGGTTAGCTTGTAGGGAAATCAAAAGTTTCGTTAACATATCCCTTCTGCGCTAACTCCTCCGAAGTCATACCGTTTTCGGTCAAACAAAGTGCGACCAATCATGTACCTTAACCAAAATACGAGATCACTTCGAATGCCTGAACTGTCATTAGCCATCTGGTCAAATGGTGATCAAAAAAGTCAACATTACTGAGCTGAACACCTGGAAATTATCCGTGTGACGCACTGACCAACTTAGGTGGGCTACTAATCATCTGACTCGTCCGGTATATCCGACAGACTTATCATCATTTACCATGATACACCGCCTGGAAGGAATCTTGATCCAGGCCATTTATGCGCATTCTCAGTTGGATGTGTAATCTTTGCTCAGTGGTGATGGTAATGGTTGGAATTTCCTACCTTGTTCCTTAGTTATTATTGAATATCCGTTAAAACTGTGACAGCCATCGCAGTTGCATAAAGCATTTGTTGACGTGACATGATATGACTTGATAGTATATTAGCATGTACTCACCACTGTCTGATATTTCCAAAGTGTGGACAACTTTCAGAGGTAACTAAAACAAAATGAAGTGAAGTTGGTTGCTCAGTGCGTTCGAATATGGTGGACTTGACAAACACACAGCCACACGCTCCCTGGATAGGAAAGACTATATTGCTAGACGCCTTCAAAGTGCATACGACCTCGAACTAGTTGAACTTGGATGATTCCCCAGTGAAATGTTCTGACGTAATCATTGATCTCACGTTTATGAACGTACAAAAGCAGCAAGTAGCAGCGAATATAGTGAACACAGGGCAACCTTCGTTGAAGCTGTCTTTTGAATCAAACAGAATGAATCTCATATGGCATTAAATAAAAACGCACATTGGATGGTGTGACAAAGTCGAGGTAGGTCCTTAGCGAATTGATCAGGAACTGTTTGAAATACCTTGGCATATTTCACCCTCCTTCAGGAGCATACCTACGGATGAGTGCGTACTATTTGGCTAATGATGTATGCACACATTTTAGCGCAAGGATTACATGTACATGTGAGCGTGTACATGTAACAAACCACTTCATATATGGCTCCATTTGAAAGCGATCGACATGAGCTGCCGCAAAATACGGTCAGTGGGGCTGTGCAGTATTCAGAAACCCGCCATCAACCGATGATGCAAGCTGAATACTAGTTATTGTTTAAAAAGATCGTCAGGTCTTCATCAATATGAACACTAAGTTACGTTATTCATATACAGTGGTTACCATGAGTTGCTCAACAGTTTAAATCAAGAGGAAGAATACACTTAGTCCCATAATGCCCTGAACATTTTCAACCAAGTCAAGATGCTGAATCTGTGGTTTACTACTAAAAGCCGATACTCTTCAGCACAACAGTCTCACGCCTGCGGGGTATGTAAACTGTACTTAGGTGTACTGCTTGATCGTCGGGTATGGGGGAAACAATTTGTTGCTGCGCGTGATGAATTGCACTACTCTTGACAGAACCTACTGCCTAAACTGTTACACAGCCACCAAGTTTGGTCTACCGTGTCATTCTGACATCTGAAATATTCCGATTGAAGTTGTTCGTTTTGCTGAATCTCTCACCTCAGTTTCATGGTGGTGGTTGTCGACCCATCAGTTGTGAAGGGCCAGGACACCTTGTTCGTCTTCCAGAATCTCGGGTATCAGAAGGAGCAAAGCTAATTTTGTCCATTACTCGCTGATGCCATTAGGTGCTAAGCTTATTCTAACTTAGATGCACTTGTCATTCTGCTTGGTTATGCACCGAGCAGCTTTATCCTGTCAGTTTTATTCTACCCAAAGTGTTGGAAATGATGTCCTTGGCGGACACAATTTACTGATATTCTATTCACTCCGTCCAATATTTCTAACTTTACCCAAGCCTGGGATGCGAATAACCACGTGTAATAGTTAAGCTGAAACGTATGACTATTCCACCCGTCCGGCGAAACCCACTTATGTGTCAATTACGAAGCCTGGATTTTTCACCATTGGACAGCTGAGTATCACCCAATGCATAGCGTTATGTTGTAGGCTTCGATTTGAAATTAGTGCTTCGACAACAGTGCATTTAACTCACCATGACTTTCTCAGCAATTCGCAAATTTTACCAGCATTCATGCTTATTTCCACTGTCAACTGAGATCTCACCCCGTAAGTGATGCTTAAAAACCTAGAAACACCATACACCTGTTTCATCCTCATTGGGAATCATCAGTAGTGTGCACCACACGAAGAATCCGGGGAGGTTCGAACCGGAGACCTCCCAGCTAGACTGTTTGGCCACGAGCGGCTGACCAACGTTATGGTTAACTCGCAATTGCACAGGATATGGCGCCACTCATCCTTCAATCATGGAAGCTATATCACGTGTTCCTGTGTTGAGTGACTCCTCGAGTGACGAGATTTCAGACGGAATTTTCACTCATCTTGTGAACTCAGTCTTCCTCTGGGCTACTTATAGATTGATGGTAATGTGAGTAGATTCTGTAGTTTCCAATTATGAGAAAGCGAAATGTTCAACCAGGTATCACACTGTTTGGCACTTGGTTACTTAAGGTTGAAGGATGGGTTTGATACTGCAGGCAAACACGGCGGCTTTAAGTGCACACAAGCTAGTATAATATGTCAGTATAATAAAACTGTCCCTTCTTTCCCATAGCTCCGGGACTGTTATATTTCTTTTTTTGGTCAGGAGGTTAACCGAATGAACGTACTTTTTTTAAGCTGATTGACGTTATTTATTAGTAAACGGTTACTGACGTCCCTCAAAGCGTAAGGACTATCACCTGCTTCCGTTTATGGTGCAATAAAACCGTATTCTTATCAATTATGAATACCCCTCAAACCAATACACCAATAATACTCGTGGGTTGTCGCAAACACCGTTCCAACTCATTTGTAAACCTTATTTCAGACATAAACAAATCACTCCAATCGGCTTCGCTAACTGAAACTTCTCAAACCTTCATGAATAATGCCACTGTGACAGACAAGTACACTTTCATGGTTGCATATGTTTCAGACATATTATGAAAATTTTTGCTTACTTCATTTTTCTTCTCACTGAACAAAACGTATTTAACTTCTGCAATCCGATCCTACCTAGAATTAACACAGATTCTTTCCAGTAACTGATGTTGACCCGGTTTATCTTTATATGACTTTTGTTAGAGTAGCATGTGGTTTTGATAAGTGTAATACCGTTTACCAAATTGCCCCAAGCTTTTTAATAAATCGAGTTCGGATTGTTTCTACGGTTTGCATTTCCCTAAACAAACAGACAGTTTTAGTTCGAATAAGAAGGAATGTGTTTTTGTGTGCGGTGTGTTATGTATCGTCTATTTTGTTCCACGCAAAGAAAATCCTAGTTTTTATAGTCATAAAGCCTACTCTTAATTCACAAACAACATTCAGCTATCCGTACATAAGCAAAGAAGACAGGGTACGATCCCTGCTTTGTTTCACTTACTCTGCACAACAATTGCATAAGGAATAGCTGCTCAATGCTGAACCAGTGAGGGATTTCTGAAAATCGTAGGGTTCATGCAACTACTCCACGAGCAGTCTGAAATTTAAAGCCCACGCCAAGTTCAGTGTCGAGTACCATGACTTCTTTCGTATAGTAAACCCAATAACTGTTATAATGAAGATTTTATGCTGTCCTTAGATCATGAAGCAGATCAGTGAGCTCCCCACATGTCAGTGCAACGAACTAACTGATGAAGTGATACCCATCCCGTCTGTTGAACCTGGAGCGCCTTCAACCGAATCGAGAAAGCGTACAAAACTGGAAATCGCTGTTCA